>CM063527.1:14949701-15549701 GCA_032199755.1 Ambrosia artemisiifolia
AAACGACCAATCATTTTGACTACCAGATTTTTGAATTTTGGCATATAACGCTAAAGCACCAAAACTTTCTGGCGAGTTAACACTTCGCAGCTGCCCTCTGGTCATCACACTGCTTCCAGGATCACCGATAACTTGCTCCAGCGGGTGAATACGATGAATCCAAGATTCCGGATATTCAGGTACAGTAACTCCCGTCTGAGTAGTCAAGTTCTCTACAGCATCCAGATCATGACCCGTGTTAGACGATGAAGCAACATCTGGAGTTGGAGTTGGGTTCACTGGCGGTGCCTCTGGTTCTTCTGCATGTTCAAGAATGACTTCTTCAAATTGTTCATCTTCAGATTCTGAAGAGTCTAATGAAGTAGAAGCCTCCTGAAACACTTCTTCCTCTTGTACAGGAGCATTGGTATCATTAGAAGCTGGTAGGGGGTTCACGGTGATCGGACGCACCAACGGTGAAGTCGCTGCGTTTTCACACTCGTAAAGTAATCTGATAATAGCTTCTTCAACCAAGCTATCTAGATTGAATGATTCAAAGAAATCTTTGTAATCAAACATCCAATCAGGACCCATCCCTTGCACATTTTGAGTATATCGTTGAACTTCCACGTTAGCCCAATCCTCCACCCGACGAGTTCGCTTGTTGTATACCCGTTTGAGCGGGGTTGCATATCCAACAAAGTATCCCTCTTCAGCTTTAGGACTAAACTTCTCGCTTGGATTCAACATCGTGCATGGTGCCCCAAAAGGTTCTAGATACTCTAAGTTCGGCTTTCGTCGGTGTAACAGTTCATAAGATGTTTTACCAAACTTCTTCACTGTTAGAACCCGATTAAGTGTATAATTTGCTGCATAAATCGCCTCGTTCCAGAACATTACTGGAAGATTTGAGTCTGCAAGCATTGTTCTAGCCGCTTCAATTAGAGTCCTATTCTTTCGTTCAGCAACACCGTTCTGTTGCGGGGTGTACGGAGCCGAATATTCATGATGAATTCCTTTGCTTTCACAAAGTTCATCCATCTTGGCGTTTTTGAACTCCGTCCCATTATCACTCCGAATTCTCTTTATCTTCAAGTTGTAGAGATTCTCCAATCGAGTGAACAGAACTTTCAAGTTGTTAAAGGTGTCACTTTTATTCTGCAAACACATCACCCATGAAAATCTTGAGTAGTCGTCAGTGACAACTAAACAATACAGCTCCCCAAGATGACTTTTGCGCTTGACCGGTCCGAATAGATCCATGTGCAATCGCTCAAGTGGCATCTCAACAGAGTTAACTTTCTTCACTTTGTGGGACTGTCTGTGTTGCTTCCCCTTCTTACAACTAACACACTTGTCGTTCAGATGGAAATGTTTCACGTTTACTCCATCGACAAGCCCATTTCTCACAAGTTGATTCATTTTTCTCAGATGAATGTGCCCCATTCTTCGGTGCCACATTATCGATTCTTTCTCGGTCGCCTTGGATAGAAAACATGTTATTTGCCCCTGTGATGTCATCGCCTTGGACATATCAAGAATATAGAGGTTGTTGACGCGAGGTGCCTTCAACATTATCCACTCCTTTGGAATTTTGAAACCCGGTTTGAGAATATAGCAGGATTTGTCATCAAAATGCACAGTGAATTGTTTATCACATATTTGACTGACGCTCAACAGATTATAATCGATCTGCTTCACATATGATATCCTCTCAAAGCTCACTATCCCATTACTCACGCTCCCCTCCATAGTGATATATCCACCTTTATTTCCTGCGAATGCGACATATCCACCATTGATATTTTTCACGTCGAACAGCAACGCAAGATCCCCTGTCATGTGGCCTGAAGCTCCACTATCAACAATCCAAAGACTGCTAATAGGGCCAGCTGAAGCTCCCTGCACACAAAAAGTAAATCATTTAGTTCTTTCGGGGGACCCAAGCCTGAGTCTTGGGTCTTTGAACATCAGTATTCAAAGAAACATTCTCATCTACAATTTGTTTTGGATCAATCTTTTTAGGATTGTTCAAAACATTATCCTTTTTCACATCAGATTTTGAAGTTGAGGCACCTGGAGAACCATTGGGTGTCCAAGATTGTTCAGTTCTTTTTAAGATACGAATCTGAGACTTTGAGTTCTCAGTCGGTTTCTGAACATTGTTTGCAAAGGAAACTTTCTTGGTTACCTTATCTGATTTAACAGACTTAGGTCCAACATTTGACTTGACAATAGGTTTTGGTGGAACCTTTTGCCTATCATTTGTTGTGTTCACCACTGGTTTTCTCCATGATTGTTCCATAGCAATCCGATTTCTACGATCATATTGAATTGGACGATTGTTCCTCATTTGATTAAAATTGTTTTGGTTATAAAACTGTTGTTGTTGAGGAACAACACGTCTGTGTGGTGGAACATAATGATCAATCGGTTTCCTCATGGAATTCCTCACTTCAACTTCGTGCCTTTTATGCCTTACATACGGGCATTAAGCAAGTAAATGCCCTCTCTCCCCGCATTTAAAACATGCACGATACTCTTCAAAAACATTTGGAGCATTCGGTTGAGCAAATGATCGAACAGAATATTGATCATTATACTGTTGATTCCTCAAACTCTCAGGGAGTGGCCCTTTTGAGTAAGTAGGCTCATGAAAACCGTTAGCTCTGTTTTTGGGTCTAATGAACTCTGTGACATGAACCTTTGGTTCTTGAGGAACATCCAAATACAATTTCTTTAAAATGGCAGGTGGGATTTCATTTGTTCTCTCATGTTTTGGGAACCAAATGGTACTTTCTTGCCAAATTTTATCAATTTTAGCATAGTTAGCATTTTTGATTGGAAATTCCTCATCAGAGATGATCTTATCGGATCCTTCCATCCGATAAAACACCTTGACTGGTTTGTCACACGGTTCATTCTTAACATTCTTCTCAAGATCTTTCTTAACCACATTCTTTTCAGACTTTTTCTCACGATGAGCATTTGCCATCGGATGCACAAGCTGAGATGGTGAAACTGGTTCATTGGTAATGATGTGATTTTCTTTTGGAATTTCACATGCATTAGCAGTTTGATTACAACCAGTATCATCACTCTTAGAGTCTGAATCAACGCTCTCAGCAGTAACACCCTCATCATTAAAACCTAAAATCGGCCTCACATCGGAATGTGGATCACCAATACTGGAGGTATTAGATTCATTTTCCGATGCTGAGTCAGATTTTACTGAGCTCTCCGGTGTCACTTGATGACAATTATGGTTTTCAAAAAGCACCGGAGATGGCACAGACTTGTAATTAGTGGTTTGATCATCAATGATGTGATCTACCACGTAAGCAATGTGCTTATAACTTTCCAACTTTTTGTTTACTTTTTCAGCAAAGCACTTGATGGCGGCCATTTCCAACTTGGTGTTTTCAATTTCATTTATATAGTTATTAATTGCAAGTTGTTTTAATGAAAGAGTATTTTTCAAGTCGGAAATGTCCTTTTTATAGCCATCTAATACTTTGTTGAAAGCATGCAACTCTTTGCGAGTAGATTGACAGTTCATGATAGCACTATCACGTTGAACACGGAGTTGTTTGTTCTCCTCTGTCAATCTATCACAAGTACCACAATATTTATCACTAGTTATATCAGTGCTACACTCAGAACTTACAGGTTTTGGCGGATCAGTCATGGCCATCAAAGCGAAATGAGCTTCCTTTCCAGCGAAAAACTTGGAATAGTCAATCTTGGTGAAAGCATCATCAGCAATGCACGACTTCCTTGTCATCAGAAAATCAGCTTCTGCTAGCAACTGATCAATGTCATCATCCAGAGATGTAACACTTGCTTCTGTATCCGATTCACTGTCTGAATCTGAATAAACTGATTCACACTCCTCAGGAACATCAGAAACAGTGTCAATCACCACTCCAGTATTAGCATCCTCAGCCTTAACCTCCACAGGTTCAGTCTCCACCTCCATTTCAGCCTCAGATACATCAACTTCAACCTCAGTTTCTTCCTTCTCATTAACTATCACCGACTCCTCAAAATCAACCTTTTGGGCAACACAAGCCACATTTCCACCAGTTGTAATCTCCTCAACACCTATTTGCAATCCCGACCAATAAAACCGTTCATCTTGTTGAATCACCAATGCTTGATTCTGATTGGTATTCTGTTGTGTCTCATTAGGTGTAGTGATCGGTATGACTGTTCGGTTAGTGTTGTTAGGTGATTGGTTTTGAGTCTGGTTTGATGTGTTTGGTTGTCTGTTTTGGTTGTTGTTAGAGTTGTTTTGTCGGTTTTGGTAGTTGTTGTTATTTTGGTATGAAACTTGATTTTGGTTTTGTTGTTGACGGTTCTGGTAGCTTGCATTGAAAGGGTTTCTGTTACCTTGCTTTGGTGGCTGGGTGCATTCCCTTTTGAAGTGACCTTTCCCTCCACAGTTAAAACAAGTAACCTTCTCCTTGTTGAACCCGTAGGTTGTGTTAGGAGAAGTTCCCAAATCTGTTCTACCCGTCTTCTCAATAAATTTTGTTGCTCTTCTCATAATGCTCGCAAAAGCCCACTGGATATCAATCAATTCCATCTCTTCTTTATCAATCTGTGCATAGTCTTCATTGGTTAAGTTGTTATTCCAAATTTGACTAGCAACTAACCCATTGTAAGATGAAACCATTGCAGAGACTAGTGCTATGTGTTGCTGAGCAACTTCAACAGTCACATTTCCCAAGTTAGAAGTCTCCAAAACCATTGGTTGTTGATTAGGTTGAGTGATTTGGTTCATTGGGTTCATGTATTGTGTTTGTTGAGGTGGTTGTTGAGATTGGCTAGCAGTATAGAAAGCTGCTTGTTGCATTGGGGAGAACGGTGAAATGTAGGAATTGTTGTATTGTTGTTGTGGTGGTGGTGGTGGGTATGATGGTTGTGAGTAGGATGAGGTTTGTGCAATGTAGTTGATGGTAGGTTTTGGTGATTCCATAACATTGGAAATGCAAGCAACATGTGGTGCCACTAATCCTCCTGAACTTGAGTTACTAACTGGAACTGAAGTGCCTCCAAAATATAAGCTCGGATTCTGAGGAATCTGTGATCTTTTAGCTTTCCTCTTCTCTTCAAGCTCTTTGTTCTCCAGTTTCTGCACAAACTCATTAATAGTCCAGAATTTGTATGCATCCTTCTCCTTGAGAACTTCCACATGCTGATCCCAGTATGGTGGTAGAGCATCTGCAAACTTGTCCACCAAATCTGTCATAGGAATCTGTATACCATAACTAGACAATTCAGTTAGCAAATGACAATATCTAGGAGTTAATTCTTTTAAAGTTTCATTGCCAATATAAGTAAAATTCTCAAACTCCTTTCGTAACTCTTCCATCCTCAATCTTCTAGTCTTCTCATTCCCATCATGCCTAATTTTAAGCACATCCCACAGTTGCTTAGATGTAGTGCATGTCCCAAACTGATGCAATAGATCATTTGTGATAGCCTGTGTCAACTGGGAATAAGCTTTCTTCTCCACAGCAAACTTCTTTTTCTCCTCCTCAGACATACTCTCCAATGGAACTGGTTCACCTGTGTTCTCCAAAACCGGTGGTGTGTAACCTCTAGCAATCATACTCCATGCCTCTGCACCCTCCACTCCCATGCCTTCCAAGTGGATCTTAAACTTTTTCTGCCACTGATTGTATTCTTGCATCTCCATGAGCTTAGGTGGCCGATTCCCGCTACCTGAAGATAAGTCATTAATCAGTGTGGAAATAGCATTTGTGGTTTGAGTATTTACCACCGCTGCTGCTACTCCCCAGTAGTCAGGTTATGGTGCTGGAGGTGCTACACTTTGACGCATCGAGCTAGTCATCGCGATGTAGTTGATCGGTTGCGAAGACTGTGTGCTCATCTTTTGTGCTGCCACTGTCCATGGATCCATCACTTGCTGTTGTGGTTGTGTCGTTGCTGGTCTCGGGGTAGTCGGAAAATTCCACATGATATTCACGAACTTCGAAAAATCCAACACTTAGAAAATTTTCCAAAACACTGTTCTAGGTTCGCCCCTTTTATCCTACTTTCGTCCAGATGTAATCCACTTTCGTCCAAATAGTAACACACGAAGGTGGAACTTCAACAGAATGTAGAATCAGAAATCTTCCTTTCCACTTTCGCCCAAAATGCCTCAGGTTCGACCAGTATATTTCCACGTTCGCCCGCCCGACGAATCGAATGTGGAAATTCTTACCCGAAAGTGAAAAATTCAAACAAAAATTTCCAGGTTCGCCCAGAAATGTGCTAGGTTCGACCAAAAACGACTCACTTTCGCCCACTCTGTGTCAGGTTCGACCACTACAGCTCACTTTCGCCCATTTCAGATCTGAAAAACGGTTACACTTTGAAAAACGGTTATTTTGATCTCTGATTTTCAAAAGTTTATGGATTTGAATGATCTTTATCAGGTTTTGATTCGGAATTGATTTGGAACAACTTTAATTCTTGGAATTTTAGATTTTATCCACAAATTCAACTCTAAATCAATCAAAAACACTCAAAAACCATTTTCATTCAAAAACAGATGTATTTTGATAAAAATTAGGTCCAAATCAGCTCTGAGTTTATCAAATTTGTTGTTGTATGATCCATAGCTCTGATACCACTTTGTGATTGAAAGATTTTAGATGAAACAGGAATATTTGAATCATACAAGTAACAAAACCAGGTGCGGAAACCCTAGTTCTGAACAAACAGATAAAACTCGGATCAAAACACAGTAAACATCATTTTCAAAGCTTTTTCATAGATTAACATTCATAAAAACTTGTTACAATAGGCCTCCTAGTTAATCTATTCAGTACACACACTTTCTCAATTACACCTAGAACCTGACACAAACACACACTTCAACTAAAACTCTCTATAACTCAAAAACTCATGAAATCTATTTATACAGTCTGCACATTCGCCCAGTAGTGATGGTCGAATGTGGACTTCTTCCACATTCGCCCACTACTTGGTACGAATGTGTTCTTCAGGTCAGGTTCCTTCTACCTTCGCCCAGTTACCTTCTACCTTCGCCCACTTTCTTCTACATTCGCCCAGTATTTCTACATTCAACCCATCAGCAAACTTTCTAACATATGTTAACTTTGTAGATCCAATCACTAGTCGCACTTCGTGCATCTACAACGTATAGTCAATGAATGCGGTATGCGCGTTAAATTTCATTAAATGCGGCAATCTATGGATCCGGTTGGAGTCTAAAGCTTCGTGTGTCATCTTGGTCGAACTCATGTTGCAACATTCGTCTTGTGTGTGTTAGGGTCCGAAATTTTAGGCTTTTTAGTGGGTTTTTCCATCTTTGTGTTTCCAATTTTTTTTAATTAGCTTAAATCTCTCTGATCCATGGTACCTTGAAGACTAGATTCGGTGCAGTCGACGAACATCATTCAAAATTTCAACTTCCCGTTCAGGTGCTTAAGTCCACCTTGAAGACTGGATTCGGTGCAATCAGAATCCGAATGCGGTATGCGCGTTAAATTTCATTAAATGCGGCAATCAAGGGATCCGGTTGGAGTCTAAAGCTTCGTGTGTCATCCTTGTGTTTCCAAGACACATGCAAGTCCTCGTCTGATCCACACCACAAAACAATAATCTTGAAGTTTTTTAATATAGCTATTTTTTCCTGGTTTACCAGGAATGGGTTGAAGGTGTGTGTTGCAAATATAATAAACAAAGATAATACAAGAAGATGATCAAGGATGCTCCAACATAACTTGCACCGGCTTGAGATATGAGTTTGATTAGCTTAAATCTCTCTGATCCATGGTATCCACTTTCAGGTTGTCTTGATCGTTGACTGCTATCTCTCGGATAACAACTGAAAAGTTGTCTTCAATGATTATAAAGAAAATTGAAAGTAATTACAAGAAGATGATCAAAGATGCTACAACATAACTTGCACCGGCTTGAGATATGAGTTTGATTAGCTTAAATCTCTCTGATCCATGGTATCCACTTTCTGGTTGTCTTAATCGTTGACCGCTATCTCTCGGATAACAACTGAAAAGTTGTCTTCAATGATTATAAAGAAACTTGAAAGTAATTACAAGAAGATGATCAAGGATGCTCCAACATAACTTGCACCGGCTTTCAGGTTGTCTTAATCGTTGACCGCTATCTCTCGGATAACAACTGAAAAGTTGTCTTCAATGATTCTAAGAAACTTGAAAGTAATTACAAGAAGATGATCAAAGATGCTACAACATAACTTGCACCGGCTTGAGATATGAGTTTGATTTGCTTAAATCTCTCTGATCCATGGTATCCACTTTCAGGTTGTCTTAATCGTTGACCGCTATCTCTCGGATAACAACTGAAAAGTTGTCTTCAATGATTCTAAGAAACTTGAAAGAAGAGGTACTTTGAAGACTGGATTCGGTGCAATCAAAATCTGAATATTATATTACAATAATATTACGTTGAGCAAAAAGTTGTGTTTGAAGCCTAGTTCTTTTGGCCACAGGTACAGAATGGTTATAAATGTTCATGTCGTTTCAGGTTGCCTTCATCGTTGACAGATATCTCTCCTATAACAGAATAGTTATCTTCAAAATTGATGTAATGTATAAGTTTTAGAGTCGGTAAGGATTTAAGTGAATCCATTGTATCCACTTTCAACTAAATCTTTCTCTGATATACTCTATATCAACCGAAATTGAGTATCATCAATCTGGTATTAGTGGTTGGAGACTGTGATGACAAAGCTGGTGTGTGTTGAAACAAGGTATGGATATGGAGAACATGGAATGAGATGGTTTCGATTTTCGCACAAAGATTCCATAAGTAAAAGTCAGTTGTTATCGGAGAGATATCTTCATCAATCTCCTTGATATACGCATAAGTGTGAGAGTCGATCCGATTGTTAAAAGTATCAAGACTATGAAATTAGTAAAACAACTTTTCAGTTGTTTATCGGAGAGATAACTGTCAACGATGAAGGCAACCTGATAAAGGCTGAACACGAGTGTAATCAAACAAGGTGCTATGAAAACCACCAACGATCAATTATAATATAGTCCGGAAGTCAAGCATATCAATTAAACATGCAAAAATTATGTTCTGAAAAAATATGGGTATCGAATGTATAGTCGGAGGACTACGTACAATGATTCATCAAAGTTGTACAAAGCTGGATGTTTTTACTGAAAAACCCAAACGAGCAATAAACGAAGCGAAACGGAGAGATATAATTTTCTTGGCTTGGAAACAACTTAAAAGAACCAAAAATGAATTAAAATTATTTTTTGGTGAGTAACAGATAATTTTAAAGAATTAAAAGAAATTCAATTTTTTTTTAAAAAAGGCCAAAGCGCCTAGCTTTGGCCAAAGCGAGGCGCTTGAGTGCCTAGCTTTGGCCAAAGCTAGGTGCTTGAGTGGTTTGATTAGACCACAGGCGCCTCGCTTTGACCAAAGCGAGGCGCTTTGGCCTTTTTTTTTAAATTGAATTTCTTTTAATTCTTTAAAATTATCTGTTAATCACCAAAAAATAATTTTAATTCATTTTTGGTTCTTTTAAGTTGTTTCCAAGCCAAGAAAATTATATCTCTCCGTTTCGCTTCGTTTATTGCTCGTTTGGGTTTTTCAGTAAAAACATCCAGCTTTGTACAACTTTGATGAATCATTGTACGTGGTCCTCCGACTAAACCTAACTCGCAACAATTGTTTTTAATTCATTTTTAAGTGTTTTTAATTACTTTTCGAGAAATGATAATTTTCAAATATTACAGATCAAGGTGTTACCAAGCATGTCAAGAAATGATAATTTTCAAATATTGCAGATCAAGGTGTTACCAAGCATGTCAAGAAATGATAATTTTCAAATATTGCAAGTCCAAATCATTGTACGATGTCTTTTTTAGAGGACCTCGACTCTTGAGATGTTGCAGGTGTTTGAAAAGTTTGAACTGAAATTGAACAGTTATTTGGAATGTTCCTGACCATCATAGTTATGCCTTTTTTTATCAGAAAATATATTGCCAAACATTTAAAAATAACTTTTCATGCAAGCAAGTAAAATTCAGTTGTTTTACTAATTTCATAGTCTTGATACTTTTAACAATCGGATCGGCGCTAACGCGCAAACCTTCGTTTTTGTTTTTCGAGAGAAAGGAACTAAGTTGCAAATACGATAATAATGTAAATAATAATAATAATAATGTAAAGGTAGATCATGGAAAGTTGAACTCAAGAAACAAAGATGAAACCGATTAATGTTCTTTATGTATGAATAATGACCCTCTGGCAAACCTGCGTAAAGGACTAAAGCCACATATCTTGCCATTAATACCAAAGATGATTGCCAGAGGGTCACTATTCATATATAAAGAACATTAATCGGTTTCATCGTTGTTTTCTTGAGTTGAACTTTCCATGATCTACCTTTATCATCTCGGAGAGATATCTGTTAATGATGAAAGGGAACCCGAAACAATAGAAGTCTTGAAGCCTAAAAGTCTTTTTGCAAAAAGGTAGACCACACCACTAGAGCAAAAAGTTGTGTGTAAGTTTTATTTAGCGTAAAAACTTCATTGTACATATACCTCCTTATCTAAAACAAACCACATCATTGTACATATACCTCTTTCATCGTTGACAGATATCTCTCCGACAAGAGAAGATGAAGGGTTACTACTCTGCACTTCAAGTAGAAAAAGATGAAGAAGAATAAATGAAGTCTATTATAGAGGTTAGTAGGTTACTCATTACCGTTGACGTTAGCGGTGTGTGTTGTGAGAATCCGGTTACGGACCGAACTCGCGGATCGAATACACATAAACAACTCGGTTTCAGACGGGGAATTCGAGACGAGACAGAAATATACGATAACAACGTCATCACAGATTCGTATTACTACAGAAACGGTTACAGACACTGTCATCAGTAGGATAAACATCTATCTCGTGGCCGGGGGAGGTCGGGCATGACCTCCCCCTTGAGAGCATTCAAAGTACAAACTCAAATCACCAAATGAATACAAACACATGAGATTGCTATTTATAGTCCAATACACCATTCCACCTTCGCCCCTTTTGAATGGTCGAATGTGGAGCATTTCCACATTCGCCCATTTGTAATGGTCGAATGTGGAAAACTTCCACATTCGCCCAGTGTATATAGGTCGAACCTGGCATAGTGTATTGTCCTATATTTTACAAATGCGTCAGATCCATAAAATGCCCTTATGGATCACTACAATCTCATGTAACACATTACTAAGACTCAACCCTAGTCTTATTCGACAGTGACGTCCACAGAAAGTGCATCAACAATCTCCCCCTTGGACGTTGCTGGCGAATCCACAAATCTCTTGCACATCAACACATTCTCCTCTTTGAAAATTCCTAGCATCTTCAGTCAATAATTGTTGAAGTATCAGACACATTGTTACATCAACAATCTCCCCCTTGACTGATGCTTCACCAAGTTTCTCTGAGATCCCGTATGATAAATCAATCATGTTCTTGAGTAACTTCATCTGTTCGACAGAATACAAGCCGTAGACGAGTGGAACAAGCAATCAGAAGCTTTCATCAGGAACTACCAGTACTAATTGAAGGACTTGAAATGCTTCAGAAACTGAAGTTTTCTGACAGAGCCAACAATATCTACCAATAGCTCTTGAAATCTTCAGGACTGTGATCTTGAAACTTTCGTTGAACCTACGTGCCACATGACTCCTACTAGGATACCTCATTACTTCCAGAACATTGAAATCTCAAACTTGATTTCCTTCTTCTTAACAATTCTTCAGAACAAGTTCCTTCAAACATACAGGAACTGGGTTGACTGTTCTCTTCATGCGGAATAAAAATATATCTGTTCTGGCCCATAATAGTCATTTGAATCGGATTATCATACTGTTGATTCTCATGACTACCCCACAATAAAACTGTTTCATCATCATCAATTCTTCAACAAATTTGGGTAAACCTCATCACCATTCTCCCAAAAATTGCCATAACCTTCGAAATTTTTTAGGCCTTAAATTCTACATTCGCCCCTGGGAACTCCACTTTCGCCCAAAATAGAGACCCGAATGTAGAATATCATCACACAAGTTCCACTTTCGTCCACAACCTTCACTTTCGTCCACTTTATTTCCACATTCGCCCGCCCGATGAACCGAATGTGAAATCTGTCACCCGAATGTGAAAATTGACATAACAAAATTCCAGGTTCGCCCAAAATCTCTCCACGTTCGTCCTAAAAATGCTACCTTCGCCCAGTAACATTCCACATTCGCCCGCCCGACTTTCTGAAAGGGGCGAATGTGCAGACTGAACGTGTTCTTGTTCAATATTTTCATCAAATCAGTCCATAATCACTCTAATTCTTTGAATATGATGTTGAAACTTGTTCAGAAAGGTGCGGAAATGAAAACCTAACCCTCGAATTCACAAAAACATGGAGAAATCACATGATTTCGGGTTCAATTAAGAATCTAGGGTTTCTACGGTTTCAACCTTTCATTCTAAATCTGATTTTAACGTCTGAAAACAGTAAAAACGAGCTGTGATTGATTCAAACGACTGTTAGATCGTTCAAATCGGTACCACGGCTCTGATACCAATTGAGAATCCGGTTACGGACCGAACTCGCGGATCGAATACACATAAACAACTCGGTTTCAGACGGGGAATTCGAGACGAGACAGAAATATACGATAACAACGTCATCACAGATTCGTATTACTACAGAAACGGTTACAGACACTGTCATCAGTAGGATAAACATCTATCTCGTGGCCGGGGGAGGTCGGGCATGACCTCCCCCTTGAGAGCATTCAAAGTACAAACTCAAATCACCAAATGAATATAAACACATGAGATTGCTATTTATAGTCCAATACACCATTCCACCTTCGCCCCTTTTGAATGGTCGAATGTGGAGCATTTCCACATTCGCCCATTTGTAATGGTCGAATGTGGAAAACTTCCACATTCGCCCAGTGTATATAGGTCGAACCTGGCATAGTGTATTGTCCTATATTTTACAAATGCGTCAGATCCATAAAATGCCCTTATGGATCACTACAATCTCATGTAACACATTACTAAGACTCAACCCTAGTCTTATTCGACAGTGACGTCCACAGAAAGTGCATCAACATGTTGATCGTTGATCGTTGAAGGTAAACATGGACAGTGAGTAATATGAATGGACAGTGAGATTGATAACTTCTCTATGGAAGTTGCTAAAATAGTTAAACAAAAGCTTAAATTGAACAGTTATTTGGAATGTTCCTGATATTTACAGTTTTGCCTTTTTTGGTGAAATGAACTTGAAGAAATGATTTGGTGGATCTGTCATGAGTTAAACAAAAGTTGAAATTGGACAGTTATTTGGAATGTTCCTGATCATTACAGTTATGCCTTTTTTTATCAGAAAATATATTCCCAAAACAATTAAAAACAACTTTTTCATGCAAGCAAGTAAAATTCAGTTGTTGGACAGTGAGTAATATAACTGGACAGTAAGATTGATAACTTCTCTATGGAAGTTGCTAAAATAGTTAAACAAAAGCTGAAATTGAACAGTTATTTGGAATGTTCCTGATCATTACAGTAAAATTCAGTTTATGGAGAGTGAGATTGATAAACTGGAGAGGTTAGCCAGACGTTTGTCAAACGAACAATTAAAATAAACTTTTCATGCAAGCAAGTAAAATTCAGTTGTTGGACAGTGAGATTGATAACTGGACAGGTTAGCCAGCCGTTTGTCAAACGAACAATTAAAATAAACTTTTCATGCAAGCAAGTAAAATTCAGTTGTTGGACAGTGAGATTGATAACTGGACAGGTTAGCCAGACGTTTGTCAAACGAACAATTAAAATAAACTTTTCATGCAAGCAAGTAAAATTCAGTTGTTGGACAGTGAGATTGATAACTGGACAGGTTAGCTAGGCGTTTGTCAAACGAACAATTAAAATAAACTTTTCATGCAAGCAAGTAAAATTCAGTTGTTGGACAGTGAGATTGATAACTGGACAGGTTAGCCAGGCGTTTGTCAAACGAACAATAAAAATAAACTTTTCATGCAAGCAAGTAAAATTCAGTTGTTGGACAGTGAGATTTGATAACTGGACAGGTTAGCCAAATCATACGAGGTGGTAGGAAAAAGCTGACATTTTGTTCCTTGTTGCAGAAAGAATCAACAGTCGGATCGACGATTTTGTTTACCCTCCCATTGACATAAAAAATGTTCTTTTGAAAAACGTCTGACTGCCAAAAAAAAAAAACTAACTCAAAAGACCAAAAAATAACAAAAAAATTTTTTATTCGAAGCGCCTCGCTTAGGCCTAAGCGAGGCGCTTCGAGTCAAAAATCAGCTTTTTCTGACCTCGTACCGAGGTAGTTAAAAAGTAAAGAAAGCGTCTCGCTTAGGCCTAAGCGAGGCGCTTTCAGGGGGTGAAAATAGAAGTGGGGAGTTTAAATATAACCACCCATTGTGTATCCTTACGTCATGTTATCATTTTTCACGTGAAATGGTCAAATTTTATTTTAACGTTTATTTATTACATTGACATGGAATAATCAAAAGTGTATTACGGTATTACCTCACCTCATTGGTTCTCTGCACGTTATGCTTTCTCAAATCTCTTTTGGGGACCAATTTTACCCCTTCAAACTAACTTTCCTAACTTGGTAAATTAACTTCTGCCAAAAAATCATATATATAATTTAAATATAAGTTAAAAAGTTACCAAAAAATCCATTTGGAAAATTTATTTTACATATATATTTTTTTAAACGTCATCAACTATATATAAATATGAAAGCTAGCAAGAAACTCGTGTAAACCAACAAAAACAAAACAAAACAGAGTTAACTGCCAATTTCGTCCCTGAGGTTTGCTCTAGTTTTCTACTTCAATATTTTACTTTTTTTATTTTTATGCAATGAAACATCTGAGGTTTGGATATTGGTGCTATTCCGTCCATTTCACTAACTCAGTTAAAAACTGACGTCAAGTCAGGGGTAGCCTTGTCATTTTGCCTAGTTAAATGAGGGGCAATTTGGACCTTTCATCTATTATGATTACCCCCCCCCCCCCCTAAATAAAACCCTAATTATTGGATCATACTATTTGGACACCCTAAAAGGTTATTTGGACACCCTAAGTATGCCTCATATAGAGCTATATGAGGCATATTGGAGTACAATTTTTGTCTTTTAGCTTATATGATGTTGACTAACACTGAAAACAATAAAGTTGATACTTCTCATATAGACCTATATGAGGCATATTGAAGTACAATTTTTGTCTTCTAGCTAACTGATGTTGACCAACACAAAAAACAATAAAGTAATATGCCTCATATAGATCAATATGAATCATATTATGGTCTATTTTTATTTTTTGTATATTTTCATTTTTATTGTTTTTAATAACTAAAAATACTAAATTAACTTTAAAAAAATCCAAAAATTAACGAAAAGTTAGTTTTATTCATTCCAATAATATTTTAACAAAATTACAACTTTTTGTTACCAGTATTATTTTATAAAAAATATTTCTTTTGTTTGGTTTTGTTTTTGTTGGTATTGAAGATGTTTGTTTTGTTTTGGTGAGTTTGAAGAAATTATATAAACAATACAAAGTTTGAAGAAGTTATAAGATTTGTTTGAGAAAGTGTTTTTTTAAGTCGATTGATCGTAATATTTAATACATTTGAAAGAAAAGAAAACAAAAATCTTCAAAACCAACAAAAACAAACCATACAATTAAAAAAACGAATATGCCTCGTCTTTGTAACAAAAACATCTAATTTTTTTTAAAATAGTGTTCAAATGAATAAAACTTTATTTTTTTTATTTTTTGGGATTTTTAAAAGTAATTTTAGTATTTTTAACCAATAATATAGTATTAAAAGAAAATAAAAACAACCTTGATATGCCTAGTATTGGGCAATACGTGACATATGAAGACTAGTATTGTTACCAATACTGGGCTTGGAAAGTGATATAGCGGTACCTAGATATGGGTCATATTGGCCAATACGACCCATATTAGGGTCTTTTTTTATTTTTTTTATATATTTTCATTTTTATTGTTTTTAAATAACTAAAAATACTCAATTAACTTTAAAAAATCCAAAAATTAACAAACAAAAAAATTAGTTGTATTCAGTCCAAAAATTCAAACACGTTTTTTTTTCGAACACGTTTTTTTTTAACACGTTTTTTTCGAACACGTTTTTTTTCGAACACGTTTTTTTCGAAAAAAAACGTGTTCGAAGAAAAAACGTGTTCGAAAAAAAGTGTTTGAAAAAAAACGTGTTCGAAAAAAACGTGTTAAAAAAAACGTGTTTGAAAAAAACATGTTCAAACAAAAAAACGTGTTAAAAAAACGTGTTCGAAAAACCGTGTTCGAAAAAAAAAAACGTGTTCGAAAAACGTGTTTGAAAAAAAACGTGTTCGAAAAAAAACGTGTTCGAAAAAAATTTGTTCGAAAAAATGTGTTTGAAAAAAATATGAAAAAACCGTGTTCGAAAAAAAACGTGTTCGAAGAAAAAACGTGCTCGAAAAAACATACGTGTTCGAAAAACGTGTTCGAAACAAAACGTGTTCTTAAAAAACGTGTTCGAAAAAACGTGTTCGAAAAAAAACTTGTTCGAAGAAAAAACGTGTTTGAAAAAAAACGTGTTCGAAAAAAACGTGTTCAAACAAAAAACGTGTTCGAAAAAAAACCGTGTTCGAAAAAAATGTGTTCGAAAAAAAACGTGTTCGAAAAACGTGTTTGAAAAAAAAAACGTGTTCGAAAAAAATGTGTTCGAAAAAAATACGAAAAAAACGTGTTCGAAAAAAAAACGTGTTCGAAGAAAAAACGTGCTCGAAAAAAAATACGTGTTCGAAAAAACGTGTTCGAAACAAAACATATTAGTCCTCATATCACTTCTTCTCAGCCTAGTATTAGACCCAATACATGATAGCGTTGATATACCTCATACTGACCAATACGATGCATATCAAGGTCGTTTTTTTTATTTTCATTTTTATTGTTTTTAAAAATGAGGCATATTGACCTTTTTTTTTGCAAACTTTGTACCTTTTATACATTATTTATTTTTTGTTAACAAAGTTTTATAAATATTTATTATTTTTCAAAATATTATCGTGTATTCTATAATAGTATAGTGTACTATACGATAATACACCACATAATATGATTCAAGATCTATAATACCATATAAGGTTTTAAAATATTTTTACTTTAAAAAAATAAAAAAATTATAAACTTTATGTACAATGGTAAAAATTTTGAAAAAAAAAAAACCCTACAGAAATACATTGATCAATCGATTTGTGAAAAAAAGCTATTTTCGAATGTATAAAAACACAATGATCAATCAATTTAAAAAAAAAATCTAAACTAAACTTATAACTTCTTTAAACTCACCAAAACAAAAAAGACATCTTCAAAACCAACAAAAACAAAACAAAACCAAATAAAAGATATATTTTTAAAAAATAATACTGGTAATAAAAAGTTGTAATTTTATTAAAATAGTATTGGAATGAATAAAACTAACTTTTCGTCAAATTTTTGATTTTTTTAAGTTAATTTAGTATTTTTAGTTATTTAAAAACAATAAAAATAAAAATACAAAAAATAATAAAAAGACCCTAATATGCCTCATATTGATCTATATGAGGCATACTTGACTATGATATACCTCATATTGACCAATATGAAGCATATTGGCACGAAGTTTAAGGTCTGAGATTCTCTTGAAGTTTGTGTGCAACTTTTTGACTTAAGTATGCCTCATATAGATCAATATGAGGCATACTTAGGGTGTTCAAATAGAAATCAAGGGTGTCCAAATAGACAAAGCCTTATTAAACCCACCAATCCCCCCCCCCCCCTTCTCTACATACATAACACCACCACCATTCACCATTCTCTGCACAATATACCCACCACCATAACCACCAAGTCCACCACCGTAATCACCACCACCTCCACCGTAACCACCACCACCCTAACTCCACCATCTCACCTTCACCTAAAGTCCTAAACCCATTTGTCCTAATCGACGACTCCACTCCTCGCCCCCGTCACCGGTCGAATCTAAAACTTTGTTCTGACACACTCGGACAGATTATTGAAGTTGTATGATAGAACAAAACAGAGGGGTTGTTGAAATCTGAAGAAAATAATCGGCCACAAAATAATGATGAAAAAGGTGTTGAAATCTGTAAACAGAGGGGTTGTTTACATCAACAGCTGCACGTTCGGTTATTATTATTATTATTATTATTATTATTATTATTATTATTATTATTATCATCATCATCAGACGTTGTTTCATCAATATTATTATTATTGTTGGTGTCGTCGTCTTGGGTCGGAATGGTGCCGTCATGGTGGCCGGGAGAGTGTGGAAGGTGAGGTGGGTTTGGAGGTGAAGCCACCCATACTAAATAGTGTTTAAACAGGGGATGATTGATGGGGCGTTTAGTGATGCAATGTGTTTGAATGTGTTGTTGTTCAAGGGTTTTGCTACAGTTTTGTCTTGGATATTGGAGAGAGAGAAAGAGAGGAGGGAGGGGGAGAGAGGAGGGAGGGGGAGGGGGAATGGGGAGCGGGTGGGGTAAGGGTTGATTTTTTTTTTTTTTTTGAATGACTAAGTATAGTGGAAATCCTTCTACAACCCTAACCTAGCGGTCCCAAGTTCGAATTTCTACCCACACATCGGTGTCCTCCTTACCTAAGCTCAAACCATCACGGGGAATTTTTTTGTGGTGTGTATGGAGCGAACATGTGACCTACCCCCAGGATTGGAACCCTTAAGGGAAAACCCACCCTACCTCAAACCAGCTGGACTGGAAATCATTGGCAAGGGTTGATTTTATTTAGAAAAAATAAAATATATTTGTATTAACATTTTAAATTGTAGGAAAAAGGACAAAACTACCCCTGACTTGACATCAATTTTTAACTGAGTTAGTGAAATGGACGGAATTAGCACCAAAATCCAAACCTCAGGTGTTCCATTGCAAAAAAAAAAAAAAAAAGAAAGAAAAAAAAAGAAAGAAAGAAAGAAAGCCCGTTTTTGAACTGAAGCAGCAAACTGGACCAAACCCTATGGACGAAATTTGCAGTTAACTCCAAAACAAATTAAAGATTCTAGATAAAACTTTTTAAAAGGAAGAACATGTAATATATCGTATTTTCGAAGGAAACATCTATACATATAATAAATCAAAGCCATTTTAATGACATGGCACTCGAGGCATTCTCCTCCTTGAGTGTGTCATGTGTCATCCTATGTGGCATTGAGATATTTTAGAAAAAAAAAATTTAAAAACAAAATTGGATTTTTCTCTCTTATATTTCCTCTCATAATTTTTAAACGTTAATATCTTTTATATACGAGATTTTTTAAAGAAAAAAATTACACCAAATTAACGAGCGTTTTATTATCTTTCCAACGAGTACCATAGTGCTCTATAAAAAACGGAGAAAAAACGACTATTTTTTGTGTGGTTTCGTTCATACAGGAAAAAAACACAAAGTGTTCAAGTAAATCATTAATCATGTATATGCAAGTCACTAACTATGTTCAAATCAATAAATATGAATTTTATTTTCAACATGCGTTAACATTGGAGTTATACATTGTTTTAGGTTAGATATTAATATTAAAGTTATACATTGTTTAAGGTTAGGCGTTAACATTGGAGATACATTTTTAATTGTTTTAAGTTAGGTGCTACACGAAGCTTTCCTGCATGTAACTGTAAAACGCATCATTCTATTTCATATGTAAAATTAATATGTCATATTAGATTTCTCAACCCCGGGACGTTCCCGGGGTATAATCTAGTGCCAATTATATAAAAATAAAGTAGATACCTTATTTTGTTCACGCATCATAAAGACAAACATTTATCTATATAATCAGTAATGGATAAATATACTGTAACTGATATATGTATAAAAGTATTTATCGTATAATCGTTATTGTGTTATATATAAGAAAACTTGAAACCACTGAGATTGATGTCTTAATAGGAGAAGCGAAGCTTACAAAAGCACCTAATTAAGTTGAGAAGGTTATAGATTTAAATGTTTAAATCCCACGAACAATAAAAATGAAATTTTCCGTTTAAAAAACAAACTTGAAGGAAAAAGTATGCTATTTCACATGCATGTGATGTAACCGTAAATTCAAATATATGTATTTAATTTCAGAAAACGAATAAATAATTTTAATAACCATGACCCTTCTTAAACTTCAAAATATATATTAAACACCATTGAACATGTCAAAGCACGTATTTCGTAATCTCATTTAAAGGTACATCGTACATATATGGACATGGTCCATTTAGTTATTGATTAAAAATATTTATTGTAGTTTTGTTGTATCATGACACCGAAAAATATAACAGAAGTCATTAAAAGAATTATGTAAATGTTTGTAATATGCTGTTAGAAATGATTAAATTGCTAATAACTAATACGCACTTAATGCAGTTTAATTTTTTTTGTTTGATTAGGTTAAAAAAATTGCTAGTTTTCTCATATCATGCTATAAAACTAACTTGATACCTTAGCTGGAATTGTCGTTGGACATCAAAATTGTGTTTAGCGTGTATTTTGTGTCATTTCTAACATCTATTAAACCATCTGTATATTGTTAATTTCCGCCTTTATACGGATCATACACTAGTCACCAGTTCTTGTGTTTGGGTTTACGTTAGAAATCCATTGTACATACGGCTATGTGTTGAACATGAATCTTTAGCCATCTCATTCTTCTAGGTGGTATTGTTTTTGCAGCATCTATTATTTATGTTATAACTGAGGATTGCAATTTACTGCTTTATTTCATTTCATGTACTGTAATTAGAATTAAGAAATGTTTTATAAGTGTTTTATATATCTATTTTTTAACAAACGTTTCACCTACAAGTTACTTTTTTTTTTAAACGGCCAACAAATTGGAATCACTCACGGAACACTGAAGTATCATCGTGTCACCAATGTTGCCACGCGATCATATTCTACCACCAAGTCACCAATTCAGGAGGAAACTCATAATAATTATGAGAAAACCTCCTTTGTGAGATTCGAACCCAGGACCTTATGGTCCCTAAGTCTTATCTCACCACCAAGATACCGCTGGACTATAATGCCTTTGGCTACAAGTTACTTTTTTTTTTGAACGGCCAACAAATTGGAATCACTCACGGAACACTGGAGTATCATCGTGCCACCAGTGTTGCCACGCGATCATATTCCACCACCAAGTCACCAATTCAGGAGGAAACTCATAATTATGAGAAAACCCCCTTTGTGAGATTCGAACCCAGGACCTTATGGCCCCTAAGTCTTATCTCACCACCAAGATACCACTAGGCTATAATGCCTTGGGTTGGCTACAAGTTACTCATTAGCTATATTATTTAATGTTTTTATTTGGATAATTGCTAGTTGGTTGTTAGGAAAATTAAATGAACTTGTCTGCTTGTATATGATTTGGATATGGAATTATGGATACGTTTGTTGTCATTATATTTTGGTCAAACGAACCGAATGAATATGAATAAGGCCTTATTCGTGTTCGTTTGTTAAGGAAAATATGTGTTTACGAACAGCTCACGAACACTTACCGAACGGGATTTTCTGTTCGTGTTCGTTTGTTAAGAAAACACTCATATTCGTGTTCGTTTGTTAATTTGTTCACAAACGAACACAACACAAATAGACATTCATGAATACAAACAAGTGTTCATGAACACAAACGGACACAAGAAATGTCCATGAACGGAAACAAACACTAACAGACATATAATAACTTTCTAACAAACAGACTTATAATTTACCTCATATAAATTGTTTATTTATTTATTTGAGGAAAATAAATATAAATAAAAATAAAAGAATATAAAGAGAATTTATAAAATATAAAAACCTTCTTAAACTATCGAACACAAATTAACAAACATAAATGAACATAAACAAACGAACACGTTACCGAACGTTCACGAACATAAACGAACGAATGTGACCTCTGTTCACGTTCGTTCATTGGTTAAACGAATGAACACAAACAAACTTCCCGCCAAACGGTTCATGAACTGTTTGTTGAAAGTTCAGTTCGCTTGCAGCCCTAGTGATCGCTAATTATATCATTTTACAGACCGACTAACTTGTTTTGACCAGTCAATCCTTTTACAACCCATCAATACATTTAAATAGTTTAGATGAATAGGTTAATTACATGATGTTAAACCCTTGTATTAAAATTGATGCTTTATTGCTTTTGACACGAATAAGTATATGATTCATGTTATAGTTTGTCATATCAACTTGAAAATTATTAATTACCCAATACATCAATCTAAAACAATTGCCAACCCAAGGGCATGTGAGTCCGGTTAACTCGAACCACTTTATAAACAAATTTGAAGGTAAATAATGGGTTGGTTATTATTATAAAGAAAAAAGTTCTATAAAAATAAAGGAAAAATTACAAAAATCGTCCTTTATATTTACCTGTTTTTTCAGTAGGTGTCCTTAAACTTCAAAAGTGATGAGAATCGTCTTTTATGTTGTAAAATATTTCAAGTCTCGTCCTTTAGCACTAACTTGGTTAGATTTTTTGGTTAAATCCAGTCATGTGCATTGCACATGAGGGTAAATTTGTCTTTTTACTCTTTTAGGGACTAGTTGTGTAATTAACTTATACTTTTGGTCCAAAATTAAAAAAAAAAAAACAATTTACTCTCTCTCTCTACCTGTTCACAACCACCACCCATCACCATTGCCACCATCATCTACCATCACCACCATTGCCCCACCTGCCACCACCACTCCACCCAACTTCTTCCAATTTCCCTAACCCCTAATAAACTAATCTTAATTGACGAGATGTTCCAGACCATTTTTGATTGAAAACCATTACCCAACCCTTAATATAAATAACCCATACCCACCACCAGCCACCACCAACCTCCGGCAACCACCACCATCCAATCTTCGGCAACCACGGCCAGCCAACCTTTGACAAAGTAAACCCCAAGCTGTGCCTTATAAATCCCATCCTTTCCACTATGGCAAACCCATCGATCACCATCTTCATCCAGGCCATAAAACTTTAAAGAAACCCCTATCTTTCACAATTCTTCTTCCTTCTCTCTCTCAACTACCCTTCTCTCTAAATCCTTTTCTCCCAACCATCAACAACCAACGCTGCAACTATTATTGTGATCACCGATCAACACTACAAGTCCACCTCTCCCCCACTGTTAGCTACCCTCACTGTCACATTGGTTTAGTATATCTAGAACACACAACAAGTAAGCGGAGCTCCTGCTCTTCACCGTAACATCACTTGAGCACCATCTAAACATCAATGTTCTGGAATCACAGCTCCCACTCCTACAAAGCCACCATTACCTTCTTCAAGTCGTTGTTGGTTGACCGAAAGATAGGAGTTCAGGTCAGGTACGAGTCGGAATTGTTGTAGTGATGAAACCCCCAAATCCAAAAACTATACTTCGATCTCTCTCTAGAACCTTTAGGGGTGATGTGGGTGGTGGTTATTTGGGATAAACGCCGTCGTGGCCGTTGTGGTCCGCCGTGGAAGGCGGTGGCCAAAAACCTCCCTCAACCTCTTTCGATACTCTCTCTCTCTCTCTCTTTGAAAGTCTCTGTGTGTGTATTGTTTTGTTGTACAGATTGGAGTGGTCTTTATAATAATATAACCGTCTATGTTTTTGGGGTGAGGGAAACCTAATTTGGTTGAATTGGGGAAGATGGGTTGCAGTGTTTGGAGGATTTTAAAAGAAGTTAAATGAAAACGAGGGTATAACTGTCATTTGGCCCTAATGTGGGTCCACGTGACTAAACTTAACCAAAAAATCTAACCAAGTTAGTGGTAAAGGACGAGACTTGAAATATTTTACAACATAAAGGACGATTCTCATCACTTTTGAAGTTTAAGGACACCTACTGAAAAAACAGGTAAACATAAAAGACGATTTCTGTAATTTTTCCAAAAATAAATTTATTTTATTATTTTTTGAATAGTGAAGGACGGTATAAAAAACGATTAGCAAGCAGCTAATACAAAAGATACAAGACAAAATGAGACATCAATAAGAGCGTGTCTAGTTACTCAACATTCAAACTATTTTCCTTCAATGAGCTTTGTTAACTAAGGACTTACTCCGTTAATCTATGACGCCGTGAATGTATACGTGGATGTTAACGAGTTAAATTGTTTTTATAAAATCACTGCCATTACCACCATGGCAGCCACCACCACAACCAAGGCAACCACTTGCCACAACCACCACCACCACCGTCACCACCCCATCCCCGCCGTCTTCCTTTCCTATAACCTACAATTTGCCTAAATCAAACCTAGTGCCCGAGTTGTAAGTCGATTTTGGGCGAGGCTAGGGTTCTAACGAGTATCGTTCACCCCCTTTTTCGTGCATATTGTGATTGTGTTAGATCAGCTTCCGTCCACTAGCATCTGTGTTCCACTTCAAAACCTAACCCTCGGAAAACGTAAAACCTCAAAAGTAATTGTGTGTTCGTACACAATATATACAAGCCTCCATTACAACATGAGATCTCACTAACTCCTCCTCACAGATTTGCAAATCGCCACGATTGTTAGTTACATCTTAAAGCATATGAGTTCGCTTTGAAGTCTAAAAATTTTGTTTACAAGAAATTAGGGAATTTGGATACTTGTGGCGGCTAGTATGTAGAGGCGGTAATGAGAGGACGGTGTTCGGAGGTGACATAGACGAATGTTAAAAATTTTGTTCACAAGTATCACTCGTTGTTTCTTCATGGATTTTGCAAACATTATTGTTGTTGGACTGATTTGGTATTTACCTATGTTCTTTGTTTTTTGAACCGCGAAACATGGTTTGTAGGTTCTAAAAGCTGAGGTGTGAGGTGCTGCTTTGTGTACAACCAAAAGATGCATATGCCTCGTCTCTTTTACATGCCAATCTATTCAACATGTAAACTATTTAAAATATCTTCTATGTTTTTGGTCTTTTTTTACATATCAACCTCCTCTTATCCACATTTACATGAAGCGATAAAACCAAGCTAATGGTTAAATTTCTTGTAGTTTAAATCCATTTTATATGTACTCAGCGACTACAATGGTTATTAAATATATTTAGCGACTCACCTCGAAGGCATCATGAAAGATTATCGAGATAATGAGACAAACTCGAGCTTAGCCTAAAGTTGCCGAGAGCTCGACTTGGCTCTCTTGCCGCCTCATCAAACACACTTTTCAGTGTCAAAATTATAGTTGGGAATGTTACTAAACGCTAAACTTCCTAGGAGAATTATAGAAAACAATGAGACCTTACCTTGAGTTGGAAAATGTTTTCCAAGCAGCTGCGCGTTTTAGTGTTAAAAATATAAAGAAGAAAAATCACAAAGCTTTATTAAACTACAAAGTTAAAAGAGTTAATATTGTATAAACAAACCATACAAGAACACAGTGCCTCTTTAATCACATCTTAAAACACTCAACGTAAAGAAGCATCATCATAGGCATGTAAATACCAGTTAAGATGCTTTGTCCATGAGCTGTATCGGGGCGAGTATGTTATTCTTACTTGTTTCAACAATACACCCATTCATCACCATTTCCTCTAGCATGAAGTGAGCCTTCTCCAAGTGGAACATGATGTCCAATTCACACTTCAAATTCAAAAATATAAACAAAAATAAAAGAAAAGAAGATAGTAAACAAGGTGACAAAACAAGATTCCATGTACAGGTTGAATAAAAAGCCAAACCAGGTTCAGATTGAAATTTGATCGGTTTTAGTACGGGCATGTATTGTTGATCTACCAACACTTATTGGCGTTTAGTTCGCACACAAGTTGTTGGATTTGATTTATTGCATGGTTAAGTCCCTACACTTACAAAACTGATCGGAAAGGTCCTTTATGTATAGGTTAGGCACTTAATCACGCAAGAATTGACAAATTCATTGAGTTTTTATAATTTTAGGAGCCTAATCGTCCAAAAACTTAAGGATTTTTTTATTAAAAACAAATTAAGAGGATTTTTATTGAGTTTATATTAGTTATAAGGGATGAATAAATAAAGTCCATGAACTTGACGTTTTTAGTAAAAGTCCGTAGGGTGTTTTCAAAGTTCATCAAATAATTAATGTGTTGACTATGATTAAAAAACAACATTATTACGATAATAAGTTAAATCCCTAAATAAAACAAGTTAGGAGTTGTTTACTTGTCAAGATTAAAAAATTGAATTTGGGAGACTTTCGATCCATTTGACCCTTTTCCCTTTTAGCAGACTTTTATATTTGACCCGTTGAGATAAAACACAACCCAAATCAAATCATTCATAAGTGACTGGATCAAAACTGCAACCTCTCGTTTTATGAGGTATATAAGTTGAAAAACTTACCACATTGCCAAAATGACGGTCCATAGTTTCAACTAAGAGATGTATAAATTCCAATATTGCCAGCTCGTTCTTCAGAATAAAAAAAATAAAACACTTATCAGCAAGATAAGAAACTGAAAATTAACAATTTCATATAGCAAAACAGGACCCGCAAATAGGCAAAAAAAAAAGAAAAAAAAAGAGAGATATAAACAAACAACTACATCATAAAAACAAAAAATGAAACAAAAGAAAAACCATATGCTACTTTCTTATTAATTAACATTCGGTTTTGAAATCTGTTTTATTATCAAAATGAGTGAAACTGATATTTGTTATAATCCTACATCCACAACTTTACATTTAAAAGTAAACAAGACCTTTAAAATGCAAACGCATGGTCAAAATACTTTCAGTGACAAACCATGAGAGCATGAGACAGCACTTGCTTGTGGAATGTGGATGTACGCCCAGGTCCACATTTAAATTGGTTATGAACTCGAATATATGTTTATGTAGAAAACTGTGATTATGCTATTTGAACAAAAAAAAATATAAACAAATAAAAAGAAAAAAAATAGGCTCTTTAAGCCTTTTCAATTATTAATAAATTTCTATATATTTTTTTTTAATTTCTGATGATTGAGTGATAAATATATAGAATGACAATGTTGCCATAAATATATTTAATAGTTCACACTAATAACAAGCAATATGATCTTGAACAAAGGAATTGGTTCTCATCATGCAAAGTTGTACTAAAGTATCAACTTAGTTGGATGAAACAGCATAACTTACTTCCTCATTGTCGACTCCCACCAAAAAGAACAATGATGCATACCGCCTATACACAATTTTGTACGTCCGATGCTCGACAAATGAACACTGTTTCAAAGTAATGCAGAAAGATGTCACCAAATATTAAACAGACACATAACCAGCAATATTAGAAAATAACCAGTAGTCCAGTACAAGTAACCATAGTTAAAAAATAGTTCCACTCTTAATCCCAGTTATCAATGGGGCCACAAACTAGTTTACTTATTTACATGACAACTAACATATGCTTTCTCAAATGCTTGCTGCCATGAATAAAGCCTGCAGTGTAATTTATACCAAAGATACAATGCTAATGCAATATGCATGGCGTGCAAATTAACCGACCTTAAATTACATATACTGAATTTAGTTTTTCAAATAATTTCACAAACACTGTAACAATTTTGAATCTCTTCATTGCTGATCCTGTGTAAATGTTCGATTACGCAAAACTAGTCAACTTAACACAATTTACCAACAATAAAACTGTTATTTACACATAGATCGTTAGCATAGGTGAATTCATACATCCAATAGGATTTAGGACAAACAGATGAATCAACTTTCCAACAGATTCCACATTAAACTTAGGTATACTAAAATCTATATTAGTGATGATCCTATGTTTGTGTTCTCGATTATGCAAAACTAGTCAATTTAAAACACTTCACAAACAATGCAGCTGCATTCCTGCATTGATTGGCAAGTGGTAACATAGGTGAATCCATACTTCCATTAGGAAAAACAGCTGCATCTATTTTCCAACAAATTCCACATTACACATAGGTATACAAATATATATATATATATATATATATATATATATATATTGGTAATAAACTAATAATCCTATGTTTATACTCTCAATAAAACAAAACTAGTTCATTTAACACAATTTAACAACAATACAACTGAATTCATGCATAGATCGGTTATACAAGGTGAATTCATACTACCATAAGTCCATAAGGATAAACAAATGTTGTATACTTGTATTTATGCCTATATGTTTTTTATGATGTTAAACATGTTTATAATTGTAGTATACTCTCTCACAACTTCTTTGGTTATTGGTAGCTTTCTATTTCTATACTTTTTAGCTTTGTTTGTAGGTTTGTTGTTTGTTTTGTAGCCGGGAGTCTCTCTAGAAGCATCCTACCCTATTCCAGGTATAGAGGTATGGTTTGTCGACATCCCACCCTCCCCAAACCATACATGTAGCTTTGCTATTTGTGGTATTTACCGGGTATGGTTGATGTACAAGAATGAACAAATGCATCAGTTTTCAAACGGATTTCACAATACACGTACGTATACAAAAATCTATATTGGTAATGATGGTCCTATGTTTGTGTTCTCCAGAATGCAAAACCGGTCAACTTAACACAATTCACCAACAATAAACTGAAATCATCCATAGATCATCAACATAGGTGAATACATATTAAGGATAAACAGATGCATCAATTTTCCAACATATTTCACATTACACTTAGGTATACAAAAACCTATATCCATAATGATCCTTCTGTTTATACTCTCGAGTCTCGATAAAGCAAAACCGGTCAACTTAACACAATTCACCAACAATAAACTGAAATCATCCATAGATCATCAACATAGGTGAATACATATTAAGGATAAACAGATGCATCAATTTTCCAACATATTTCACATTACACTTAGGTATACAAAAACCTATATCCATAATGATCCTTCTGTTTATACTCTCGAGTCTCGATAAAGCAAAACCGGTCAACTTAACACAATTCACCAACAATAAACTGAAATCATCCATAGATCATCAACATAGGTGAATACATATTAAGGATAAACAGATGCATCAATTTTCCAACATATTTCACATTACACTTAGGTATACAAAAACCTATATCCATAATGATCCTTCTGTTTATACTCTCGAGTCTCGATAAAGCAAAACCGGTCAACTCAACACAATTAATCAACAATACAACTAAATTCAGTAACAGATCATATACGAATAACCAGATGCATCAACTTTCCAACAAATTCCACATACACTTACGAATACAAAAACCTACACCGGTAATAATCCTTCCGTTTATACTCTCGATAACGCAAAACCGGTCAATTCAACACAATTTATCACCAATGCACCTAAATTCATTAACGGATCATATACGAATATCCTGATGCATCAATTTATTAACGAATTCTACATTGCACTTAGGTCTACAAAAACCTACACCGGTAATAATCCTTCCGTTTATACTCTCGATAATGTAAAGGTAAAACTGATCATTTTACCAGAATTTATAGATCATACACAGATAAACAGATGCATCATTTTTCCAGCGGATTCCACAATACACTTAAGGTATACGAATATCTTCTATATCAGTAATAATAATAATAATAATAATAATAATAATAATAATAATAAGATGATGATGAATCAGTATGATCAACGGTTACCTGTTGCTCGTTACGAGCAAGACACTTGCGAACAATTTCGCCTTCTAAAGTGCGACGCTCTTCTAGGGTTAGGTATTCGTAATATTGTGCGAGACGTGTCTGGCCTTGTTTGTTCACCATTAATATGAATCTTATCCCCATCTTTTGCTCCTTTTACCGAATGATTATCGATTCAATTATCGGTGTTCGATCTGCAATTTCTCCTCGATATGGTGTTTATTATTCACCAACAGATCTAAAGACTAATATAAACTAGTATTTAGGACTTGCTTGTTGCCACATGATCGTTAAACCGATCGAATAGTAGAGGTAAAAATGTTGAATCACATATGGTCATTGTGGCCTCTTAACGTGCAAAAAGTAGATGGTACGTAAAACATAGAAAAGAATAACTAAATTGATCTAGGATCCGCGTGTTGCAGATGGAGAATTTTAGCTATAGATCGTAAATCTGATTATACAAGTCACAATTCTAGGTGCGGAAATCCTAGAACTGAACAAAATGATAATATGCAAATCACAACACGCAAAATACCTTTTCAATCAACATTTTATAAATAACTTGTTTCAAATCATTCATACAAAGCCTTTTCAAGTTAATCTAAACACTTTTACACGACCTTAATCTAGAGAGCAACCTGACCTTAACACACACACTATCACCAACTATTCTAACTTACAAAACAAGCCAAAACTATTTATAGGGACTGCACGTTCGCTCATTTACTTAGTACGAATGTGGACTTTGTCCACATTCGCCCCTTATCAAAGTACGAACGTATATAATATCTTGTCAGCTTCCACATTCGCCCAGTAGAATCTTACCTTCGCCCTCTAGAACTTACATTCGTCCATCCAAAGTCACCTTCGCCCCTTCTCAAACAATCTAACATATGTTAATGTGACAATCCAAAGCATTAGTCGCATAAAGTGCATCTACACGTGTTGCTAACCTGATTCAAACATTCAAATGCAAAAATCGAATTCATCTCGGATTAAATTTTGGTTTTTTCGAGTTTAATTCGAATACTTAACATCCAGACATTATCAGTATATTGTGGAATGAAGTTTCCTGAATAAAGTTTATTATTGTTAATCTATAAAATTTATTTTAACTTTTTCCTAATTTAAAAAGCATTTTGAGTTAACAGTTAAAGTCGTCTTTGAGGTTTGCTCTGAAAGCAGCTGATTGATTTAAAAATGTATCTAGTAAAATCTAATTCATAGGAAAAGGTACTAGTGATCTGGAAAGGGTGGAACCAGGGCAAACCTTTCATCTATTATAAGAGAGATTGCTCCCACTGGGTCCACGGCTCTAACAACCCCCTTTCATCTAGTAAATATCTTTTATTTATCTCGAGTTTGTGTTATGTTGAAACAGGTAAATGCTACTAAACCAGATCAGTTTGTTCAGTCTGGTCAACTCAACCAACCTGACCAGTTTGGTTGGTTGTTTCTTAAACACCATACTTAGCGGCCTAGCATAAAACTTTTGTTAAAAAATGTCAAACAGGGCTATAAACACTCTCGTAAAGACAATTGCACACATGTATGAACACACTGGTTTTAAAACTCATACGTTAGCTGGTAAAACTCATACATTAGCAGCTTAGAATTATTAGTGCAGATTTTTCGAATCAGAAATGGATCTGGCCCTCGGTTCTCTTATGACCCATCGGATAGCAGCCGGGCGACAGAAGTTTCGAGTCTAACTGGAATAGAGCGCAGATGTACGGGCCGACCAGTTTGGAGTTACAACCCTCTTTAATAGTGCTTTTTTACCCTCTTCCTTGATATGATTATGTTTTTGTCAGAAAGTATGAATCTAACCTAACTCTCAACGATAAACACAACCACACAATAATAATAACAACAAGAGAAGCGTCAAAACGGTGGCAAAACTATATTATTAACCAACCCAAAAACACCCCCCAATACCCAGAGATTCAACAATAGATGAATGTCTAAAACAATACAAAGTCTGTTGATAACGACTGATTGATTAGATCAGTCGTTTCAACTGTGAAACAATACAAACACAAACTTACAGTGTAATAACACACTGAAGAAGACGATACAAAGAAGACGAAACGAATACAGAGAAAACCCTAGACACAAAACAATACATAATGAATAAAATCTCGAATAATAATCTATATATACTCCAGCTGGAAGCTTCGACGTAATCTCAGCCACACGATCTCTACAATAGATCTCAACCATCCGATTATAACAACCATCAGTCTGGGCTTATAGCCCAGCTCTTTATTAGCCCAGTAACCACAAGCCCAAATAGGAACCTGCCAATATAACTTAAGCCCAATACAAAGAGTTAAATGGATCAGTGTTTGAATCAACAATTATGTAGACATTTTAACATGCCCCCTTGATTCAACCACTGAACATGTCAAACAACCCAAGTTTCTCACAAAGTGCATTGTGCTGAACAACACCTAGCCCTTTTGTGAAAACATCAGCTATCTGCTGATCAGAACTGACCTTCACTGTCTGTATTACACCATGAGAAATTTTTTCCCTCAGAAAATGAAGGTCAATCTCAAAGTGTTTAGTTTTATCATGAAATACAGGATTAGCTGCTATTGACATAGCAGCTTTACTGTCACTATGTAATTTAATAGGCAAATTACACTTAACATTTAATTCCTTTAACAGATTTATAAGCCAGATGAGTTCACAAGTTGCTGAACACATGGCTCTATATTCAGCTTCGGCTGTGGATCTTGACACAGTATTCTGTTTCTTACTTTTCCAAGAGATAATTGAATCTCCTAAGTAAATACAGAATCCTGTTACTGATTTTCTGGTAACCAAACATTTGGCCCAATCAGCATCCACATATCCTTGCAAACAAAAATTATTACTTTTCTTAAACAGAATACCCTTTCCAGGAGACAACTTCAAATACCTAAGTAGTCTTAATGCTACTTGAAGATGTTTCTTATTTGGTTTATGCATAAACTGACTAAGAAACTGCACAGCATAACTAATATCTGGCCTTGTTAAAGACAGGTATATTAGTTTACCAATTAACTTTTGATAACCAGTAATATTTTCAACAGGTGTTTCAATCTCATTTTTACCAGTTATCATGTAATTTGGTTCAATATGTGTACTGACTGGTTTACATCCTAAATATCCAAACTCATTCAACAATTCTAAGCAATATTTTCTTTGAGATAAACAAACTCCAATATCAGAATATAAAACCTCTATACCCAAGAAATATTTTAGTTTACCTAAATCCTTTATTTGAAAATTCTTGCTTGAAACAGACTTTACATCATCAATTTCAGACTTACAATTTCCAGTCACAACAATATCATCAACATATACAAGCAAGACAAGAAACACACTATCTTTATTTTTAACAAATAAGGAATGATCACATACAGACTGAACAAAACCCATTTGTAATAACACATTTGTTAGTTTTTCATTCCACTTTCTAGGGGACTGTTTAAGACCACATAAAGACTTAACCAATTTACAAACTTTGGTTTCATTATTAGAGTAGTACCCTTCAGGTAGAGACATATAGACATCCTCAGTTATAGAGCCATATAGAAAAGCATTATTAATATCCAGTTGATACATGGACCAGTTATTCTGAACAGCTAAACTTATAACTGTTCTAACTGTGACCATTTTAACTACTGGAGAGAAAGTTTCCCCAAAGTCTAGGCCTTCTCTTTGATTGTAGCCCTTTGCTACTAGCCTAGCTTTGTACCTTTCTACTTCTCCATTGGCTCTATACTTAATCTTATAAACCCATTTACATCCTATGGGTTTTCTACCTTTAGGTAACTCAGTTAAAACCCAAGTATTATTCCTATGAAGTGCCTCCATTTCATTATTCATGGCTTCAATCCACTTTGGATCCTGTGAAGCCTCTGAATAACTACTAGGCTCTACTGTTTTATTTAGACTGGATACAAGACACAAATTATCAAAAGACAATTTAGAGTAATTAACTACTTTCTCAACCCCATACTTGACTTTTCCTTCTATAACATAGTCACTAAATCTTTTTGGTAAAACAGACTCCCTACCAGACCTTCTAGAACTAAACCTACTTCCCTCAGGAGTTATGTTCTCATCACTAGAACCCTCAACACTAGGAAGGTCATTCCCCCTAACTCCAAGACTTCCAGGCTGCTGATCACTAGGATCTGCCCCCCTTTCAGCCCTGGGAGAGTCATCTAACTCATTCCCAGTGGAGTGTTCTTGAGACCCATTTATTCCCCCTTCATCATCGGGAAGACCACTATTAAGATCAACTGTTTTAGAGTTTTCAGTGCTTGTATCAGTTTGTAAATCAAAGAAATTTAAATGATCAAGATTATCAAAGACCTCTTTATTATTTCTAAATTTAAAAGGATAAATGTCTTCAAAAAACTTTATATCTCTAGAATACTCAACTTGTTTTTTACTTAAATTCCAAATTTTATATCCTTTTTTAAAAATAGAGTATCCTATCAATACACTTTTATCAGACCTACTAGACAGTTTATCATCTTCATTTAAAATGTTTTTAAAACACAAGCACCCAAAACTCTTAAGATGATCTAAGATTGGGGGGAACCCATAAATTTTTTCATAAGGACTCTTACCATTTAAAACAGAAGAAGGAAGCCTGTTAATCAAGTATGCAGCAGTTAGAACACATTCAGACCAGAAGTTAAGTGGCACTTGACTTTGAAACAATAAGGCTCTAGCAATGTTTAAAAGGTGTCTATGTTTTCTCTCCACAACACCATTCTGTTGTGGAGTATGAATACATGATGTTTGATGAATAATACCTTTATGATTACAGAAATCACTAAACTGTTTATTTATAAATTCAGTTCCATTATCACTTCTGAAAATTTTAATGTTTTTCTTAAACTGATTTTTCAAGAGTTTATAAAAAATAACTATATTTTCAAAAACTTCACCTTTGTTTTTAAGCATATAGCACCATACTGACCTTGAAAAATCATCTACTATGGTTAGAAAAAACCTATAACCTTCTTTACTTGTGACTCTGTAAGGACCCCAAACATCTAAATGTACTAATTCACCTACATCTTTAGTTTTATGTTCACTAAGTGGAAAAGGATTTCTAATTTGTTTTGCTTTGTGACAAATGTCACAAGGCTTAGACTCAATTTTTCCTAAGTTTAAACACCCTTTTAACACAGTTAGAACTTGATCAGATGGATGTCCAAGTCTGTTATGCCACTTATCACAATCAACAGTACTGTTAAAACACACAGACTCATTACTCACATTATTTCCTAAGAAGTACAGCCCATCAAAAGCTCTACCAGTCACCAGGACATTCTTGGATCTGGAATCCTGAACATAACACTGGTGTTCATCAAACAATACACTAAGTTTGCTATCCCTAGCTAACTTATTAACAGACACCAAATTCACACAATACTCAGGAACATAAAACACATCATACAAGGTAACACCATTTCCTATGTCAACATTCCCAATTTTCTTAACCTTTTCATTAGTTCCATTGGGATGCTTGACAGACATGTTATACTGAGACACATCAAAGGCATTGATCAAGTGTTCATCAGTGCTAACCATATGCTGGTTAGCACCTGAATCCATGATCCATCTTAGCAGTAATGCAGTCTTAGTATAAGCAGAACAATTTGAAAAATTTTCAAATATATATTTTAGTTTAGTTAACACAGACATACTACAAAAACCATTTACAACCACCCCCTCACCTCCTGCATTTGAGGGTTGAGTTTCACTTCCACCCTTTTCACTTATGAGGTTCATCAGCTTGGATATCTGCTCAGAAGTAAAAGGAACAGAAGTAGAACTAGAAACAACATTATTACTAGCTTTCACATTGGAAGAAGAGTTCCTAAAGTTCTGAGACCCACTAAAGTTCTGAGAACCATTTGAGTTCTGAGAACCATTAGAGTTCTGAGAACTACCCTTCTTCCTGAAACCAGGAGGATAACCAACAAGCTCATAGCATCTGTCAACAGTGTGCCCAAGCATGTTACAATGAGTACACTTGAGATTGGGGTTAGGTCCCCTATTTGGAGTACTATTGTTTCTTCTATTATTGACATTGTTTGATTTTGTCAAAAAGAAACATTAGTACTCTTAACACCACTGTTAGACTTCCTATGAGACTCTTCCCTAGATATAATAGAATAAGCATGTTTAACAGAAGGTAATGGATCTTGCATCAATAAACTTGTTCTAACTGGTTGATATATATCATCCAGTCCCATTAAAAATTGCATAAGTTTTATTAGACTATTAAAACTGTTAAACTCTTTTGATGCATCACAAGTACAAGGTGGTAGTTGGACAATAGAATCAAATTCTTTCCACATAGTATTTAACTTGTGATAGTACTCTGAAACAGTACTACCATTTTGGTTTATAGAACAGATTTTTTGATGCAAACTAAACACTACAGATCCATCAACTTTATCATAAGTTTCTTTTAGATCTAACCAGACATCCCTAGCATTACTAGAGAAGACTTGACCTAAATACAATTCATCACTCACAGAATTCAACAACCAAGACAAAACAACTGAATTACACCTGTCCCATTGTTTACCCAGAACCTCATCATCAGTAGATCTAACAGTACTCCCATCAATAAAACCAAATTTACTTTTAGTCTCAAGAGCTAATTTCATAGATTTAGACCAAACATTATAGTTTTCTGTACCCTTAAGTTTTATACTAGTAATAGTCAGAGTACTGGTGTCACTAGGATGAATATACAAAGGGTCACCTATGTCCAATTTGCTAATTAGGGTTCCTGCTGGAGGACCATTACCTCCTCCAGCACCAGCATTAACAACATCACCCATAGTTCCAAGCAGTCAAACACAGATAAGACACAAACAGAGATCAAACAATCAAACAGAAACAATCAAATTAAGATATAATATGATAGGTCCTAAGAAGAACGAAACTGTGTCAGTGTTCAGATAGTGGGTTCATCACTCAAGGTGCCCACCCAGATCTTAACACAGGAGTTCTTTTATTAGCTATATATATATCAATAATATGTAGCAGTAAGTAATACACAAAGACAACAAAGCAGATAGCAAATAGCCAAGACAAGAAGCAAGCAATCAAACAGACACAACCAAATACTGAGCCAATACCGGTCCTCCTAACCCGGGCCTTGCTCCTAGACACAACAACAATTTAAACAACAAGAGTGGAACAATCTCACCAGATAACTCGTAGCCTGTAACCTTCACTTAGGGTTACACGGCCAGAGAGCAACAGCACAAATGTCCAGCCCAACACCACGTTCCAGAAGCAGTATCCAGAGCTTCCAGTCCACACCAAGAACTCACCAGTAACAGATCAACAATGGTTGACCACAGGATACAAAATACCTAAATCTGTAACATACAGATTTACAAACAATAATAATAGACAAGATCTATAAAATCAGATCAGATCTATTATCAACAGACACAGGACAAGATCTATTAATTAGATCCAGATCCAAGACACGAACACAGCGGAAAACCTTCAAGAACACAGAACCATGAGCCTAGGGCTCTGATACCATGTCAGAAAGTATGAATCTAACCTAACTCTCAACGATAAACACAACCACACAATAATAATAACAACAAGAGAAGCGTCAAAACGGTGGCAAAACTATATTATTAACCAACCCAAAAACACCCCCCAATACCCAGAGATTCAACAATAGATGAATCTCTAAAACAATACAAAGTCTGTTGATAACGACTGATTGATTAGATCAGTCGTTTCAACTGTGAAACAATACAAACACAAACTTACAGTGTAATAACACACTGAAGAAGACGATACAAAGAAGACGAAACGAATACAGAGAAAACCCTAGACACAAAACAATACAGAATGAATAAAATCTCGAATAATAATCTATATATACTCCAGCTGGAAGCTTCGACGTAATCTCAGCCACACGATCTCTACAATAGATCTCAACCATCCGATTATAACAACCATCAGTCTGGGCTTATAGCCCAGATCTTTATTAGCCCAGTAACCACAAGCCCAAATAGGAACCTGCCAATATAACTTAAGCCCAATACAAAGAGTTAAATGGATCAGTGTTTGAATCAACAATTATGTAGACATTTTAACAGTTTTTATGTGGTGGCCTGGCTACAAATCCAGGTTAGGTGTAATTGTATTCTGGTTCTGGGCTTCTTTAGCATCTTGCTAAGGAAGTCTGGGTGATTAATAATATTGGCTGGCATCTGGATGTTAAAAAAAAAGCAGCTAAGAACATACAATGAAACAGATTGATAGCGTGTAAAAGATGTGAATCAGCGCAACCCGCCAGGCCGCAAAGAACGATGGACCGCATTCCATGACCCAAGCCTCGCACACTTCCCTGTGAACCACTGGCTTAAACCACATACCTCACAAATGACCTGCCTACGACTACCTATGAATAATCTCGGGATTTTGAATCCCCTCTACCCACATATCATGTATGTAAACAGCATTTGAATTATAAACAGTTGGATCAAATCTTGCATTATCACAAATCATAACCAAAGATACAACATCATCTTAATCCAGTGATTCTTTGCCTTAATTCCAGAGTGTACTATGATCAAAATTTTATAGCAATAAAAGGACTGACTACATAATTGCCGGTTGACAACCTCATTAGTGTCTCCTTTGTTTTGCACGTTTCCACGACGCTTTACCTTTAATCTTCCATTTATCGACTCCGCCTGGCTGGTTTTTCGCTTCAATCTCTTGAACCTTACGCTTCCTGTAAAATGCAACCACAGTTTAAATTTCTTCTAGCATACTAATATCCGATAATTTCATATATCCTCTCATAACTTTGTATAATATCACAATTACCCAACAAAAATAATTATAGCAAAAAAACGGTCATATTAAAATTATCCCTTATTGGGTGATATATTTAAGTACCCTTGAAATATGGATAATATCGAATACACCCTATGCCCGTTCAAAAATTTTAAAATTTCATATCAGTGCACTCCAAAGCTCTCATAACTTAAAACAAGTTATAAGGGAAGGGTATATTTGAAATTTCTTCTAATAATAATAATAATAATAATTCGTTCACCTGTAATCCTTGAGTGATTTATCAGAGAGTAGCTCATCGGCAAGAGTTGGTTTCCTTTCTTTCTTTGTAAGTCTACTCGTGAAATATTCCGATACCGGCTCTATAACCGTCCCAACCTGACAATTTCAAATATTAATATTAATATTACTGTTTAAGAAGACAAATTACTCGGTTTACTGAGACCTACAATACCTGGAAATATTTTGGGAATGTGTTTAATTTGGAATCACCCTTCTTGTAGTGCCTCTTCGGATCAATCACATTTCGCAGCTGTAAACATAAAGGGTTAAAGGGTAACCATTAAATCTTTTAATATGAACATAAACATAAGGATTCATCTAAATTTGACAACCATTATGGTGAGAAATCATAAATATCAACAGTTGTATCACAAAGGACAGTAAATCAATGTGATATGCATACAACAAAGCATGTTCAAAGGACCAATTTCAACAGGTTGCTGAAATAGCTTACGAAAAAATCCCAGAAACCACAAATTGTTTAACTAAAGTACTAAACGCTCGTGTTGTCACCTACATTGCCATTGGTTCCTTATATCATTACCACCTTTACATCTTATAGCTTGCCACTACTTGTTTTCGTTTTTGTATCCTTATTCATTTTTTAAGACTTTACTGGGTAGGGTTGTTTTTTATTTATTTTTTGACATTCAAATCACTTCTTTTATTTGAATTTGTCACTCCTTTATCAAGTTCGTAAACTGCTTTGTTTGGGTAAAATTTAATTTTTCACGTGTTCGTTTTTTGTATATTCCATAAATGAGCATGGAACTCCGACAACAAAAGTCAACTATGTTTGGATTTTTACTTTTATTTATTTATTTATTTATTTATTTTTGGCGGTTCTAAAAATCGATTTTAAGGTGCTTACTGGAGTTAAAAAAAAAATCTTTTATTTTGGTGGCGGCATGTATTAGTCCATGCATTCTGGTGGCACTGTTAATTGATAGTGATTGTGGTAAGTGGTGAGAGCTCCTGATAGCTTGTTTTACTCTTCCATTAATATAAAACAGCTTGTTAGTCAACAGCCTGAACCCATCTTGACCCGCTCTCCCTTGTCAAGATTTGTTTCCAGTGCGACAGTGCTTTGGTTTAAACATAACCGGACGGACCCAAGGTTTAAAAGAACAGAATCGTGCCTTGAGGCGTTTTACCTTCACCTCATGAGGCTTACGACTCGGTAGGCGGAATTAAAAATTAAATATAAAAATTATATACCTAATAAAATAACTTATTTCACCAACAGATTCACCAAAAACACACATAAAAAAGACACGAAACGTTTGAAATTGACATAGAAAGTCTAAAACATCAAAAATACACATCAAAACCCCCTGAGGCACCGTTTTTCTTACCGCCTCAACCTTAGAGGCATACATACAAAATAACCCCATGGGGCACCGCCTATACTCATTTTCTCACCGCCTCACCTCAAGGAACGCGCCTCGATCGTTTTATTAAACTATGGACGGACCCAATAGGCAAAGAAAATTGCCCAACCTTACCCTTTAATGATAGCAAAGGTTGTGACGGTCAGACCCAATGATTACCATAACACTTACAATTTATGATGCATCAAGAAACAGGTAGATGGATGGACTGGAACAAAAAGGGTCAAAAGTGGAAGTGACAGAATTGAGCTACACTATGCAATACATCTCAAAAAAAATTGTGGGCCTTATTGGATGCATCGTCAAAGTTGTGGATCTTTATCCCACCAAATCACTTGAATGTGTTCATAGCTTTGTAAAATTTAGTTCACTGTTTTGTGCATTGTGCCATGGTGGCTTGCCTATCTAAGCAAGAGAGGTCAGATACTAAAATGATAGTGTTAAAGAAAAGATCTGTTTTTTTGGTCAAATGTGCAAAAGTTGAACATCAATGGACTTATCGGTTCGGCCATTTTTTGCAATTTAATAAAAAACCAGCTCTGAATAATAATAATAATAATAATAATAATAATAATAATAAGTATTAAGAAAAGTCACAGTACCTTTAACAGCTTAAGATCTTTTTTCAACTCAGGAGTGAGTGTAGGCGCAGGCATATCAAACCTACATACATACCAAACAAACTCATGTCAAATTCTGCCGAATCCCAAAAAACTTGAATAACAATTCAAGTAAAAATCTCTTCAATCAGAATGTTAACATACCAATTCTTTCCCGTTGTGTCTTTGACTTGCTTCTTCAACAACTTATTAACCTTCTTGGGGTCATTAGGTGGAACGAACAGCCCATCGATAAGCTCTGCGTTAGACTTATACACCAGACTAGTTTCTGAAACAGTTTGAGTCTTGCCACTCGACCCACTATTTGTACCAAATAAAAGAGAAGGTAGCTTTGGTTCCCATGACAGACCAATAATTTTCTTATCTTCTGGCATTCTGTTTCCTACTGAAAGAACCCAACCCGTTACTCCGTTAGCCTCTGCTTATATTCACAATCAAACTATATATAAAGAAATGGTTCACTTCATTGTCAATTTGTCATACACATGGTTTAAAAAAACGGGTGAGGCGTGCCTCAAGGCGAAACGCTAAGAAAACGAGTCTGAGGCGCGCCTCATGGGGTTCAGATTGTACATACGCCTCTAATGGCTGAGGCGCTAGGAAAATGTGCGCCTCAGTTGCCTCTCGAGTGCGCCTCAGGTGGTTTAGGCTGTTTTTGTTGTGTTTTTTTGGTGTTTTAGACTTTTTGGGTCAATTATTTTATTTTTGATGTTTTAGACTTTTCTAGGTCAATGATTTTATTTTTTATAAGATACATAATTTTTATATTATTTTTTTGACTGCGTCTCGGGCTTACGCCTCGGTTCGCCTCGAGGCTTACGCCTCATGAGGCGAAGGGAAAATGCCTCGAGGCTCGTTTCCGTTCTTTTAAACTTTGGTCATACATGATATCAAAATCGTATGGGATAAGTCAAAGGCCAGAATGATATCAAATATACATATATAATCTAAATGGGGTTGGTTCCGGTACAAAATGTCATTAACCTAGGAAACCGGGCCAAACGAACTCAGATTGAGCTCACTCCAGCGGCATTGGAACCAACTCGTCGAAACCTAGCCAGAAACCCTAACCTCTTAACCCAAGCTGAACCCCAGATCCTAATGCTAAACCATAAAAGTTGAACTACAAGCCGCCCGTTGGAACAAGGTTAATGGGAGTTCGTTTGACCCGGTTTCCTGGGTTTTCTAGGTTTAGATTAATTTGTATTTGATCCTACCTCTAATCTAATCTTAATAAAGATACAGAAAATATAATAAAATAGTACATACATTTAATTTAAACAAAGCCCTAAATTGTTGCATAAATCACATTAACAAAAGAAATTACGTAAACTTATTCAATCAGAGAACTCAATAACAAACAAACAGATTCATAACCAAATTTTAAATTTTATTCAACAAACAACATCAAGATTCACCTCAACATATCTAATTTCAATATTTTTTTATTTTGGACTAACAAATAAAGAAATAATAATAATAAAAAGATTTAAAAAAAAAAAGCAAACCTAACCTTTTTGGCTCGTCTGGTTCGCTGTATCACAGGTTCGAAGGTTTCTTTTTCAGTAATTGGGAATTAGGGTTTAGCAAAAAAAAAAATTTTTTTTTAAATGGATATTTGGGTTAATGGGCTATGAAGTTATGGGCTTTGTATATTTTTTTGGGCTTAATTGGTAAAATAGTTTGGGTAAATAAGAGCATTCACAGTAGAGCCTCTATATTATTGTGAGAGGGGCCTCCATATTATATACGGTGTGTATAAGTGGTTGTGAGTAGAGGAGATAGAGAATATATAGAGAAGTTACTGTTCATCAGTAAATTTGATATGGAACTGTTCATCCTCCATAATTGTTTAATATTTTTTAAAGTGGTTGTGAGTAGAGGAGAGAGAAAAGGTAATGATAAAAGTATAGAATAAATATTATTAAATAGAAAGAAGTGAGAAAAAGTAGTATTTTTAGAGTAATTATGGAGAACCTACTGGGAATGCTCTAATATGGGTTTAACTTTATTTATTTTAAACCTAATTAAATTACACTCTCATAGTCATAATCTCATTTGAATTTAGTAAGTAATATAACAGGGTTGGAATTGGAACTGTTTTTTAACCCAAACCGAAATGGATTATAAAACCAGTTTAGACCTCAATCGTAAGGTTGTAATCACTTTGAGAACCTCGGGTTTAAAACTTATTATACCCGAATCGACTCAATCTTTTCCTCAACAAGGTGGGAAGCTGAATCGGTTTATGGTGAAAACGGTTAGACAATGTTTGATCCAAACCAAACTGGTTTAAACACGAACTAGGTTGGGCGTATGACCCGATTTGTGCACCTCAAGATAGGAATTTAGTTTTTGGTCGGTATTGGTTACGTCAATGGTGCACTAGCGGTACTTGGTATAACTTATGATACCAACATGTATTTTACGTCGATCCAAAATCTTAAAAGCGGATGTCAGTACCAATATTGATACTACTTCTTCAGTACAAGTACATCACGGTATCTATACGATATCGGCAATCACTGTAGCTTACTAAATCAAAAAACAAGATCTATTTTGAATACAACTTCTTTTTCAACGAAATTGATACCCGAAAGTCACGAAACAAATTATGCATTTGTGTATTCAAATATTTTTTTTCTTAAAAGGTTAAAGAACTCATGTTATTATAGAAAATAAAATCAAATGAAAACTAAAATTGTTAAAGGCTAATCTATATTATCTATATCTATACTATATTTTACATTATAAAGAGTGAGCAATGGGCAAACATGTCCAAGTTAGTAAACTTAAGATGACATTTGAAAAGCCATATGCTTTAACCCTCAAATGTCATATAAATCTTCCCTAAATTACCCTTGTCAATGCATTAAGATGCTTGTACTTATCAATGCATTAAGATGCTTGTACCATGCCTTCTCAATGTGTTACCCTTATAGCATGCTTATCGACTAAAACCTCTTACCTCTTCAATTCCAGAATGTGAACTGCCACTTAACTTCATCTTACCTCTTCAATTCCAGAATGTGAACTGCCACTTAACTTCATTTCTCTCCTTCAATGCGTCTTTCAATATCCACTCCATTTCCATCTAACCGCTATTAAAAACCACACAATGGATGATACTAAGTTATGCCTTTTGTCTTCTCACCTACGCATTACAGAGATGAGAGAGAGATAGATATGATAAAAAAAGAGATGGGTCCATGGCCTCCTTCTCGCCGAACGATGACGGTTGGGGTGGATTTGGTTTTCTCTTGTATATGAGATGATTTTATGTTTATCATTGTTGCAGGGATTAATCTTTTTTAAGAAACGTCTGATAGAGAGTGGTTCAAGATTGATGTTGTTTGTTAGTTAGTTTAGGGATCATTAGTTTTAATGGTAAATCCATTTATTATTGTTATTTATCCTCTTTTTTTGTCTTCTATTATCCCTTCATGTTATCATTATCAATCTTTCTTAGTTATGAACTTTGTGGTGTTCTATTCATGATTCTCTTTGAAGAATGGATTGATATATACAATCTGTGGGCTGGAGGATATATAGTATTGAACTAATGTATTTTATGTACTCATTTTGGGACATATATAACACAAAACATATTTGGACAAAAGTTTTAGGCCATCCTGACATGTCAATATCAGTTTCGAGGTCGATCGGCTCACGGGTCAGGTACCACAGTTTCTACAATTCTGGTTGATTATAATCGTTATCATCATCTAAGATTTTGAGTCATGAAAAAATGCATATAGCACAATTAAACAATAAAATGGTGGAGATTTAGTTTGAATCTAAACTGTTGGGTGTTAGCTCATTGAGATATGGAAAGCAGTCAGTATGAATCCTGAAGGAGGGCAAGTAGAGTTTCTATGGTCTTTTGAGGAAACTAATTCTCGGGCACATGAATACTGGCCTTTGGTGATGGACATTGCTAGAAGAAACAAACATTTTTTGATAATGAGGTAAAAAGTTATTATTTTGTTTACATATGTGCAAGCTATTAGTGCTAACAAAAAGCCTTTGTACTGTATCTTCGCATTATTAATGATTGTAGTTGCTATCAAATTATGAGCCGAAATGAGTAGGATGAGCTGAAAGCTGCTCAGATTCTTACTTGGAATGCAATGTGCAGATATATTTTTTTTCTAAAGGTTTGTTGTCTCTTTTTTCTCAAGGGTGAATAGGTTTTTGTTGTTTTATAGTTAGTTTTGCCTATGAAAAGGGTTCAATTGCCGACATGGTTGGTTTGGAATGAGCAACAATGATGAAAAAGAACACGGACCCGACCACCAATGTTCGAACGGTTTGTCAAAAACCATAGATATTGCCCAGTATCAAAGACACTATTGTTTTCAATCAGATTTGTTTTCGCGGACAATAAATTTAAGTATTCATGCTTTTGGGTTCGTTTTTTTTTTGTCAGTTTAAATTCTATGGCTTGATTATATCATTAGCTAACACAATCTTGATTGGCTTTCAAATTTGGTTTTCACAATTTACACCAATTTATATGATAGAGCTCACTGTTTTTATAAATATCTTTTTTTTTTCTTAGTTGAGTTTTGTGATGCCACTACTAGAATCAATAATGATGATGTATTGATGTTATAATGAGCCTAACTAAGTAACTATGCATCCTTAAATGATGTCGCTAAAGAACGTCAATAGTTTGTTAGTTACAACATTGTTTTTTTTTTCTCGGGAAATTCGATACTCACAATTGCACTTCGTAGGAATAAAAACTTCAGGTAATGTGATCTTTAGTCAACAAATTTAGCAGAACCTATTACTCATTTCATATTGTATTAAATAACAGTTATGACAAACACATGTAGGTTGACATACTTTGTATTGAATTCTTTGGTGGACATAGTAGCTTACAAACGAGAAAAAACAGTCGGTGCTATGCAACTTTTACAATTTATAAAAAGTCTTTTCAAAATTTTCAATAATTGAATTATTGTATATGTATTTAGCTCTTGGTTGATTTATGATTCTATCTTTTGTTTGGATAATGGATACTATTGCTTACATTTTTTAGGGCTATAACATCTGTTTTTTTTCATGGATTCGTATGCCGTTTTGGTATTTTCTTGAAAAAAGATGAACCATAAATATGTATGTGACTGTTACAAAGTTTCATAATGGTATGCCTTGTTGGTTAGTGACTAAGTTTTATAATCTAATTTTTAAACTAGCTCAGATTATTCGTGGGTTATACTAATTTAACTTTCTTTATTATGTGTCTCACCATTTTTAGCTTTAGCTTTGTAGCTTGATTGAAATAAATATTATACAAGTTAGAAATATACTTCCTTCACAGATACAGATTCTTTACATGATTCATCTCAATTCACTATATGTAATATCATTTACAAGATAAATCAATGGCCTCATGTAGTTGTCACCTTTTTGTTTTTATTTGGAAGTGGAAGAAATGGATGATGATGGGTCCTCAAAAGAAGGCGAAATGCCAAACTAAATTGAGCAATTTTAGGCTCACTGGGATGAAGAGGTAAACTGGAGTTGCTTTCTCATTTCGACCAAGGCCTTATACTAAATTATTAATACCAAATTCATAATTATGGGAAAAAAACATGATGTGTGCAGTTTTATAATGATTTATGTATCCGTACGTCACTTACTATTTCGAATATTATTGAAGGTTTTTGTCAATTCTTCTGTTTATACTCAATTGCTCTTCATGAATTGATATTTTAGCTGTATTAGCAAATTGGTTTTAAAAATAAATTACGCGTACTTTCCGTGCAATATGCGAAAAAAACATATAAACCCGCGGCAACGCGCGAGCATTCCCACTAGTATTATTTAATGTGTAAGTGGTGAAACTGAACTTAAAATCTATTACATAATTATATACTATTAATAACCCTTGGGATTTAAACAGTATTTTATGGCATATTTGTAAATTTTGAATTCCATAAGGGTATTTGAACTGTGTTTGCCTGCTGAATCACCTCCCTGCCTGCCTGTTTCTTCTCCTTTTTATGACACCTGTTTTTGAGAGGTTTTTTTTTGATACGTGGCTGCTCTATCATGTTACCTCTTTGTATCATCTTCTTCATCTCATATTCTAGGGTTTGCTTCTTTTGTTTTCTTATGGCCTCTGGCCTGACTCCATTTGATGTTTTTGATAGCAAAAGATTGTAATTTATTTTGTTTCAAAGGCTGTTTTGGTCTTTGATGCTGACAAACCACAAACCAACCATCAGATGTTCCACATTACCTTCATTCTCTTATCACCTCTCCATTTGGAGGAATCGCCTCCCATCACCGCCACCGCCACGCTACAGTCGCCATCCACACCACCATTCCGATCAAGATGCATGTCCCTTTTTCGAGTAGATCGACAAGCCTAAGGTCAGATTTCGTTATTTGGGGCATCTGATGATGGTTCTGGGCGGAGGTGCCGCCGTGCCGGTGGTGATGGTGGTGATTTCGGTGAACACTAATTAGTGGCGTTCTTGCTCACGGTAACAGTTGGTTGTTACCGAAAAAGGCCCGATTAAGCCGATTAGGATGTTATGCTGTGATCTGGTTGGTTCTTTTAACAATTAGACGCCACCCCCTTTTTTTTAAAAAAAATCAACCAATATGGGTCCCTAATTAGCTTGGATGATAAAGGTAAACCTTTGTTTTCTTTCCTTTTTTTATGATTATCACTCCACTTATACACGTTTGTTTATTATTATTATTGTTGTATTTTTGTATAATTAATTTGGATTTATTTGGGGTCAAATTAGAGTTGATTAGCAATTTAGTTTATTCTGTCATTTGTTTCATTTGGGTGTTGATTAAAGTTTGAAACTTGAATTTTAGATCTTGATCTTGCCCACAAGAAAGTATAATCAAGGTTAGTTTTTTTTTTCTTGAATTGTTAAGATTTATAAAAATATATATAGGTTTTTTGTTCCATTTTGTTAGGGGGGTATAAATTCAGAATATGAAATAATTTGGACTATGGTTCTCCACAAGCAGAGAGATAAGATTAAGATATGGGAAATCTCTATGCATTGGACTTCGATGGAGTTCTTTGTGATAGTGTTGGAGAAACTGCCATCTCATGTGTTAAGGTATATGTTTCACATTTTATTTTGTGTGTGGATGTTTGTACTTGTGTTCATAAGTTCATTGATCGAACAATGAGCGCTTCGTGATTGGTTGATACAGGCAGCCAAACTGAGATGGCCTGAAGTGTTTGCTACCGTCGATTCAGCACTCGAAGATTTGTTTGTTGATCAGATGCGAATTGTAAGCTTTTTTTTTGTTTGCTCAAATTATGTTTTATTATCCTCTCATGCGATACATGTATAGTTAGAATGGTTAGTTTGTATGCCTTAAAATTGTGTCACAAACTGTGGCAGTTGTGACCCGTTGTGGAAACCGGATATGAGACCCTGTTGATTGTGAGATTGCTTCTGGAGATTAAGAACCCTTCATTGCGAACGTCATCGATGCGTATAAAAGATAATAATTCATAAACTTCTTTTTTTTAACCTTGTGAAATAGTTGTAACAATATTGTTATCATTAATGTTGAAGGTGGCAAATGGGCTCATAGTTGAGGGAATATTGAAAAACTGGTTTAATATTTTACCAGTTGTGATGAAAGAATGGAATGAAAACAGAGAGGAACTTATAAATCTCTTGTAGTCAGGGATGAATGGGTGGAAAATGATGTGACTGCATGGCTGGGAGCAAATAGGTGATTTATATTTTGCTATTGGTCAAAACGAGTCGGGTCAACACAAAACACTTACGCGAAAAAGTTTTAATTGGTACATGTGTTAAACATTGAGTACAAATGTTGTATCATTTTAATGGTAATATATTTTTTCTTATACGGTTGCACGCAATAAAAGAAAGTTAGCATGATTTCTAACCCATTTGACCTGTTTCCTTTTTAGCAAAGTTCTACTGTTTGGCTGTATAATTTGCTTATCATTCAAATTTGGATACTACTCAATTTTAACTTCCTTTGCAGGATTTTTCCAGGGGTTCCTGATGCATTAAAGTTTTTCCAGTTCAGAACTCTACATCGTTACCACAAAGTCCCTTGACCAAAACACAAAAAGCAAGAAATCCAAAAATTGAACGCCGGTCACCTCGCCAAAATAATGAGGTATCAACTTTTTTTATTTTCCGTTTTGGAATTGTGTTGGTGTGTATGGCAAAAGTAGGAGTTGAGAATTGGTTCTTTTTTATGTAATATACAAACCTCTTTAGCACCGTATGCCTTACATAATTTTTTTTTTAATTTTGCTTCATATTTTTGAGCTTATGTGATTAGAGGTAGCAAAATGGGCGGTTCGACGGGTGGGGTAATGGGTCAATATGGGTGGTGGTATCGATGGATTTACATTTACTTGATACGTTTATGTTTAGTACACACAATACCCAACTTCCGTTTGACTTAAACCCGTTTTTTTTGGGTTATTTTTCAGGCCACTGTCATCATTTATACCCATTTTTTGGGTCATTTTTCAGGCTACCACAGTGTTCCCAAAACCTGCCGATGCTCGGAGACTGCTGGGTCAATTACAGCAAACTTGGTAAGTTTCAACGACTTTTTATTGCCAACGTCTCAGTAGTCGTTGTCAAATCGTTTTAAGTTAGCAGGTAGCCGGCGATTATGGTTAGTTTTCCCCTTTACCACAAAATTAGAGCTGATTCCAATTATCAAATTTACTAACTGGATTTTGTTAGGTTGTCTTCTTGGCTTCAGCTAAGGTATTTTTTTTTTATGGTGAGATGTCTATTGTATCTAATGCTTCATGTTTTACGTTCCCTTGACAATTGACAGATTAACATATGCATGAAATTTCCCAACTTTTAGTCAAGTGTTAACTAAGAGTCTTATCCGGCTGTACCGCTGTAGGGATGGCTACAACAATTTCAATTTCTTCATACTTTTGTGCAATCATTTTCATTTCTCCTCTATGCGCTATCTTTATGATTGATATTTATTTTTTCTCCACTTATTTCTGCTCTTACAACTTACAACATCCTGCTACAGGTACTAAAGGTGGTTTCCGCACTTCTCCAGGCATTGATTGGTAAGCACCAGCAATTAAAGTTCGCAACAAGTCTTCAAGTACTTCAGATTTGTGTATTAGTCGTTTGTCGAGATAACACTACTTCAACATAATTGTGCTCTCTACGTTGTTATGACTTTTTAAAGCAATGAAGGTTCATATTATGTTAATTATCATGTTTATGCATCCTTGACCGGTTTATGTTTAATGCTTGGAAATCCAGCATTTTGTTTGTTGTTGGAGTAGACGGGCTTGGTAGCTGGTCAAGATCGGTATGCCTAAAACTACTTTCTGTTGGTTTATAAGTATCATTAGTCTTTTGTATCACCTTCATGTTCAAAGCGAGGACAATACGCTTTAGCGTGCCGCAACGCGCACGCGGGTTTCACACCTAGTTACATAATAGAATTTCTATTTATGTTCCTTCCAAATTAATAAGTATCTATACTACTATATAATGGGTTTTGGACAAGTAAAATAGTCATTTTATATTCATTTATATGGGCAAAATTGTATTTTTATTAAATTGTCAATAAAATTTTAATAGAACACTTAAATCACAATTTTATTGATTAATAGCACAAAAAGACAAAAAAAAACATGAGAAGTTAGACCCGTAGTCCGGCAACAAAACCACAACCACATCTGTTCTAACCTGTAGTACTCAAACAATGTCAGGAAAAAAAGGAAACCAACGAGGAGAAGAGAAACGGTCGACCACCTGTTAACTTGTAACCGACGACTTAGTTCAACTCATTCATCGTGATTCAATCATTATCAAATCAACTAAATCGAAATCGGTCGGAACACATCTATTTAAATACAAAAAAAACCCACAGCCCAAACTTGTTTCCCTCGGCCCTCTTTGTTTTCGACCACGTTCTGGCAGACCCAAGTCCGGAAATGAAACAACATCCACCTATGTTCCAACCCGTAGTACAACTACCGCCGCCTTTTGACAACCCTGTGATCACCTTCGACCACAAAACAACACCCAACTAAATAATAACCACCTTCGACCACAACCCACATAACCTTCACCACTGTTCAACACCACTTCCAGCACCAATACCGTCAATAGATCAAAGGACTGACTCCCCTCACGACTCTAAGGTAACCCAACGATCTGTTTGTCTTTTCCTATCTATAAATCCATTTGTGAATGTTCGACGTGTTTGAATTTCATGATTTTAAATGTATGTGTATGGTTGTGTTTGTTGGGTTTCTACCAGAAGAAAAGAAAACGATTGAATTCAGTTGAGTTATTGGTGGGTGATATGGTTGTATTGTGTGTGGCGGTTTTTAATCTCAGATAGTGTTGGTGTGTGTATATATGTAATATCTACGTTGTATTGTATTGTGTGGGTTCATGAGAGTTGTTCAATGGCTTTAAATTAAAGGATGATGCAATAAAGGCTCAAAGCAGAAATGATGCTATATATAATTAAAAAAGGCTTTAATAACAAACAAGTAGATGATTGTATTCATATTTTAACTTTTGTTGGAGTGATTTTGGTTGTTTAACTTTTGTCGATTGTATTGACAGTTAGTTAATGATATTGGTTGTTTAACAAGTAGGGAATTCCTTTATGCCTCCATAATCGATGTTTTTGTTTTTACAATTTTCGTAATACACAAATATAATAGGTGTTTAAGGCATGTCGGGTTATATTACTCTCATCAAAAGAGCATCCGTGACACCTACCGCTGTAAATTGTAAATTCCGCTGCAACGCGGGTTCCCACCACAGTATCCCGCTCGCATAAACGAAATTTGTACTAGACACACGTATAGGCTCACACGTGATTCTCCCACATAAATGCGTGGGTTCCCCACTAGTATATAGAAACTAGTTTGCAAATTTAGAATATGTATATGTTTAAAGCAAAGCTTATATTATATCTATAATCTATAACTCTATAACTATATATAAAGGAAAATGCTTAAAATGACATGTCACTCATTGTGGTCATCCTTCCCCCTTAAAGCTGACATGACGCTTAATGAGGCCATCATCCCCCCTTGGGTGTGCCATGTGGCATCCCCCTCCTTATTTCCATTCAAAAGTCGTTTTCTCTCTCATGTTTCCTTGTTTTAAAATGTTAATAACTTTTATATACGATATTTTTAAAAAAATTACACCAAATTAACGAAGGTTTTATTATCTTTCCAACGAGTACCATAATGCTATACAAAAAACGAAAAAAAAACGACTTTTTTGGTGAGTTTTTGTTTATATAGGAAAAAAAACACAATGTGTTAAACTAATTCATTAATCATGTCTAGGGAAGTTACTAATCATGTTCAAACTAAGAATTCTATTTTCATTAATAGCAGAAAATGTTAAATCCACTCATTTCCAAAAAACAAGTCACACCTTCATGACCACTGTCTCAATCATGTCCTGCAATGGTTGTTTCTAGCTCTGCTTCTCATCCAACCATACATCTTCTTTTTAATATACAATTTCATTCTTATTTACATGATTAAAATTGTTGTTTTATCATATTATAGTACATTAATTTCCATGTTACATTATAACACATATTTTATTAATTCATATTAGATTTATCTATCCCGGAAAGCTTTCGGGATATAATCTAGTTATATTATATATAATATTAAAAGAAACACACGTAAAATAATGTCATGGTGCTAACGCGCATTAAAGTTTTTTTGCTAACATGCACTAAAGGCTTTTTCTTAAAAACCAGTGTGTTTTTCTTTTTCGTTTCTTTAGTTTCTTTTTATCATAATTGTGATAGTACTTTCATTACAAGTACTCATTCGTTAAATACCAGATTTTTTGTTGATTTACCTTTGAATACCGTTACCGAACCGTGTTTTTCTTTTACCATAGTTGTAATAATATTTTCGGTTCTAGTTCGGTATGTGCCGGATTTTTTTTACCTTTATATACAGGTAAGGTAACATAGCGATCATTTTCGGTACAGTTACCGGTCCATTTTTATCGTTTACGGGGACCCTTACTTTGGTACAAGTATAGTGATTATGTGTTCTTTGGCAACGCATGGGTGCAAAACGCGTCCAGTGGAAACGTACGGATAACTACGACTCTACTATAATATTACTAGTATTAAAGTAGAGACACTTTAATAATGTCTATGTGCTAACATGCACCATTATAGTTTGCTAACGTGCACAACCTCTATTTTGATAACATGCGCCAATATTTTGTTTATTTTGCAAAACCTATTTTTATTTTGTACAGGTACTAGTTTATTTTTTCTTTCTAGGGATTAACGTTTGGTATTGGATACTCGTACTGAGTCGGTACTTTCGGTACCGGTACTATATTGTACCAATATAGTGATATTTTTCTTTATCCTAGATATTTTTTTTTCTTATTTGGTATGAACACTTGGTATCGGGTACTCTTACCGAACTGACACTTACAGTACCGGTATAACAATATTTTTCTTTATCATGGAGAACCGAGTAATACTGTCTAAATATCATAACCGATGTCGTAACTTTTTTTTTGTTATTGTTTTTTTATGGATAAGCGTTTAGTACCGGGGATTCGTACCGAGCCAGTACTTTGGGTAGCGGCACTTTACTAGTGTAGTGATATTTTTCTTTATCTTGGATATATTTTTTTCTTTTTAGGGATAAGCATTTGGTACCAGGTACTCGTACCGAAGCAATACTTACCAGTATTGATATAATGATATTTTCTTTATCGTGGAGAACCGAACAAATTATCTTAATATCAGTACCCATACCGTATTCTTTGAATAGTTTTCTCAACGTGACAGTATAAAATCTATTGAAAATGAAGTTATAGGGTTAGGATCAAATACACAGTGAAAGAAAAATAGGAAGTCGTAAGAAGGGTATCAAACGGACTCCGATTGAACTCATTCAAGCGGCACTAAAACCGCCTCATCGAACTCTACGATGTTAGTTTTTAGATCTTCCTTTTTTTGGGGTTTTAACTTGTAGTTTTTAGAATATACATTATATCACTGTGTCTTTTATGTAGCATTGTGTTTTTTTCTTATTTTCATCATTGTGTCATTTTTTCAATTCATTGTGTCTTTTTTCTTCAGCATTGTGTTATATTTTTCGGCATTGTGTTATATTTTATGTCTCATTGTGTCATATTTCATGATCTATTGTGTTTTTTGTATCCTTCTCACCCTTCTCATTTTTGTTACAATGTGTAGAATAACTTGACCCTGAAGTTATATTAGCAAGAATATATTTATTTGTTAATGTTAGCCTTTTTATTTCAGTACATACGAAGTTCAGAACATGTCCTGTGCTCCCACAACAGCGCGCGGATAACTACGGTTATAGTGATAAGAGAAATGAAAACAGGCTCAGCAAAAACAAAAACATCCAAGAACAACAAAACAAAAAATTACAAACCGTTAATCGAATCATAGCCAAAAGAGAATTTAAACCTGTTGCTACAACAAATAAGGGTCTAACGTTAGTTCTGGGTCTAATGATGGGTTAAAAGGTTGAAGGGTTTCGATCTGCCTAACGCAGGTCGGGGTGTCCTCCTACGTTGCAAAACGTAGAAGGAGGTTCAAGATAATTATGTTTTTGAGTATTGTGATTCTGGTTTGAGTGTAACTCAAAGCCGGAATTGTTGTTACAAACTCGAGTGTTGTGTTAGTGTGGTAGAGAGATTCTCCCCACGTGTGAAGATCCAAGAAAAGAGAATAGAAGGTGAAGTGTGTTAGAGAATAATCAGAATGTCCAGATCTAGTGGAGTGTTGTTCTGATTTATAGCAAAAGGATCTTCCTTTTTGAGAAAGGATATTATCTTGAATTATGTTGCAACTAAAGGAAATACCACTTTAAGCCAAGGATGGCTTTGGACCTACGGTCCGACCAGTGCAACGTCTCCATGTGCCAAACATGGACAGTTGCTTGTGTTGACCGAGGAAAAGATGATGAGACAAGTCACCTTTTGATCAGTGCCTTTCTACCCTTTGAACCATTATAGCTTTAAACCCTTTAAGCATAGTGTTGTGATATTATTAATCTATTTTGCTTTAGGCTACCGACGTCATCAGCCCCCCAAGTCAGGAGTATTTGTGCCGTAGCTAGAAGGCTTCTGACTTTTTGTTAGTCATTATGTTTGCTTGAAAGGTTTGAGGGTTGAAAGTTTGCTTGGGCGGTTACTTTTCTCTGGATTTGAATTTTGAATTGACCGTTGATGTGACAAGTGTCAGGCATTCAGGCTATGTTTTAATGCAAAACATGATTACTTTTATATTACTTTTTTATTTATAACGGTTAAAGGAGGGGTATTAACTCTTTTCAACCACAAATTTCTCACACTTTACTCTTTCTTCTTCGACGTTTCTCTTCAACTTTTCTAGGGTTTCCCACGTTTGCAACATTCAGGTTAGTATTTTTAAATTTCTTGCTCTGATCATCCTTCGAAGCATCATGGGTGCAAAGAAGGACATGGCTGTAAGCTTTTCTTCCCTTACTCAGGAAGAAGTTGAAGCCTTTTGTTCCGAATGGGACATTGATCTATCCTTTAATCATGTTGCTCCAGGGTTTACAGAACCAGTTAGTCACTGTCCCTCTGGTTCGATTGCTCTTTACTGTCGTCACTTTGAGTTTTCGAACCTTTGCCATCCGTTTTCTATTTTTCTTCGAAATGTTCTTGAGTATTATAGGGTTTCATTGGTCAGATTCATCCTGATGGTGTTGGTCGTGTATTACATTTTGAAATCTTGTGTAGAGCCCTCGGTTATGATCCGACCCTTCTCATGTTTAGGTGTTTCTTCTGATTAGCCAAAAATGGCGATTGGTACACTTTTGAAGGGTCTCAAGTTGAAACCAATTTAATTTCTTCGCATGTGACTACTGTTGGTGCATGGAAAACAAGATTTTTCTGGGTTTCTGAATCTATTCTTCCTTTCAAGCATGTGTGGAGACATCCCGAGGCTATTCTGAATGAAATGGAACCATCAGAGTTTGATCTAGATGAAAACTTCCTTAAAGCTATTCGAGCATGCCCTTCAAGGCTTTGTCCTTTTGGCGAGCCTTTTTTGGTTTTATCTGGGATTGGTAATCGATGGGAATAACAGGGTAGAGACCCTGTGTTGATGAAGGGTGATCAGGGTATGCTCATGTTTTTGCTTTTGTTTTTTATTAGTTTCTCCTTTTATGTTGCTTATGTTATTTGTTTTCCTTGTTTTTGCTTTGTAGTCATGTCTGCACTAGATTTTATTAAGGGAGATGATGCTTCCGAGTTGGTTTTTAAAGATCCTGAAGCTGTTAAGGGTGAGGATGTGTTAACAAAATATGAGAAGGGAAGGTATGATGGAACTAACTATGTTGCTGTTCCAAACGTTAAAAGTTTCTCCAAGGCTACTTCTTTGAAGGCTTCCACCAGGAGGTCTAGCCGATGTTTGTGATGAGATAGAAGAGTCAGAGGAGAAGGATCAAGATGTTGAAACTGTTGGTGATGAGATGGTTGGGAAGAAAGGGAAAGGTAAGAAGGTGACTACCAAGGTTGCTGTGTTGAAAAATGCTGAAGGTTCAACAAGCTTGGAGGGTGAGGGGGTGTACACCCCAAGTTGGAATGTGAAGCCTAGTGACACATTTAAGTCTTCTTTTGTCTGTGAGGATGTGTTGGCACATCTTGCTACTCCGGGTGCCAAAGCTTGTTTAGAAGGGTTGGATGATGATGCTTTGTTGACTGAAATGCTGGTTGGGACTTGCAACTTGGCTGCCATGCTTCCCGAAGGTGTGAGCAGGTTTAGGAAAATGATGGCTGAGTATGGTGATTTTGCTAGGAGGAAGAGGGAAATGAAGCAGTCCCTTGCTTCATTGAAGAAGGATGCTGCTGAGTATGCTGAGAAGGAAAAGACGTTGATTGGTTTGATCGATGAGTTGAAGAAGGGGCATGAAGCAGAAACTGCCAAGCATGAGGCTGCTAGGCTACAGGTTGAAGCTGATCGTGTGGCACTTAATGCAGAGAAGAAGGTTTTTGAAGCTGATAAAAAGAGGTTGGAGGCTTCTCTTGCTGGTGCTTTAGATGATAACAAGTGGCTGATTGAAGAGGATTTTCAGCAAGTGGTCATTTATTTGCTCCACTCAGCCGAGTTTAATTATGCTCTTGGGGAAGTGTACACCAAGCTGCTTGTTCATGGCAAACATGCAGGCTTCATTGCTGGTTTTAAGGCCCATGAATCAGGTCAAGCTATGGAAGAGTCTCCCCTATACCAGCCTAACTCCATGGAAGTCTTCAAGGAAACGGTCTTAAAGATGGAGCATTCAACTTACCCATACGTTTCTCAAGTTTCTTTTTTCTATGGAAAACCTTTACAGGAGTTGAAGCAGCTGAAGCCTGAAGGATTGAATGAGGCTGTTTGTGCTAAGGTGTTTGAAGCATTTTCCAAGAAGAGGACTCATTCCGAGGACAGTGAAGAGACTTTGGATGTGGATGAAGGTGTGTTGAAGGATGCAAGCATTAAAGCCTCAGAGGTTGGTGGACTTGCTGAGAAGCTACCAAAGAAGGGGAAGAAGTCCAAGAAGGCAAAGGTGGTGAAGGCAACTGAAGAGGATGAAGCCTCGAAGCCTTCAGGGTCAGGTGGTGTTGCTTAAACTTCTTTCTACTCCTTTATTCATAGCTATCTTAGCAAAATGGTTGTAAACAATTAACTTATGTCGTGGTCTCAAACAATCTTTCTTTTGATGGAACCTGGTAGGTTCCTGTATGGTTGTAGGCTTTGAAAAGCTTTGTGAACAATATGTGTGGTATTTGGCTTGCTAAAGCCTTTATGTTTAATATCGAGCCCTTAAGGCTGTTTAGGTTTTCCTGTTTGTTCAGCTTTCGTTGTTTCGTTTTTTGTTATGATGGTTTTATTTTGTTTGTCTTTGTTAATGTTTGGGAATGTTTTACCGGTAGCACCTTAAAAGGTTGAATGCTGCAGTCATTCATCCTTAAGGTAGTCTAGGCAAACAAGTCACCATCTATCCTATGTACACTACTTAGTGTTCTATGGATTTTCGTAAGTTTGTTTTTGTTTTAAACTTAAGGAACAGTTGGTGTAGGCTGTTCAAAATGTGCCTATGAGATATATAAAGAAGCACTTGGTATATCTCATGGAGTTGGATTGATTTAGGAACTCACCCCTTATATAGGTTCATTCAACCCTTGAACCTATTGAGCGAAATAGCCTGGGACTCATCCCCTTTCATGGCCCATGCCATGGAGTTTTTTGCAAGGTTCTTAACCTGAAAATAGGATAGAAAGACAAATTTTCAAAAGAGGATCTACTGATCCATTCATTGATTCATGTCATCATTACATCATATAGTAAGGAGAGAACAACATTCTTGAAAGCTTAAACAAAGAACCTTTTAAGGTTCTTGCCATTTCAGTGGCGTGGGAGCTTCTTGCCTTCCATGTTGGCAAGCTTGTATGATCCTCCTTTGTGGGACTCAAGGATTGTGTAAGGACCTTCCTATTTAGGCCCAAGCTTCCCTTGATTTTCTTTCTTGCTTGCCTCATTGTTTCTCAAAACTAGATCTCCAGCTTGAAACGTTCGTGCTTCACTCTAGCATCGTAATAGGACTCCATCTTTTGCTTGTATCGAGCTTCTCTGATTGCTGCCGAGTCCCTGGCTTCCTCTAGGAGATCTAGGTTGAGTAAAGCTTCCTTTTCGTTGGTCTTGATGTCAACATGAAGTGTTCGAGGTGTGGTGACCCCTATTTCAGCAGGGATTACTGCTTCGGATCCGAAAGTAAGGCTGTAAGGTGTTTTCTTATGGCTTGTTTTTTCGGTGGTTCGAATGGCCCATAGGACACTTGGAAGCTCATCAAGCCACTATCCCCCTTGCTTGCCTAGCCTGGTTTTGATCCCTTCAACCACACTTCGGTTCATTCTTTCCACTTAGCCGTTCGACTGAGGGTATGCTACGGAGTTGAAGACTTGTGTTATTCGATACTCTTTGCACCATGAACTGAAAGGTTTCTCTACAAACTGTTTTCCGTTATCTGTAACGAGTACCCCAGGCAAGCCATATCGACATATGATGTTTTCCCATACAAAGTCGATAATCTTCTTTCCGGATATTTTTCCCAATGGCTTCACTCTGGCCATTTTGTGAAGTAATCCACAGCAACAAGTAAGAACTTGACCCCTCCCTTTGCTGGTAGGAACGGACCAACAATATCCATCCCCCATTTGTAAGATGTCCAAGCTGAATTGATGGGGATCATGTCATGCTTGGGACTCTTTGGGACAGGAGCATAGATTTGACAAGCTTCACACTTCTTTAATTGTTCGGCCATGCATGGAAGGCCAGAAGTAGCCAAGGTTCATGAGCTTTGCAAAAACCAATCTTGGACCACAAAGAGCTCCACATATGCCCTCATGAACCTCTTTAATCAGATATTTGCTTTGCTCAGGGCCAACACATCGAAGCAATGGAGCCAAATACCCTTTTTGTAGAGTATGTCTTCTTGAATAATATATTGCTTTGACTTAATTCGAACCCTTTCAGCTTCAACATGATCTTGAGGTAGTTCACCATTTTTCAGGAATGTTATGAATGGAGTCATCCAATTAGATCCATTTTCAGTGATTACATCTTGCACTTCGAGTTCGGATATGGAAGGGTGTTGGATCACTTCAACCAACACTTTCTTAGTGAGATGAGCAAAATTCAACGAAACAAGTTTGCTAGGAGCGTCAGCTTTCTTGTTTTGTGATCGTGGAACCTGTTTGATGTTGCAAGACTGGAAGGTGTTCATGATTTCCTTTGCTTTTTCTCTATATTTCTTCATATTAGGTTCCTTGGCTATGTAGCTATCATTCACTTGGTTGGAGACCTAGAGTGAATCAGTGAACACTTGAAGCTTTTGAACAGTCATCTTTCTTGCAAGCTTTAATCCTGCTATCAGGGCTTCATATTATGCTTCGTTGTTGGTTGTCTGAAATTCCAGACGAAGAGCATAGGTGAATTCTAACCCTTCAGGGTTAATTAGAACAAGACCAGCCCCTGAGCCTTCCACGCTGGAAGCTCCATCAGTGTAAAGCTTCCAAGCTTCTGGGTCAAGGGGTTCGTCGATTGTAATGTTAACTTCGGTCTTTTCAACCTTTGGAATTTCAACGATGAAATCAGCAAATATTTGTGCCTTTATTGCTTTTCTCAGGACGTAGGTGATTTTGTGTTCACCTAATTCGACGACCCACTTAGCCAATCGTCCCGAGGTTTCAGGCCTTTCAAGCACACTCTTGATGGGTTGGTCAGTGACCACTTGTATCGGGTGTGCTTGAAAGTACCTTCGAAGCCTTCTGTCTGTTTGCACTAAAGCCAAGGCTAATTTTTCCAAAGGAGGGTACTTGACCTCTGCTAACTTTAAAGTTTTAATGAAGAAGTAGACGGGTACCTGAGCTTTGTCTCTTTCAATGGTGAGAACAGCGCTGAGGCTTCATTAGTAACAGAAAGATAGACAGAGATCGTTTCCCCTGTTTCAGGAGCTGCAATGGTGGGAAGGGAAGCAAGATACTGTTTCATTTGGTTGAAGGCTTCCTCTGCTTCCTCAGACCACCTGAAGTCTTTCTTGTCAGTGCAACCTTTAAGGGTCTTGAAGAAGGGCAGGGATCTTTCAGCTAGCTTGGACATGAAGCGTTTTAGAGCAGCAAGCTTGCCATTCAGGCTTTCTACTTCTTTCTTGGTTTGAGGTGACTTCATATTTAGAACGGCTTGAACCTTGCTGGGGTTGGCCTTTATACTTTGCTTCCCTACAATGTGCCCCAAGAACTTTCCTTCTTCAAAGCCAAATGAACATTTTACAGGGTTGAGCTTCATGTTGATTTCCCAGAGGTTGTTGAATGTTTCCTGTATGTCTTTGAGCATTTCTTCCCCCGTCTTACTCTTGATGACCATATCATCGACATAAGCTTCCATGGTCTTGCCAATTTGCTTAGCGAATGCCTTGTCAACCAGTCTTTGATAAGTGGCACCTGCATTTTTTAAACCAAAAGGCATCTTTTGATAACAAAAGATACCTTTGTCAATATGAAAGGCAGTTTTTTCTTCATCTTCCTCCTTAATTTGTATCTGGTGATAGCCTTTGTAGGTATCCAGGAAACACTTGAAGGGGAAGCCTGTCAACGAGTCAACTTTTAGATCAACCTCAGGCAATGGATAGCAATCCTTGGGGCAAGCTTTGTTGAGGTCTTTGAAGTCTATGCACATCCTCCATGAATCATCAGGTTTTCGAACCATCACCGGGTTTGCAACCCATGATTGATATTTAACCTCACGAAGTATTACTGCTTCAACAAGTTTGTCAACCTCTTGGCAAGCAGCCTTGCTTCGTTTAGGAGCAAGACTTCGTTTTTTCTGAACAACTGGTTTGACATTCGGAGGAATTTTGAGCTCATGTTCGGCGACATCTCGAGGAATGCCTATCATGTCACTAGGACACCAGGCAAAAACATCAGCATTGTCTCGTAGCAACCCTTCAAGCTTTGAAAGTGTTCATGCTGGAAGGTCAGTGTTAACCCGTATTCTTTGTTCAGGGTATTTTGGGTTGATGCTGAGGCCGAGCTTGACTCTTTCACTTTCATTCTCGTTTACCACCAGTATGGTGGTTGAGGGTTGGAGGGTTGCAATTCCATTCTTTGTAGGGAACTTAGCACTCCTCCGGCTGATGGAGATAGTCATGTCGAAGATCACCACCCCAGGCCTGCCGATAATAACATCATAACTGGATGACAAATCTAAGACAACAAAGGTTATTGGTACAGTTCTTAGCATCTTTCCATCAGAAAAACTAACGTCAAGCATTATTTCCCCTAAGGGTCTGATGGGTATGTCTGCAATGCCTTTGGTGGAGGCTTCGGCTGGTTGGAGCTTGGAGCGTTCTTCTGGACTTAGAAGGTTAAAGTATTTTGCAAACATGATTTCAGTGGTTGCTCCGGTGTCTATGTAGGCTTTCTGTGTTTTGATCGAGCCAACGAGGGCTTCAAGGATAAGGGGATCACAACATTTTTCTTCTTTAATGTGAGGGAAGCAGACACCTTGATGCTCCCTAGCTTCCAACCTTTGACGCTTGTTGGGATTTTCTTGTTCAACTAAGACCATGGCAACCTCCTGCTTTTTGTTGTCAGCTATGTTCTCCTTAACCCCTTTCACCAAATGAGCTAGTTCTCCAGACTTAACGGCTTCTTCAATCATTTTCTTAAGCTGGAAACGTCGTTGGTGTGATGTCCCTTTTCTTCATGAAACTCACAGTACTGGTTGGACTTTTCATTTCTTTTGCTTTTTGGTAAGGGATGAGGAGGTCGGAAGGTGTGTTTGACTTCTACAGTTGCCAGGATCTATTGAGGGGTTTTGGTATGAGCTGTAAAGTTTACGTTTCGATCTTTGCTTGGAGGGTTCTGCCTTCGGACCTTCGAGGCTCAGATCCTCTAGATCTTCTGTCATAGGTTCCGTAGTTGCCTCTCTTTCTGTTTGGACTGTTACTTCTCCAGTTGGCAGCCCTTTTTCTTTGTTCCTTGATGTCTACAGCCTCTTCTCCTCGGATATGTGCTTCAGCCCTTTCCAAGGCTTCTTTAAGGGTTCTCGGGAGACTCTTGTTGAAGTCTCTAGTTAGATATTTGGAATTTATGGCGTTCATAAACCCTGCAACCTTCATCTTTTAATCCATACCAACATAGGTAAGGCCTTCTTTTTTGTATCGCTCGATGAAGCTTCTGAGGCTCTCATCATCTTTTTGTTTAATTTGGAAGATGACCGTTGCATCCTTGACACAACGTCTCTGCTGTGAGAAGTTGGCCAAAAATCCCTTACCCAAGTCATTGAAGGTTTTAATGCTTCCGGCAGGTAAATCATTGAACCAGATACAAGCTGATCCAACAAGGGTTTGCATGAACAAGAGGCAGCACTCGGGGTCACCCCATTTCTCTATCCGAGCAGCCCCAAGAAAGATCTGTAGATGATCTTCAGGGTCATCTGTACCATCATAGGTTCTTATATGAGCTGGCATCTTCAACTTGTTTGGAAAGTTGTAGTCTGCTATCTCTTGGGAGAAGCTAGATAGGCTACTGGGTTTACATGGCTGGTTGACAATATGTTCCACCATGTTGTTATTGTTCCCATTAGTGTTCCCTTGTTGAGCAGCAATAGCTTGGCTGATAAGCTGTTACTAGGGAAAGTGAGCCATCATTTGAGCCATCATGTGAGGCATAAGGTTAAAACCTTGAAGGCTTTCAGTCATAGCCATATTGCTTGTTACCATGGGAATGCTCATGGAGGCACTACGAGCCATGGGTAGTGTAGCCATGGCTTGCTCCCATGAGGTGGCAGCTGGGGGTGGAACACTAGTGATAGGTGATTGTAGGAGTTGTTCTAGAGTAAGTTCATGCCCAATAGGTGCACCGGTGGTGGCAGCTTGGGTAGTGAACAAAGGAAAGGCGGTAGGGCTTGGCCTTGTTGCTTGGTAGGAGGTATGAAACGTTGTACTAGGACCTGCTCCATAGTTTCAAGGGGAAGGTTGAGGACCAGAAGAACCAGTAAGAGGACGAGGTGGTCCACGAGAGAGTGATGCTTCCTCCTCGTTGTAATCTAGCCGGATACGGACTCCTTTCTCCCTCTCTTTCATGACATACTAGTTCAAAATAGATCAGAGATGTAAGAAGTTGCTTGCAACTCCTTCAGGGGTGAGATCTACACGTTGAGGCACTTGTGCAGTGTTAGGGAGAGGAGACAACACTCCTGAACGAGTGGGAGGTGGAGTCTGGAAGATTGTAAACTCAGGATTAGTAGGTGGAGTTTGAGTACCAATGGGGGTACTTCCAGGAGTGGAGAATGACACAGATCTGTTAGGAGAAGCTTGATCTGTGTTCGGAGAGATCTGATTGACCTCTTCCGGAGACTCAGGGTCAGACATATCGAAGAGTTGGAGCTACACAATTGATTTTTGCAAGGAGACAATGGCGCAGCCCCACGGTGGGCACCAACTTGTTGCTACAACAAATAAGGGTCTAACGTTAGTTCTGGGTCTAAGGAAGGGTTAAAAGGTTGAAGGGTTTCGATCTACCTAACGCAGGTCATGGTGTCCTCCTACGTTGCAAAACGTAGAAGGAGGTTCAAGATAATTACGTTTTTGAGTATTGTGATTCTGGTTTGAGTGTAACTCAAAGCCAGAATTGTTGTTACAAACTCGAGTGTTGTGTTAGTGTGGTAGAGAGATTCTCCCCATGTGTGAAGATCCAAGAAAAGAGAATAGAAGGTGAACTGTGTTAGAGAATAATCAGAATGTCCAGATCTGGTGGAGTGTTGTTCTGATTTAGAGCAAAAGGATCTTCCTTTTTGAGAAAAGGATATTATCTTGAATTATGTTGCAACTAAAGGACATACCACTTTAAGCCAAGGATGGCTTTAGACCCGCGGTCCGACCAGTGCAACGTCTCCATGTGCCAGACATGGACAGTTGCTTGTGTTGACCGAGGAAAAGGTGATGAGACAAGTCACCTTTTGATCAGTGCCTTTCGTCCCTTTGAACAATTGTAGCTTTAAACCCTTTAAGCATAGTGTTGTGATATTATTAATCTATTTTGTTTTGGGCTACCCACGTCATAAAAACCCAAACCGCAGTCTCCATTCATCCCTTGAAATTTTCGTGCATGGGGGAGCCTCAATATAAACAAATCTTGTGCATCTCTAGCCACCACCACCTTGAAAGTTGAATATTAAGAAAGGCTATGGTATATTTGGTATTGGGTAATTGAGCAGAAGGAGGAATGGAATAAATGAGGGAATAGAACGGTTAATGGAATGAAGTGGGTTACGATACTGGTGGCGGGTAGTAGTGGTGGTGACAGTTGTGGTAGGCGACAACGGTCATTGATGGCGGATGTGGCAGTGGACGGTGGTGGTGGCCAGCGGTGGCGACTGTAACACCCTGCATTTTCAGGTTCATACTTTAACTAAACTCTAGTTAACTTATACATATATTGGTAGCATTTTACTTGACTAGAGTTAGTTAAGTGAGACACGGTTATAGGTGAAAAACTGCATACACGAGTCTAGAACCCTGAACGTTGGTGAAACAATAAAACAAATAATTGTAGAATAACTCGTTTGATATAATTTGCAATTATATGCTTATGTGAAACTATTTGTGAACTTATGTGACGTTACATGTTATTATGCGAAAACACGGTACCGAGCTCGTAACCGACGCTTGACAGACTAAGGAGCATATATAAGTTATAAAATATTGGGTTATATATTTTATAGATTTATTATATTTTATATATAAACTATTACGCGAAATTATTTAGAACTAAGCGAAATGAGATTGTTACGGACTATGTGAGACCGGGTTCGTAACTAACTCTAGTAAGACCTGGTGTCGTAAACTAATTATAAAATATTTAAGTTAAATATTTTATAGATTAATATATATAATATATTATTTTAAAAAAAATTAATCAAATGTGATATGTTTGACAACTGGCGCACAGTGCCTAAGAAGTCAAACATCAAACTCTCATTTTGTATTTGAGTTGATTTCCAATAAACGACAAAAAGAAAAAAAATAATAAAACAAAGAAAAGGAATGGTGTGAGCCTAGCGTGGACAGGAAGCAGGAACAGCCACTTGGCCCAAATTACCTCTCTAAGCCTATTTCGCTGCTGAATTTTTATAAAAACGTTTTTAGTCATATTTTTATAAAAAAGTTAACCCTAATCTCGCCTCTACAGCCCTTACACAAAAAAAAAATATAACCCTAGACATCTCCTAAGGCTCAAGAACATCATCCGGGTGGCTTGGAAAGTGTTCGGTTGTGTTATTGAAGAGCTTTAGGTATAATACTTGATCTTTTGTGTTTTAATCTTCTGTAATATGTTTTAAAACACTATAACCAAGTTTTAATGTATTAAACATGAAGTTACATGATTATTATTTGATGTGTTGCATGATATTTGCATGATATTTGCATGTTTATGATGTTTAGACTTCTAGGGTTTATAGATGATGTTATTCATGATGTATCTTTCAAGTTTTGAGCAGGTTTATGACTTGTTAATAAAGGATTAATGTATTCATGATGTATCTTTCAAGTTCTGATATGATTTTATAAAGATTAAAACTTGAGTTTAATAAAGGATTTATGTATTAAACATGAAGTTACATGATTATTATTTGATGTGTTGCATGATATTTGCATGTTTATGATGTTTAGACTTCTAGGGTTTATAGATGATGTTATTCATGATGTATCTTTCAAGTTTTGAGCAGGTTTATGACTTGTTAATGTTGTATATTGTTTATTGGGTGTTATTGATTGATAATATGCAACTAGGGTTTGATATAGTTGATAAGATTGCATGATTAAAATCTGGACGGAATTTGAATGTCGACTTGTAGGGTCTGTTACGTGGCTTGCAAGTAATTGTTTTTATCGATTCTTTGCATGAATATATTGTAAATGGTCTTAGCTTTTTAGAATGGGTAAAATCATCTGATTTGGATGTTTTTTGATATGTTTTTGGAATTTTCTTTGATTACAAGGTCATACCAGATTTTCAGATTAGTAAATTGGGTCAACTTTAAACGACCATAACTTGAGTTTTACAAAGAGTTAGATTATGAAATTTAGACAGTAGGTTGACATTGGTAAACATTGACTTTTACAAGTGGATTCATCTCGTTTGGACGAATACACAATTTTTGGGAATGTTTCTACTAATCTAATCCGTTGTGAGTATTTTCTGGACCTAGCTGTATTGTATTATTTTTCATAATTTTTGTGTATGGTTTTATCACGAAATAAAAATATGGATTTGACCAGTAGACTCCTTGAAATGTTCAGTAAAATTTTGGGAGTCTAATTCATTGAATAAGTATTTTTAATAAATTGGTTTTCACAGCGCATAATCTGTCCTAAAAACGCAGGTTATGTTATGTACGCTTATGTAACTATTTGGAGTCTTGTATGACTTGTAATTGACATGAGCTTGTATGAGCACTTATATGAGGTGTATATGAAGTGTATAACTGATGTTAACCATTGTGTTCACCAACGGGTTCGTAGGGTTTACTTGTGCATATAGAAACACTAGGTGTCACTTACACGGTTTTGAACTTTTAAACGTCTTGGAAAAACGGGTCATATGGTGTAATGATATTACACATATACTCACTTAGTGACACATGTATTAGGGAGTCGGTAGCACATCCTATTTGTGAAGTTTGGATTATTTGCTTGCATCCTAAGGTGAGTTTCACTACTCTTTTCTCAAAAGCATGCGTCTCGGGTTTGAGACAACTTACTTAACATTTTCTAGTCCGGTTTGGGACTACTTTTACACATCCCGGGTTTTGGGGTGCTAGGTTCACAAAGTGAATCTACTTTTACTACTTTTACATAACCCTATCGTTGAAGTCCTTCTAGATACCGAATGAATTGCCGGGTGGGCAATCGGGTTATTAGTTGATAGCGTTATTAGGTTTCACAAACCTCACATCGTGCTCGGAGCATGGGTGGGAACTATAACTTAACTTTTATTATCATTGTTGATGGGCAATGATGCAAGGCACTTTGCTCACTATTGTGGGATCTCGTTGTTTAGCAGTTCGGTATCACCGGTGTTAGTTATCATGAATGGGTTAGCTACCCCTGGCATGTGAATTAGCTGTTACTTGTTGTTATGTGGTCTGGGAGGCCGACGCTGTTACTTGTTGTTACTTGGTCTTGGAGACCTACGCATTTACTCGTTGTTATGTGGTTTTGGGAAGACCTACGCGTTTACCTACTCGTTTACTTTATTTTGTGAACTCACCAAAATTGTTTGTTGACCCACTATGTACATGCTTTTGCAGGTAGTTAGCTTCCTGTGTCACGATTAGGAAGCACTGCACGTTTCACTGCATTTGGGGTCTTGGGCATACACCTAAATTACATATCATGCTTTTACGTTTTCTTTCATATGGTTTTAATTTGGGCGCGTTGTTTTGCGCATGGTTTTAAAAGGTTTAAATTTGGTTTACGCTTCCGCAGATTAACTAAACTTGATTTTTGAAAACGAACTAAATGGTTTGGGCATTTATAGTCGTTCATGTGACTTATGGCCATGGGATCCCGGTATGTCATGCGCCTCGCGGTATAAATTCCGCAGTGGAAATTTGAGGGTGTGACAGCGACGGTATGTTTAGTATGGGGTAATGGAGCGAACGAAAAAATGGAATGAACGAGGTAATAGAACGGTCAATGGAATGTAGTAGGTTATAGTATTGGTGGCGGGTAGTAGTGGTGGCAGCGACAGTGGTGGCGACGGTTGTGGTAGGCGGCAACTGTCATTGGTGGTGGATGTGGCGGTGGACGGTGGTGGTGGCCAATGGTGGTGACGGTGGGTGTCAGCGATGGTCAATGGTGGGCTGTGGTGGTCGGTGGTCGTGGAAACTCGAATTCGAATAAATTCAATTTAATTCAAATTCACCATAAATATTAAATTTCTTCGGTTTTAGTATTAAACTACTACGAACTCAATTATTTTGACATATAAAATACTAATCCACAAAATTAATAAACAACAATATGTCAAATATATGAATGGTAAAAGTAGTAGGGACTATGACATTCTATGGTAAAAGAAGTAAGGACTATGAGCTTTTAGAATGTGGTCCAAATTTGGAAGTTTTTTCACTGTGCATGTGTGTGTGTGTTTACTAAAAATTATATATGTATAATTTGAATTTCAAATCAAATTTAAAATCACAATTCATATTCAATTTGTTGGACTCGAATTCTCAATAGTCGGATTCAATTTTTGATAATTAAATGAAACCGAGTTGAATTTTGAATTTTTTCGAATCCGAATCAAATTCTGAATACCCCTAATTAAGAAAATATTGGTTTGCTTATCCATGATAAATAAAATATCACTACCAAATGCTCATCCTTAAAAAATCGAGGGGTTTTTACTAAAAAAAGGTTTAATACATGTGCACGTTAACAAAACAGGGATGATGCACGTTAGTAGCCACACTTTAATACTCACATATAGAGAGGGGGGGGGGGGTAAAGAGAAGGGTCGGAGGAACAATTCTTTTGGTTACATGTCAACTTTATTTTGTCTAATTGTTTTTCAACTCCAACTAGGGCTGCAAACGAACTGAACGAACACGAACAAAGCCTTGTTCGTGTTCGTTTGTTAAGGAAAATATGTGTTCATGAACAGTTCATTAACACTTACCGAGCGAGATTTTCTGTTTGTGTTCGTTTGTTAAGAAAACACTCATGTTCGTGTTCGTTTGTTAATTTTGTTCATGAACGCACACGAACACAAATGGACATTTATGAACACAAACAAGTGTTCCATTACACAAATGAACACAAAAAAGTGTTCATTAACGAAAACATTTACAAACGGACATATATTAACTTTCTTATAAAATCGAATTCACATACGTATATTTACCTCAATAAATTGTGTTAAAATAAGAAGTTTTGATATAGTTCCAGTTCTATTTTCTTGATTAATGTTATTCTTATTCTTATTTTTGTTATATTTTAAATGTTGAGGTGATTCGGGTTTATTGCTATTTGTGGGCTTGCTGATAGACTCAAGCTATGGTCAAGAGATTGTGGATTGGGCTGCTGCTAATGGGCTCATGGATTAACATAAAAGGATCATGTGCTGCCAATTATATCGGCCCAATATCTCTAAGTCGGTGGTGATGTTTGGCTTTTATATAAAAGGCCTTCATCAGGCTTCTCGAGGATTTTTATTTGGTTTTATCAGTACACTTACACAAACCCATTTAATTCAACTCTTTATTATTCTTGTTACACTCTCTCAAGAGGGATTATTATTATCTCATATATAATCAAGAAGCTACGATTAAGGGTTTACAGAGGAGAGATCGTTGCTTTATACATATTGCTTATTCTCTTTACATCGATCTTATCTCTCGTCTCCCTCATCATCTATACAGGTTCTTTCGTTTGATTATTGTGTCTCACTTTAGGGTTTTGAGTCTAAACTGAATAATCTGTTTGATGTGTTCTCAAGTGTGATCCTAGTGTTTGTGAGATCTTGTTTTGTGATCGTTTGGTTTATGAGCTGTTAGCGGTTTTAGATGTTTAGGGTATTTCTTTATGTGTTTGGGATTAAAGGGTTTTTATTTGGGATTAATAAATCGTGTTATTATGTATTTGATATCATATTTTTGACAAATTGTTTATTTATTTATTTGGGTAAAATAAATAAAAAAAAAGAATATTAAGACAAATTATAAAATTTAAAAACCTTATTAAACTATCGAACACAAACGAAAATAAACAAACGAACACGTTACCGAACGTTCACTAACATAAATGAACGAACGTGGCCTCTGTTCATGAACTGTTCGCTGAATTAGTTTGTTTGTAGCCCTAACGCCAACCCTTATACTATAATAATATACAAATTTTAATTTTTTTTTTTAATTTTTTTTCTCCAATAACTTTTGTTTGTTAATTAATTAAAAAGAATACGTAACTGTGTTTAGTTTTTTTCCTTGACATACCGGCATAAATTTTATTGTAGACGAAGTTGTATTCGAAATGGATAATACTTTAGGTAACGTAAGCTATACGAGTGTCGTTACCATGACGAATCAAATCAAATCGATTCCGCTCAAATAACATCGGTACTGACATTGGTATTATTGAACCTGATACTGGTTTTTATGATTTTACATCTATGTAAAACAATGTTGATATCTTTTTGGGTATATCATAACATTATGTCTTTAGCTTTCTATTTTAGTTGATATAGCGAGCCACAATACCTTAACAAAGTAAATTGATACCAATAATACTCCGACGTGTTATACACAGAATCCGACTAGTTGTTAATAGAGTCCCTAATTGTTTTAGTCAACAATCAATGTAATTTAAATTTAAACAAGTATAAATAATTCCTAAACCAAAAGTTTGATTCTCTCTTTTGCTTGGACAAAAAGAGAAACCTAATCAAGGCCCCATGTTTGATACTATTTGATTGGTTTTAAGCTCATGCCCCCTTTTTTTCTTGATTTTTCCATTTTTTATTTTTAATAATTCACTGTATACATTATTATATGGGAGAGGCTAACGTAAAAAGTGAGTTATTGTACAAAGTGTAAGAAACAATATGGAGCGTATGATTAAATTTGATAATCAGGGGCACAATAGTAATTTCTTAGCATCATTAAAGTTCTACCCCCATTTTTAAAACAGCCATAACTTTTTCATACGACATTATTTTTTTAAAAAAATTACACAATAAAAACAAGCTTTTCATCCTCTTTCATTTCCATACCACATTGCTATACTTTTAAAAAAAAATTTTTTTTTGCTGGTTTGATCGTACTTGCGTCTAAATGTAAACATTTGATATTATTACTTGCGTTTAAACATGTCTGAACCAGAACAAGTCTAGTATTAATATCTGTACTTTAAAAAAAAAAGAATTTTGCTGAGTTGATAGTACTTGCATCTAAATGTTTAAACACTTGCGTTTAAACATATTTGAACCCGAACAAGCCTAATTGTTATTATTGTGATAAGTAGACTTGTTCTCTCCAATAGAATTTATCAACAATTAATGATTGGCCTGTTTATCAACAAAACCAATCTGAATTGTTCCTGCATCTAGATACAACACCAGGCGCAAAATCAACTTAAATTTGTTTTCATTTGAGTCCGGCCATAATCTTAAATTTTATATCCTAAAGCCCAAACGTACACTTTATATTTGCATTCCCAAACACACCACAAGTGGTTGCAGGCATTGGTATATATTACTCACAACCCACTGCATAAAACTTGACAGCATAGTATAGGAAAAACAGTATGTGTTTATTCTGCTAGGTATAATTGTTATTGGTGATTTTCTAACCCTTAACATGATTTAGACCCAGTGGCGGACCCAAGATTTTTCTTCAATGGGGTCCCTAACTTTTGGTGTTCATATTTTTTACAACAAATATTAGTATTTTCAGGCCAGTTACCGTTTGGGTCGGGGCGGGGCGACCAACTAGTGAACATGACTCGCGCGTTGCAGAGATATAATACGAATAAAAATACAAGTCGTCTTCGTGTTGGACAACATATAAGTTTTTTTTTGTAAAGCTTACTAATATACATGTATACATTATGCTTAATTGTTTGTACAATTTCTAGTGGCTAGGTACATTGACGTGGACCAATTAAAGCTAAACAAAAGCTAACAAAGAAGAAATACTAAAAATGTGAGTTGAGAAATTTAACTAAATGAGTGGTGTGAAAATATGAATTAGACATATGTTTTTGTTTTAAACAATTATAATAGAACAGTAGAGTAATTTTAATCCTTTAGGTTTTTTTAATAAGCACATATTATAATAATATAGTTACAAAATGGCCATGAATAGTAACTAACTAGGGTTTGGTTATACCTAACTAAACTACGGTCAGCTTCTTTTGTCTTCTTTATATAGTAACTAACTATGGTTTGGTTATACCTTACTAAACTACGGTCAGCTTCTTTTGTCTTCTTTATATAGTAACTAACTAGGGTTTGGTTATACTTAACTAAACTACGGTCAGCTTCTTTTGTCTTCTTTACCATCCAAAGTTGATTGCTACGTTGACCAACGTTTAACATTTCTTCACCGACTCAACTTATTGGTATAATTTGCACTATTTTTAAGAATCAAATAAATTAAAGAATCATATAAGTGGAGCCATTTCATGATATATATATATATATATACACACACACACCTATACACTCCTAAAAACATACTTGTTATTGATACTACTCCACGTGTGAATCTCCATGCAAACCCCAAAGTCACCATACATATTAGAATATAAATAAATATAAGGTACACCTTATGTTTCTTCTAATAACATATCCAACTACCACCACCACATCCAATCAACACAGCAACCTACAATGGCAAAACTAACACTTGTCTTGCTCACCTTTGCCTCCCTTGTAGCCTTCGCTACATCACACAAAACCATCATCACCACCACCATCGATGATGGGGAGTCGGTCTCAGAATAAAGGCGGTGTAGCCAACGGTTACAAGGACAAATGTTGTCTTTTAAGGTAACATTTTGCAAACTTTCAAAGTGGATTAGCTTTCTTCATAAACAAATCCGATTACCACCATCCCCGCCGCAACGCGCGGGAAACCACCTAGTTATTAATAATATGAATATTGGTAAAAGTGTGGTATTTTGATAAGATATAATTTTAAAAGAAATCAATATGAAAGAATCCCAAATTTATCACTAAGAATTTAGTGGGTGTTCTATAAATTCTCTCAAAGCTGTTGAGTTTGTTTACTACCGAGTATTTATATATATGCGTACAACAAACAATATTGCAACTTAATAGAGTGGAATTAACAAAAACGGGAGGTAAGGGTCTTGAACCCATGATCTTGAGTTTAAAAGGGAGGAACTTTACAACTACAACAAGCTTGGGTTTAATATTATGGGTTCCATTAAAATATTTTTATGGGGTCCTTCAAAAAAATTACATATCGCTCCTACTACGTTTTTTAAAAAGATTGGGGTCCCGGGACCCCGACCCTATAAGGGTGGGTCCGCCCCTGTTTAGACCCGTGATTTTCTGAACCAGAACAAGTCTACTTATCACAACAATAACAATTAGGCTTGTTCTGGTTCAGATATGTTTAAACGCAAGTGTCTAAACATTTAGACGCAAGTACTATCAAACCCAGCAAATTTTTTTTTTAAAAGTACAGATATTACTACTAGACTTGTTCTGGTTCAGACATGTTTAAACGCAAGTAATAATATCAAGTGTTTACATTTAGACGCAAGTACTATCAACCTAGCAAATTTTTTTTTTAAAAGTATAGCAATATGGTATGGAAATGAAAAAGGATGAAAAGCTTGTTTTTATGGTGTAATTTTTTAAAAAAAATAATGTCGTATGAAAAAGTTATGGCCGTTTTAAAAATAGGGGTGGAACTCAACCATTGTGGGTTATACCTATTTTGCCCTCCTCCTTCTCTTTTAGAAACTCAATGTATAATTTCCTCTTTTAATCTCATCCATTAATTTATTTTTTATCAAAAGCCCAAAATATTTTTTTACACTTTGTACGCTATAAAACTTTGTACCGTAAATTTTCTCTTATTATATATGATTTTAACTCAATACTAAATAACAAAGGAATGTAGTTGTACATTGCTGAACTTTTAATGTCATACAAGTTTATATTTTTATAGTATTCTGAACTTTTAATGTAATACAAGTTTATATTTTTATAGTATATTTGTTTATCTATTGAGTATATTTATATGTATATTTGTTAAGGAAAAAGATAACGTACATATCAACTTTAACGTGAGAAGCGTAGGAAGCATTCTCAGTCGTTAGATATAGGCGGTGACATGATGGTAATTAACAAACCTAATCATAGTCGGCTTAATCTAATCAAGGGTAAATTAGGAAAAACGTTTAAAACTTTTTCAAATCGAAACAACAAACATCAATAGAAACCTGATTTTTCATCGTTTCAAATTGATTAAACATTATGAATGATTACACAATCAAAATAACAATAAAAAGTCGATTACATTGAACGAAAACGTAAGATCAGTATTTAAATCTAAAAATCAGAAAAACAGAGGATTATACCAGAACGATTAATCATACGAAAAACATAGGATTATGAATAAACGCTCGTATTAGTTGTAAAATACTTTCGATTTTGTTTCAAGAAGAAAGATTAAACATAAAAATTATGTTAAAAAGAAGTTGCAGACGAAAAAGACGAAGTTGCCGATAACAGAGGGATTTAGACACACGTTCATTATTTGAAACGCACGTTGTAAATGTTTAGATGCACTTGATGTAGAATTTAAATGCACACGCCTTGAAACTGTAACACCCCAAAACTCAAAAAGTATTTTATTATTAATTATTATGGGATAACCAAGTTAGAGAATTTAACTAAATTACCTTAACTTGAAATCATGTAATAAGGTATTAGTAGTTAACCTAGTTAACTAACTTGGGGGACCGGAATTGCCAAATGATCAAAGTTCCATTAAATCCTTTTATATAAAAACAAAATAAACATACACACACTTGTGTGTTATTCGATCTCCAGGAAGGAGAAAAAGGTCTCCTTGACCTAATTCCCAAATTCATCAAATTGAAAAAGAAATCAAGGTCTAAATCATTGCATGTTGGAGTGGGTGAACTCTCCTACGAAATTTGACCATAAGGTATGTTGTGAAACTCGATTTGGGTGACTTCTCTACAAATGGGTTTATGGCAAATTGTTGAATTAGACGAAATTGAGCTAGAAAATGTGTTAGAAACACTATATAGAACTCGGATTCTGAATAGATTCAACTAATTTGGTGATTAGAGTTGAAACCCACATATGGGGTGTAAAGGGCGTCATGGGTGAAGAACGCATCACCAATCCTTGTTTCTATTATGTTAGTCTAGCTTGATGTAATATGATTATTGTCATGATAGATGAGCTTATATGTTTAGAATCTAAAGAAATTGTTAAATAGGTTGATTGAATGTAAGAACAAGGTGGTATGTGTTTAGAACACTAGTGTTTTAAGGCTAAATTCATGTCCGCACGCCCGGTGTTTGATGAAATGCCAAGTTGGTGAAAACTGGTTAATTAAGTGATTTAGAATCATGTTTGGTTAACACTTGTATGGGATGTTAACCAAGTTATAAACCAAGTAAATTGCACGTTATGCGTAAGAGAATAAAGCATATGTTGGCTAGTAAACAATGCATTCTATGAAGTAAATAAACACTTATTGATGCGTTAAATATGCTTGTGATGAACTAGAAATGAGATAAATACATATGACAAAATTACACGGATGGTGCCTGTGGTTTTCATGTAATAACGCCTTAAGGTACTAAGAAACTTTTTTAACTTCTTTAGGGCCCATGCTTTAGTTTTTGTAACGAAAATGGGTATTAAGGTTTGTTTTTGTAACAATGTTGGGTACTAATACTAACTATCATTAAATTTTATGTTAACTTTAGTTAAAGTGATTAAAATGTCTTTTTATAAACTAGAGGGGCCATTATGTAATAAACTTTATTTACAAAACCCTTAGTATCCAAACATGAAACTTTAGAGAAACCACATGGACTAACCATGTAATTAACTCATTATTTTATTAAATGTATTTATTTTTAAGATTTATAATTAAATAAGGAATATTTAATTAAAACATATTGTTTTATTAAATATATTTATCCCATTATTTATAAAAATAAATACACTTCTAAAATAGATAAAACGTTCTAAATGTTATTAATTTACTTATGGATTTTAATGAAATTCAAAAATGATTTTTACCTTGGATGTCCAAACCTACCAAGCCCACCAGTTCTTGAAGAAGAAAAAAAATCTTTCTTTTTTTTATTTAAAAAAATTCAACTTCTGTTTGTTTCTATCTTTTTTAATTTTCTTGAATTGGGTTTGGATCTTTTTGGCTAAAAATAACACTTTATTCAGTCACATAAGGAAAGCATTTTTATAAGTTAAATCCAAGTTATTAAATTAATAGTTGTAACCATAACACATGTCCATCCAACATTTAATAACTTGGATTTATTTTTATAAATGTTTTCTTTATGGTTACAATTATTATTGAATTTCATTAAATTGAAGCTATTAGATTAATAGTTTCAACTATTAAGTTAAATGTTTTCTTTATGGTTACAACTATTAATCTAATAACTTGGATTTAACTTATGAAAATGTTTTCTTTATGTGACTGAATTAAGTGTTATTTTTGGCAAAAAAGATGCAAACCCAATTCAATAAAATTAAAAAAGATAGAAACAAACAGAAGTTGAATTTTTATAAATAAAAAAAAGAAAGATTTTTTTTCTTCTTCAAGAACTGGTGGGCTTAGTAGGTTTGGACCTACAAGGTAAAAATCATTTTTGAATTTCATTAAAATCCATAAGTAAATTAATAACATTTAGAACGTTTTATCTATTTTAGAAGTGTATTTATTTTTATAAATAATGGGATAAATATATTTAATAAAACAATATGTTTTAATTAAATATTCCTTATTTAATTATAAATCTTAAAAATAAATACATTTAATAAAATAATGAGTTAATTACATGGTTAGTCCATGTGGTTTCTCTAAAGTTTCATGTTTGGGTACTAAGGATTTTGTAAATAAAGTTTATTACATAATGGTCCATCTAGTTTTTAAAAAGGCATTTTAATCACTTTAACTAAAGTTAACATAAAATTTAATGATAGTTAGTATTAGTACCCAACATTGTTACAAAAACAAACCTTAATACCCATTTTCGTTACAAAAACTAAAGCATGGGCCCTAAAGAAGTTAAAAAAATTGCTTAGTACCTTAAGGCGTTATTACATGAAAACCACAGGCACCATCCGTGTAATTTTGTCAATACATATTTAATGGATATTTAAGATTTCCATATTATGTGTTCTAACAAACAAGGCATGACATGTCCCTAAGTTAGGTATGCGGCCTAGGGGCGAACGTGTAAAGCGGAGACAAGTCGAGCATGAAGCAAGAACGGTTGCAAGGTAAGTATTTCTTACGCCTTAAGATTACAAACACTATGTAGAACGCTGCTAAAAAGTGCAGCCAAAACGCTGCCAAAACACTGCACTAAAGTGCAGCGAAAAGCCGCTAAAACATGGCTAAAACGCTTCACAAAAGTGCAGCCAAAACGCTGCCAAAACACTGCACTAAAGTGCAGCGAAAAGTCGCTAAAACATGGCTAAAACGATGCACTAAAGTGCAGTCAAAACGCTGCCAAAACAATGCACTAATGTGCAGCGAAAAGCCGCTAAAACATGGCTAAAACGCTGCACAAAAGTGCAGCCAAAACGCTGCTAAAACACTGCACTATAGTGCAGCGAAAAGCCGCTAAAACATGGATGTAACACTGCATAAAAGTGCAGCGAAACACTGCTAAAACGCAACACAAAGTGCAGCTAAAACACTACTAAAATGATGCACTAAAGTGCAGCAAAAAGCCGCAAAACATGGCTGAAACGTGCATAAAAATGTTGTGAAACACTGCTGAAACGCATAAGTAAATTCGTGTAGAATCATATCCTATTATATGAGACAATGACATAATAAGGAAGGACCCTACAATATAAACCATAATGCGATGAATGGGTAAGAACAAAAAAAAGACTTATTTGGCGACAAACCTTAAGATATAAGGTTTGGATGCTTTAAGAGTAAGCTTTGAATGGGTCAAGCAAACCAAACAATTCATCTGGGTTTTATGGGTAAGTCATTTGCATCTAAATCTGGGATGTAATGTTTGCCTTGTCGAGCTGTTAATCCGCAGGTAAGCGTAATGGCAAGGCGCTCGCGTTGCTTTGGTACATTAAGTAGAATTTGCATGGTATTTGTATTGGGTCATAACTTTGACCCGCCAGGCAATTATTGTGATTCGTATATGGTATGGTGACATTGTCCAATGAAAGATTGCCATTGAACTTGATTTGGTTAGTAAGCCACATCATGTGTGATTAAAATGATATAGAGTATAATACCCTTTAGAGCCAAAATGCTTGTATGATACCAAAACATGGTTAGTTAACTCACAAACTAAGCGTACGAAACCGGATGGTGAAATCCGGGTTTTTATATAATAAGAAAACATTTATCAACTAATTATGGAAACTACTCGCCTCAAATCTTATATGGATAAGTTGAAAATTTGTTAGAATCAAAGGGAGAGATCCTTTAATGAATAGAGAAACTTGGGTGAAAAGTTCAAGACCTTAAACGGGTCAAAACCGTTCTAATAAACCATAGCCTACGGGTTACACCCGTAGGCTACGGCTCCTTGTATGTTTTCAAACATAATGAGTAAACCGTAGGCTACAACGTGTTTTTGAGTTTTCTTAAATACGTGTTTCTTGTTTTCTTCCCAAATGCATGGAAGTTAAACGCGATACTAACCTTTGTGTTGTGTATCTGTGATAGGTTGGGTACGTGTTGGGCTACTGGATGGATGATCGAGTAAGCAGAACGAACCGAACACACCTGATTACCGGAATGCTTCCGCTTTAAATAATTGTTCATATCTCTAATGTAGAAAATATTAGCAATGGTCTTAACGTTTCTAATACGAAAAATATTGGAACATATCCAATGTATCATGTTTTTTTATATTGCGTTGTCTTAACTAATAACGTTTTAAACAGTTGTGGTTTTTAAGTCCTAAACCCACAAATTATTATGTCTAAATTGTGCGTTTATGGGTTAGGGTTTTACAGAAACGCACGTTGTAACTGTTTAGACGCACGTTGTAAATACCCATGTATATATAAACGCACGTTAAAAAGGGACCATGTATATTTAAAACATGTATATAAACGCAAGTTAGAAATCCTAAAACCAAAAACATAACCATTCTCATTCCTAAGCACAACCATGCCACACCCAAGCATAACCATGCTCATTCCTGATCACAACCATGCTTGTGAATAAGCACGATCATGCTTGGATTTTGTCTAGACATGATAGACGCACATGTATACTTCTTAAACGGACTTACAAAAACAATACCACCAGATACTCATTTACATAAACGCACGTTGAAAAACACATGATTCGCTATAAACGCACGCTATGTCTCTTCTTCTTCATCATACCACTACTGATAATCAAAATTCCATCATCTACATATTTCTATCTGTACAATACATCGACGATTCTTGGTTGTAGATTAACAACATATAATCAAAAGATGTAAAACTAAATCAATCATATGATCATCACTCGTAATCAATTGTTAAAAAAATGATGGTTGACTGAAAAAACTAAGCATCATTATAATCGTATAAAAGAATTGTTAATTGAAGCTTGAATTGAATAGATCGTAATTCGAAAATAGTTAATCGATCGTGAATTGAATCCTGCATTGAAATTGAATTATTGTCGATTATAATTGAAACGTGAATTGAAACATGAATAGAACTGTGATTGACGAAATTACCCTTAATCAACCAGGTTTAGGTTAAGTAAACTTAACTATGGTTTTCTAGGTGTCATTCCCTAGTGGTTTCCTACACTTCTCATGTTAAGGTAGATATGTATCGTATACTTTCTCATTTGTTAATGACAAACAAAATTTATTTTTATAGTTACTAGATTTATTAAAACAGTTCGCATTGTATTTGTTATCTTTTTATTACTTTTTCGTTCAAATACACAATAACTAACCCAACTTTTAGATTCTTTTGTTATTTTTATACCCGGCGCTTGAAAGGAACGAATCTGATCATTGTCCTTTGGTGTTAAAGATTGTGTCAAGGAATTTCGGCCCCAAACCGTTTAGATTTTTTAACTCTTGGCTCGGGCATGAGGACTTTCGTATAGTGGTCAGGAAGGGGGTGGAGAATAGTAATTTTGAGGGAGACCCGGATACACGTCTTATGTTGAAGTTTAAAAGGTTAAGAAGTGGGATTTCAGAATGGGCGACTAGGTGTATTGAAAATGAGCGCTGGGAGAGAAGGATTTTGGAAGAGGATTTTAGCCAATTGGATGCGTTATTGGAAGAGCGGCAACTTACGGAGGAGGAGGTATTGAGTTTTGAGGAAATTAAAAGAAGTTTACGCGAGCTTGATATGTTCCATCAAAGAGACTTTAAACAGAAAGCACGTAGTAATTGGGCGACTTATGGGGACGATAATACTAGACAATTTCATGGATGTATTAAAAATACGAAGGCAGCTAATAGTTTCCCGAGTTTGATGGTTAGAGGGGTTTGGGTGTCGAGACCGAACTTTGTTAAAATGGAGGTCTTAGCTTTTTTTCGGTCGAAATTCACATAAATATATGGCTACTAGGCCGAAACTTTTATGCTATGGTTTGAAAACCTTAAGTAACAAGGATTCTGACGGTTTGGTGCAGCAGTTCACAGTACAGGAGATTAAAGATGCTGTTTTTGGTTGTGGGGCGGATAAAGCCCAGGGACCAGATGGTTTTAACTTCCGTTTTATTAGGGGGTTTTGGGACTTATTCGAGTATGATTTCAGTGCTTTGATACAACACTTTCATAGTGTTGGAAGATTTATGTGGGGGTTGGGTCGTCTTTTATTACGATGATTCCGAAGGTTGGTGACCTAGTTGATTTACGGGACTTTAGACCGATTAATTTGAGTGGGATCACTAGTAAGGTGGTGTCTAAAGAGTTGGCAAATAGATTGAAGAAGGTGATGGGTAAAGTTGTTTCGGAATCCCAATCGCCATTCTTGACTGGGAGATATATTCTTGATGGGCCCTTAAGGGCGAATGAGGTAATTGCATGGGCTAAAAAACAGGGGAAGAAAATGTTTTTGTTTAAAATTGACTTCAATAAAGCATATGACAATGTTAACTGGGATTTCTTGCTTTCGGTTCTTGATAAGATGAATTTTCCTGTGAAATGGCGGATTCGGGGGATTTTGATTTCGGCTAGGTCCGCAGTTTTGGTGAACGGATCGCCTACTTTCTAGTTTGCTCGTCAAAAAGGAATTCGTCAAGGCGATCCCATTTCACCTTTCTTGTTTATTACTTTGATTGAGGCTTTTTCGGGTTTGATGAATAAACCGTGTGATATAGGTACTTTTGATGGGGTTCGTCTTCTTAATGATGGCCCAATGTTATCTCATTTATTATATACGGATGACGCAATGTTGATGGGGGATTGGTTTGATTTTAATTTTGTCAACATGAAAAGGATTCTTAGGATATTCTTTTTGTGCTCCGGACTTAAGATTAACCTCCATAAATCGGTATTATACGGTATTGGTGTTGACAATAATGAGTTGAAGGCAAAGGCTGAAGCATTAGGATGTAAAGCAGGTGATATACCATTTCTTTATTTGGACATTAAGGTTGGCGCGAACATGAACATGGTTTTAAATTGGGAGCTGGTGGTGAATACGTTCAAGAGGAGGCTTTCGAAATGGAAAGCTAATGCGCTCTCGATTGGTGGCCAGGTAACGTTAATTAAGTCCGTTCTTGATAGTTTGCCTACTTATTCATTTGCTCCTTTTAAGGCGCCAATGAAGATAATAAATGTGTTGGAAGGTCTAGTGCGACAGTTTTTATGGGGGGGGGGGGGGTCAGATGAGGTTAGGAAATTGCATTGGGTCTCGTGGGAAGTTGTTACAAAACCTATTGTGGATGGAGGATTGGGAATCGCTAGTCTAGAGTTGAATAATAAGGCATTGATTGCTAAATGGTTATGGAAGTTCCTTAATGAACGGAAATCGCTATGGAGAAGGGTGGTGGTCTCGATACATGGTTTAAGTCGTAGTTGGGGGTTGCGCCGGTCATTAGCGCTCATACAGGTACATGGAAGAACTGTGTTTCGTTTTGGAACAAGTACAAGGTTGAAGGGGTTGGGTTTACTAACATGTTTCGTGGTAAATTAGGGGACGTGGCACAAATTCGTTTTTGGTTGGATACGTGGTTATCCGATGAACCAATTAAAGATAAATTCCCTAATTTATTTGCTTTGGAAAAACATAAAAAGGTGGTTGTTGGTGATCGAATAAGGACTGAAGGCTCTGTTCAGATTTTAGTATGGGAATGGCGGCGCTCAGTGGCCACAGCCGAATATTTTGGAAGTTATGTTGCAAGGGGTTTCTATGTAGGATAGGTTTGATAGTTGGGAATAGTGTGATGATAGGAATGATGGCTTCTCAGTGGCTACGGTTAAAAAGTGGATGCGAGGTTCGTCGGCAAATGGTACTCGGTTCGGTTTTGAGTGGAGTAAGTGGGTGCCGATTAAGTGCAACATTTTTATGTGGTGAGGTTTTTTGGACAGGTTGCACACAAAGATGGCTTTATTGAGAGGCGAAGCATTCAGGTGGACAATAAATATTGTGCTTGGTGCGAGACTATGGAAGAAACGGTTGAACATGTATTTACAGGTTGTGCTATTTCAGCGGGAGTGTGAAATGGGATTTCTAGGTGGTGTCGAATCTCAGATATATTTGCTTTCCACATTAAAGATTTGGTGGACATGCACGAGTTATGCGGCGTGTCGAGGAACAAGAAGACGGTGCTTCACGGGGTGATTATTATAGTGTGTTGGCGCTTGTGGAGGGCTAGGAACGAAAAGGTATTCTCGAGCAAGGAGCCAAAGGTGGTGGATATGATTACCAATATTAAGACGTTGGGTTTCTATGGTACAAACATAGGTTCAAACATGGAGTGGTGGATTGGGATAAATGGTGTAATTTTAATTTGATGTAATTGTAGTCGTATGTACTTTGGTTTTCGGCTTGCTATTTCCGCCTTGGTGATAGCTTGTCTTGGTTTGATGGTTTAATAAAAGTTAATCTTAAAAAAAAAATTATGTATGTGAATTTTGATATTTAGATACATTCGAAAGTACAAAGCAGGCAATGTTTCTAAATTCGAAGACACCTTTGGCGATTCGTAAAATAAAAGAGAGGATCCATAATAATAATCTGTATAATTTTATGACTACAAAAGTTTAAAAAACGTACTACAAATCTATACTAAGACTATACGTTGTGGGTAGAGGTGAGTGGAGACTCTATCGAATAATATTTTGCCACGTCGATGCTTACATGGCACTGGGTAGCGGCCGACGGTTGATCGCTTGATGGTGTTGTGGGTCAAGGTGAGCGGGTTTTTTTTACCAAATATATTTAAATATTTACCACATTTTTTATATAAAAAACATTAAACTAAAAATAAAAGAAAATTACACTAAAAAAAGAAAATTACACTAAAATAAAAAAAAACATTACACTAAAAAAAAGAAAATTACACTAAAATAAAAAAAAAGCGATTACATTAAAAAAAAAACCTAACGTAAGGAGGAGCCCGACCGTAACATTTGCCACGTCTTCGGTTTCCACGGGCATATCTCTCTTCACCTCTCTATACGTGGTTTCAAAGTTTTTACACTTCGATTTCAAGTCCCCGAACTTTTGGGAGATGGAGTCATTAGTACGGTTGTTACCCCCGACAAGGGTACCAAACTCGGCTAGGACCCTATGCTACTGTGGTCCGCGAGCACGTGGTGATCCCCGGCTCGACGATGCACCGTCACCGTGCACTTGTTGGTACGCGATGACGAGTGCTAGTTCTTCCTCCTTGGTCCACTGCACTATGATGAACTTGGATTTCAAAATTGAAGGTTTATTGTAGGAGAATTTTGAAGAAGATGAATTATGTGTGAAGAAGAAGGAGGTAAATAAATAGGTAAATAAATTGGGGAGTAATAAATTTTGTTTGGTGAAAAATTAAATTTTTTTAAAAATTCAAACTGTTGCCAGCCCACTAACGGACACAAGCTGGCTCACGTACGTTCACTCGCAGGCCCGATTACGTGGGGGTGTTATCGTGGTCGCTAGCTACGTAGACCCGATTGTGACTCGCGGGCCATAACGAATACTCTAAACTATAAGCATACGTAATAAATGAACATATTTATGATTTTCAATTAAGTTGATAATGATTAAACCGAACAGAAAAAATCCAGAAAAATACGAATGTTATCTACTAATGCGTGTATAACTCACTCATTGTTCCGTATTGAAATTGATTAAAGTTTTGTTCTTGAGAACTTACCATGCTTATATGATAACCTTTTGCAGAAATCTCAGCTGTTCCAAGATGTCCCATAAAACGTCTCTCACTCAGTCATGTCGGTATCTGAAACCCGGGAGCTCTTTGCAATGAACTGCGTGCTCCCCATATTTATCCATACAAGCCTTAGGGTAGATCGAGCATGTTTCATCTTCCGGATACATATGGATCATCAACCGGTACTTGAGAATAGCTTTGTATTCTACTGCGGACATGCATTGACCCAGACCCTCAATCGGGATAACGGTCAAAAAATCTTGAGCATGGGGACCCTTCAGGCATTCAATCACCGCCTTCTGGCGGGGAGACAAATCAAAAACTTCTCCCAGGCTCTAAGTGATTTTGCTAAATAGAGCATCCGCCAAATTTTTTTGTGGCTTCGAGGGGGCGATGTCCTTACTAGAGATACCGCCAATATCAAAGTCCTGAGAGAGACATTTAAGCATTCGAGTGCCTGCTGATAGTCCTGGTCAAGCCCGATAACCCCACTGTTCCGAAGGATATGATCCTTTAGTTCCCATGATTGAGCTCTATACGCCACAAAGGCATAAACCCCAACATCTCGAGCTGAAAGGAGGCCTAAACCACCTAGACACACCGGCAAGGATGCCAATCGCCACTGGAGGTCACCGAAGAAGGGGGCGCCACACACAACTATATCTTCAATAGCTTCCCGGAGGCCATCGTCAAAATGAGAAAACGCATCCACCATAAAATAGGGTTGACAAGTCCGCAACCCAAAAAGTAACTTAGCTACTCCCATGCATGACCTTAGCAAGAGCAGTTCACTTTAGGGATCCCTAAGGCAGGGCAAGAGTTTCGTAAGGTCAATCGCACCTGAGGCCCGTCACCCTGCCAACTCCCCAATAAAGCTAGGATCTCGGCTAACAGCCCCACCAGGGAGCTTAACCCCCCATATCTGGTCTACCAATCCCTCCCGGGAAAAGCCCATCCTAAACTTTCAGCCCGTCACACGTCGGCCAAAAGACCTCTGCTGTGACAATAGTCAACAAACCAGGTCAACATCCGTACATGTTTCATTTACTACTACAATATATGTGCATATTTAGAGAGTTCACATGCACTATACCCCCCCCCCCCCCCAGCTTAGTGAAGCAGGGAATAGGTCAAGAACGAACCCTGACACGCAGGGAATAGTTCAAGAACGAACCCTGACACCTGTTTAGTCATACAATGCCCGGACACTCACCAAACAAACACAAAATGAGAATGTTCATTCTCTAACATATGGTAACTTCCCTTTAACATATGTGCACAAGATAACTATAGTGTTAATCACAAAGGACACTAATACATGTTAATGTCGTCACCAGGCATCCTTGCCATAAAAACGACATCAAGCCACCTCTCAATACAATTGGGTGGACCACAACTTAATACAAGCTAGTAACTCGATCACATAAGCACTACATTATCCTGAGGTGTTATCTCAACCACACAACCACTTAGTGTTAATCAAGAGACTACCCTTGCTCGTGTAAACATCTACACAAACCAAGACACTAATCCCCTAGGATGCCAAGACTAGACACTAGGACACTATCCTAACTCTAGAGCCGTATGTATGTATGTATGTATGTATGTATGTATGTATGTATGTATGTATGTATGAATAGATATTACATTTACATTTACTTTAAGCTAGGATACAACTACATAACCTACAACCATGCCTATTCTAACCTTCATGTACTAGCCAAGCCGAACCAAACCATGAGGTGATGATCATTCATCTTTGTCTTGATACACACTTACATCAAAGCAAACTGGTGGACAACCTACGAACCTCCCACCTAGTGATGATCATCGGCCCATTATTACCATCCTCTCACCCATCCCTATCACTTGACAACTATGGATTTACACTAACTAAGGTCTAAACCTTTCTTACACCTCTTGATACCCATTGATCCATACCACAAATACACTAATTCCACCATGTGCATATTTCGGCTAGATGGAAACAAGCCAAGAACCCTCATGTGTCACCATCACACAAGTGCCAAAGTTTACACATAAATGGAAAGGACACTAGAATGTGTATCATCCAACATAACCACCCTTACCTCTTTCTTACCTTGACACCTAGCGATTAAGTTGGATGACAAAGACAAGACATGGAAGCTTCTAACTATCACCATCATCCAAACACTTGTCCTTTTCCTTTTGTCTTAAACCGATCCCATGAGTGCATGATTAGTTGTCTAAGTTATATAGTAATGAGACAAACCTTCCATAATCCATATCTTAAGTCAACCATACCCCTTCCTAAACTCTTACACTCTACGGCTGCAAGACAAGAAGGACACAAGACAAATGATTTCATAAGAATGTAGATAAAACAAGGAATGATTGCCCCATTCCCAAGATGGAAGGCATACCTCTTTGGGATAGATCACAATCGGCCAAGCTAGGGAGGAAGAGACAAGAGGATCCATTGTGTTGTCAAACATTATCATCTTTTTGTGTATAATAGGCATGGTTGATCCATAGCTAGAGCATTCACTACCATCTTTGTTTTTGTCCACACCCTAGCCGATTCACTATAAATAGAGGCCACATCTCATTCTCAATTGCCACACCAACACATTCTTTCACTCTCTAAAACTTTCGATCCATCTTTAGGTAAGTTTCCCATGCCCTCGAGCTATATTCTAGTCTAGTCTACCCCTCTTTAATCGGCCCTATTTGCCTTAGACACGTAAACACATACACATTGTCTTAGATCTTGCTTAATCTTGCACTAGTGAATGCATTGTTGTAACATTACAAGCAATCGGCCCATGTTACACCTCTAGAATGGCCGAAGCTATACTCTTATGCCATATAGATCACACATATCACCATGGTTAGCATCTACTTGTCATAGGACACTCACTTGATCAAAGCTTAAGGTTTAAGACTAATGTAGTGTTAAACTAACCTATGTTTCCACGAAAACACCCCAATAACACTTCCCAAGCCATTGTTAAGTCCAAACATACAAACTTGATCCATGTTATAATCGGCCTAAGGCCCTATGTGGGTCTTTGTAATCGGACATCATTTAATAACATGTGTTAGCAAGGTTAGAGCATGTGTTAACGTCCTTTTAAGTGTACGATTGCCCTAAACACATGTTAAGATAACTATCTTTATCACAAACACATAAAACAAGGTTCACACAACTCCATAACCAAGTCCACAAGTGTCGGGTAGACAAATTGTATGATAAACAACTAGAACTTGTGATTTATCTTACTTCAAAATGAATCATAGGGCAATTTCTATCGGGACGATAGTATCTACATAATTCAGCTTCACTAGACCGTATACCTCTCTACCAGGTGAGTTTTCATGGCCCCATTTTACTACTTTTCATTTTGGGGGAAATACATGCATCAATACTTGTGTCATTTTCAAGTGTGTGTACATTCTATCATGACTGCCATGTGGAACATGAGACATTTTGGTTCATGAGCTCACTAGTCCTCGTACATCGTTTACTGTAACCATTAGCTAAACATCTAGCCATGGAACACTTTAATAGATCTATTGGGTTGACACCCCCACTCTTGGTTAGTCGCTCTAACCGGTCACATACAAAAGAGTGTTACTATTCTACAATACATACATTGTCTTTAGTGTACAATGCGTGAGGCACAACAGTCAAGAGGTTTGGTTACAGGACTCATGGTTTGCACAGTGATCATTTGCCTAGCTAGCATATGATTGGTCATACACGAATTACACATTGGTTTTACTCATCACAAACAAAACCCATGAACTCACCAACATTATTGTTGACAAAACTTGTTATGCATGTGTTTCAGGTAACTAGATGGAGGGCCACAGGGATTTGAGGGAGAGGTTCGAGCAAGCACTGTGTGGTACCACTATGATGGTTCTATCATATTGTCCTATTGTTATTTAGTCATGAGAGTAATAGACACATATTTCTCTTTTGTTAACGCTATGGTGACGTTTTTAAATAATTAATGACAATGCCCATCTTATACGGTGGTACTATTTTGAATAAAATTATGTGATTGCTTGAACCTTGTGCTTGAAAACTTTTCGGTCGTTACATCTCGTGTTTCCGCCTTGGCGGGGTGTGACATCTGCTTTCTTAATATTGAGATAAAGCCCTAGAGATGACCCCTCCGTGTTGATAATGTCTAAAGCCTTAGCAACCTCAGATGCATTTCTTATAATCGTCCCATCATCCAAATACCAAGCGTAAAATGGGAGGTTACAACATTCCTGGACCTGTAGAATAAGGGGGTGTATGGCAAGAGCAAAGAGAAGGGGCCCCAATGGATCTCCTTGCTGCACCCCGGTAGTAGCCCCAATACAATAGTTGCCAACGTACAACCTGGCAGGCTGGGCATAAAGGGACTCACCAATAGATAGACGGGCAATGCTGGTGGACCTCTTGGAGGAAGGCTGTGCGGTCGACCGTGTTGAAGGCATTAAAGAAGTCCACTGTAAGTAGAGCCAAGGAACCATCCATATGAAAAGAGTTGAGGAACTTGCTCACACTGTGAAGCACCGCCTCTGCCCCTATTTGGTGTCCGCACCCCAAATTGAAAGTCCCCTAGGTACTGGGTCATGTCTTTCCCAACCTTCTTCATTGCCACCTTATAAACCAACCTTTGCCAAATGCCCCTCATAGCAATAGGTCGAATTCCATTATCGGGCTTCAATAAAGAGGTAAGGGGCTGAGGCAACAAACTCAGCGAGCACCTTAGGATAGGCCCCCAAAGCCATAAGTTGATGACTTCGGTAATGGCCGTGAGCAAACCCGAGGAAGTCTCCGAGCCATCACCACCAACAGCATCCAGCAGGTGTTGGGGGCCCGTATCCCGTCCCTAGTTACCACAAGACGTCCCTTTCGGGATTGAACGAACATATTTAAGGACACAATCCTGATCTACCGATAGAGGTGTTTTTCAGGGAAGGGGCGACACCATCGGGTGTTTTTCAATAAGGGATTTCATGTTCTGTTCACTTAAGGGGGCAACCCCACTGGAGCATAAAACCTTAACCGCAGCTGTGAAATATCCATTCCTAACTTTCCGAAGACATTGCTTAATATTAGGGTCCTTTTCCTTGTCTTCCTCCCTCCTGACTTCTCCCCTAGAAACCATAACCTCCTCCACGCTTTCCAAGAAAGAAGAGACCAAATCTACGAAACTAGACTCATCTTTCCACACTGCAATTGCTTGCAAGATGCTACTACACTGTAAAGATTTCCTATTTTCTGATCTTCGTTCTTGCTTGCAGGACAGTCTGACCACCCGCAAGGTACACCGCGATAGCAATAGCAGAGGCCCCTGTGAATTTTCTAATGGATCCATCGGAAGGGAGATCCACTCTGCGACCAACGGATCTGCTCGTCTTTGGTTGGTCTAGGGGAAACATGCTTGTGTGGACTTCTCTGGGGTATCACCTCTGGCTGGATTAAGGGAAATCGTGCTTGTAGCTGGGCTGACATCGAGAAAGGCGGAATCGAAAAAAGTGGATAAGCATGCTAAAGTTTGTGTAGAGAACCAACATGTCGTTGTCCCCTTTGTGTTTGATACATTTGGCTCCCTAGCACAAGAAGCTATTCGTTTCTTGAGCAGGGTCCAACGGGTTGTCCAGAACAATAGTTCATTTCCAAAGGGCCAGGAGTTGGTATTTGGTAGACTAGGGTTCGCAATTCAGAAAGGGGTAGCAGCATAACTTATTGCCCGTCTACCTTCTATTTTGATGTAACTTGACAAGTTTAAGAAATAAAATATCATTTCGACTTGGTTAAAAAAATAAATAATAGTACTAAATCATGATTTATATGCTTCTATCTTAGTTATTTAATATTTCTTTTCTAAATTATATCCTATACTTTTTTTCGTTTATTAATAACTATTTAACATTGTAGTGATCCAACATCATCTAATACACAATGTTTTCAAATTAAACAATAATAAACTCACATTTTTTTTGAACGGCCAACAGTACACACTTATAACGAAGTCTCGCATCATTCAGGTCCGTTCCCCGGGCCCCCTTAAGGTCCAGCCCCTCATTTCAGAATAACCCTATTCTGAGTGGGATTCGAACCTGTAATCTCCCAGGGCAGGAACCCCACAAAATAAGTAAACCTTCTCACCTTCATTGCAACCACTAGGCTACAACATCATTGGCAATAATAAACTCACATCAATAAAGAATACAATTACGAGCAAATGATAATTATTGCGGAAAGTTGACATTTAAGAGTTTTTGACAATTATTTTAAATAAAAATATGGATTTTCTAAGTTAAATATTGTTAAGAGCATTAAGTTGATAGAATCATAGAATTTTGATAGATTGGATTTAAACTCATCTATATCTATTAATAAACACTATGATGACATGACATTAAATGGGGGCAATCCATACCTTTTAAATGTATCATGTGACATAATATAGTGCTAAACCTTAAGAAATTTATTTAATAAATTAATTTTAAAATATAATATGTATTTCCCAAATATAAATAAAATATTCCAGTCCAAAAATTAAATATATTCTACCTTTTTTTTAATTTGTTAAATGAAGATATAAATATCTTAAAATTTAAATAAGAAGATTTATCTTCCAATTTAAATGTATATGAATATATTCCAATATCATTATAAATAGATGTTTAACATAATCATAAACTCTATTCACAAATCAAAAACTTCAGTAACCTTCTTAGTCTCAAGAAGAGGTAAAGTTGCAGTTAATTCTTTTAGTTTGTTTATTGTTCATTATTCAATATGTTTATATAAAAGTTTAAAGAAGTTATTTGCATGCGAATTGTTTATAATAGGATGATTAAAAAGCCACAATTTTATTGCTTTTCTTCGGTCTTCGTGTCTGAAATCAATTATGTTGTGATTTTTTGTTTTAATCAATGACAAAAGATGAGTTTTTCTATGAAGTGGTTTATAAAAGTGTAGTTATTTGCATGTGAATTGTTTATCATTGGATGAGCAATAAGCCTCAATTTTTAAAATAAGATTTTCATAATTTATAAAGATGAATAATAATTATTTTTTTGTACTATTGCTTTTTACACAAAACTTGTTGACTATAAACGATTGGGATTAATACGTTATTTATTTGACATCAGTAAGTACATCCACCTATAAGTTGAACACAAATAATTGACATCACCTGTAGATATACACACATGCATGCAAGTTTTCAATATACACTTTTATGTGGTTTAAACTTTATTTTCTAGATACCACATATAGCATAAGCCAAAAACTAATAAAAGTTTTGTAATCTAACAATTTTAGTCCAGGGGTATTTATGTCATTTCACAAAAAGTTAATAGAGAAATGAATGGTTGTCAGAGTGATGGACTAAAAGTGTTAGAATTTTCAAACTATTAGATGATAAATACAATTTTTAAAGTATTAGACTGAGAATGTTAAAATGAACAAACCATAGGTATGAAAATTGAGGTTTACTCTTTAGTAAATATAGCATGAAATTACAATAAAATGAAAGGTAGATAGTTAATAAGTTGCATAGAGTGGTTTTACATGGTAAAAAATAATTGAAACATATAGTAGTAATTTGTTCCAGTGTCTTTTATAACAAAATTATACTAAATCTTTTCACTTATTCTTAAATTTTATATAATCTCATAATTTATAAATTTTGCTTTCTTTGAAACACTTTTTGTATATATATTTACTAGATTATACCCCGAGAATATTTTGGGGTTGACAAATTTAATATGACACATCAACTTTATATATAAAATAGACTGATGCACTTCACCTATCTAAAGGCTAAAAAATGTAGAACTCTAACATAGTAATACTGATACCTAACCTAAAACAATGTATAACTTTAATATTGACACCTATCATAAAAGCGAGAGCATTTACATCCCCTCCACCAAATCTCATACATCAGAGCATTCACAATAGAAGCTCTATAATAGTGTGAGGGGGCCTCTATATTATATAGAGTGGGTATAAGTGTTTGTGAGTAGAGGAGAGAGAAAATATATAGAGTAGACACTGTTCACCAGTAAATTTGGAGGAGATACTGTTCACCCTCTATATTTTTTTTAATATTTTTAAAAGTGGTTGTGAGTAGAGGAGAGAGAAAAGGTAATGATAAAAGTATAAAATAAATATTATTAAATAAAAAGGGAGAGAGAAAGATAGTGATTTTTAGTGTAATTATAGAGATAGAGATAGAGGATTTACTGTGAATGCTCTCAAATTACACTAAAAATCACTACTCCATCTCTAAATCTTCTCTCTCCTAATTAAAATAATAATACTTTTTCATACTTTTATCATTATATTTTCTCTCTCCTCATTCACAACTACTTACAAAAATATTAAAATATATATAGGGGTGAACAGTAGCTTTTCATATATAGGGTGGAACAGCGCTTCCACAAAATATTTTCTCTCTCCTCCACTCACAACCACTTACACTCACCCCATATAATTTGGTGGACACACTCACATACATTTGGTGGACCAAATGTGAATGCTCTAAAAAAATGCATAACTCTAATATCAATATTCAATACCTAACCTAAAATTGCAAATATGTGATATTTGACATTAACAATGTGTTATTTTTTAGTTAGAATATTATACAATAACAACAGTCTCATTTAGCCCTTTCAGATCCAAAAAAATAACACAAACACAACATCGTATATAATTATGAAGCTACTTACCTGAAGAGCATTATCAAGATTATTCGAAAGCTATGAAAGCAAGCTAACAATAGAATCAAACCCCCTTAACAACATCAATAAATCTTCCTTCAATAGTTTCATCAAATTCCTCCCTTCACAATCATACAAACAAAATCCCCCCATCCCCCCAAAAAAAAAAAACATAAAAATCAAAACTTTATAAACAAAAACCACCAAATCAAGCTTTTCATCTGCGATACCCAAAGTCGCTAACTTTTCACATGCCTCCATGCTTGAAAACATATCTAATCCTTAAATTAATTATATTATATGAAACAAAAGTTTTTTGATAATGGGAATGAAATAGGGGTTTTAAAAAAAAGAGGACGATGAAGGGGTTGTGGGTTAGTGTAGGGCTGTTTATGAGCCGAACCGAACCGAGCCAGGTTAAGCTCAGGTTCGGTTGGCTCAGATTTAAAACCGAGCTGAAAATCAAAGCTCAAGCTCGGCTCGGCTTTGTTTGAGTCGAATTTAAAAAGAAAAAAGAGAAATTGGCTTTCAAAATTCAATAATATAAAATATTATTCAATAGTTAAAAATAACACATTTAAAATAAGTTCAACCTAATATATTACAAGCTATAATCAAGTTCAAAAATACAAAATAAGTCTTAAAATTCAAGGGAATACAGTATAAGTTCATTAGCATACGAATTAACCCCCCTAAATATGCAATAGATGTCTGATTGAACTACTAAATACTGACCTATTTGAAATCAAAAGCAATATTGAGTTTGATAACTTAACTACTTGGACAATTATCATTATGCTATGGTTTATTTAAATAACTTGATTACTTGTAACTTCAATCCCAAGCACACAATCTCCATGTTGTTATTACCAAATATTAAACATGTAACATATTTCCCAACTTTTTTTAACATTTTTATAATATATTATATGTATATCACAAAATATATTCAAAAGTAGAACTATCTGAGCCAAACCGAGCCAGCTCGGTTCATTACGAACCGAGCCGAGCTAGGCTCACTTTCTAACTGATCCGAGTCGGCTCGGCTGAGTTTCAAACCGAGCCATATCGAACGAGCTTTTTTCAGCTAAATCCGAGCGAACACAGAGCCACGAGCTTTTTGGACAGCCATAGGTTAGTGGGATATGGGTGAAGTGTTTGATGGGAATGAGAAGAAGGATTAGCAGTTGCCATTGATGGATTTTTGGTAACAAGAAAAGAATCTTGATTCTTGATTGAAAAAGGTGGGATTTTTTTTTTGGAGTACAGTATTGAATATGTTTTTGTTGTTATTGTTGACGTAAAAGGCGATGCAGAAACAAAGGAGAGATTAAATCGAATTATTTTGCCGTTTTGGAAAGATTTGGGGTTAAAAATAGTTTTTATTATTTTCTTTTTTAAATCGTCTAATGACATGACATGCCACATGACACATTTAAAAGAGGCTGATCTCTTTAAATGCCATATGGGATTTTAAGCTTTGGTTTATTATAATATATATATAGAATACTAGCTTATTATCCCGGAGTATCCCGGGGTTGAGAGTTTATTTTTTATTTTTTTATATAACATTTGATATAATTGTAAGTTGATTGTTGCAAAAGTTTGATTGTTGCAATAGTTAATATATAACTTGGTTAAATTAAATTTTGTTGTATGTCAAGTAATTATATAATTTTTTGTTAACATATGATTGTAATATAATAATGATAAGAATAAAGTTGTACAATATAAAAAACAAATTAAAGAATATAAATTATAAACAATTATAATTATAGTAATGAATATCTTTCCAACACAACATATGTTTACTTTTTAAAATAATTTAAAATCTTATTTCAATGTTTTTTGGTTGAACAGTTAGTAACTTGAAATAATAAATACAACTGGAAATATAATGCATTAGTTTTTGGCTTATGCTATATGTAGTTTCTAAAAAATAAAGTTTATTCACAAAATAACAATTTTAGTCTAGGGGTATTTATGTCATTTCACAAAAAGTTAACAGAGAAATGGATGACTGTTAAAGTGGTGGACTAAAAGTGTTGGAATTTGCAAATTATTGGATGATAAATGTAATTTTTAAACTATGGAATTGAGAGTGTTAAAATGAACAAACCACAAGAAAGAAAATTGAGGTTTACTCTTTACTAAATGATAAAAATATTACTCATAAAAAAAGCTTCTAAATAAGATGCGACCTTCAACTCAAATACCCAACTCTTACCTCATCTTTTCTTCTCACGCGTTCCGTATTAATTTACTTATTCTAGCTTAATTCCATCAAACACAAACCCTCTAACTGAATTCAGTCAAGTATTTTGTATTTGCAACTATACTTTCTCTTCATTACAAAAATAGACTATACATAAACCAACAAACCATGTGATTGCAAAATCTTCACAGAGAAGCTAAAACTTGTCAGTGTATTTGTGTATATTGACATAGTTCACTTGATCTTTTAGAAAATATATTTCCTTGATTGATGCTAAGGTGTTCGCATAACTCTCTCTTCAAACAAATATATAAAAATGCATTTGATATGTATAAAATAAATACTTATAAATCACAATGATGGTTTTAGATAAAAATCTATTAAAGATATAGTATTACTAGATTATACCCCGGGAACGTCCCGGGGTTGAAAAATCTAATATGACATATTAATTTTACATATGAAATAGAATGATGCGTTTTACAGTTACATGCATGAAAGCTTAGGGTAGCAGCTAACCTAAAACAGTTAAAAATATATATATCTCCAATGTTAACGTCTAACCTTAAACAATGTATAACTCTAATATTAATATGTAACCTAAAACAATGTATAACTCCAATGCTAACGCATGTTGAAAGTAGAATTCATATTTACTGAATTGAACATAATTAGTGACTTGCCTATACATGCATGATTAATGATTTACCTGAATATTTTGTGTTTTTTTTCCTGTTTGAACAAAACCCAACAAAAAATAGTCGTTTTTTTCTCCGTTTTTTATATATCACTATGGTAATCGCTGGAAAGATAATAAAACGCTCGTTAATTTGGTGTAATTTTTTTCTTTAAAAAATCTCGTATATAAAAGATATTAACGTTTAAAAAATTATGGGAAGAAACATAAGAGAGAAAAATCTAATTTTATTTTTAAATTATTTTTTTCCTAAAATATCGCAACGCCACATGTGATGACACATGGCACACTCAAGGAGAAGAATGTCTCTTTGAGTGCCATGTCATTAAAATGGCTTTGGTTTATTATATGTATAGAGTAGCTTTTATCCCGGGAGCGTCCCAGGTTAAAATATCTAAAATGACATAATAAAATATATTATTATTATTATTATTATTATTTTGAACAAATCTAAAATTCCAATGATAGCATGACGATTGGGCTGAATTTCAACATCGTAGATAAGAACCTGGTTTAAAAGAAAAAAACATGATTAATGAATAACCTAAACACTTTGTGTTTTTTTCCTGTATGAACGAAACCCCACAAAAAATAGTCGTTTTTTTCTCCATTTTTTATATAGCACTATGGTACTCATTGGAAAAATAATAAAACACTCGTTAATTTGGTGTAATTTTTTTCTTTAAAAAACCTCGTATATAAAAGATATTAACGTTTAAAAATTATGGGAGGAAACATAAGAGAGAAAAATTTAAATTTATTTTTAATTTTTATATATATATATATAGATTATTCAAAACAAAATTTTAATATACTATAGAACTGAGAGAACCAACCCCTATTTGAGAACTGAGAGAACCATTCTGGGCCACACATTTCATATAAAGGCAAATTTTTTTTTTTTTTTTGACTTAGAGAAATGTGTGGCCCATAATAGTTTTTTCAGTTCTCAATTATAAGTTATAGATTATAGATATAGATTTAAAAAACTCTTCATTAGAAAGTGCTACTTATTTTATTTAATTTAAACTAAATAAATACGTAAGATATTTTTAGATAAAAAGGTGGTGTTGGTGGTGGTCCATCAAGTATACTGTGTATTTTGCCTTGCAAATCAAGCAAACTATTTATGTTTAAAACATTCGTATTCATGGCAAAAGAATAAACAAGAATGTATAATCATCCATCTCCTCTATAGCATGTGACCTCCGACCCTCAATTCAAAACAGTATAACTTTCATCATAGAGACATTGTGGAAACGTAATTGAAAATTATCCTGGTTTTTGTATTTGCACAAGTGTATTTTGTAATAAATTTTTATAATTTAGTTTGCTATGGACTTTGTTGACATCCTGTAATCTATAACCTACAACAAACAACACGAAATATTGAAGGACGACTTGACCTTTTAGAAAGCATAAAACCATATAAATATTTTTGGTTGTTATGATTTTTTTGCTATGGCCCTTTTGGGGATTCAACTAAAACTTCTTTTTTTTTTTTGATCGGCTTCAACTAAAACTTCTAGTCTATTTTTTTAACCTTTTAAAATGACCCGATGCATACCCACATTTCGCTATAATAATGGTAATTAACACAACAAAATTAGCATAAGTCGCCCAAAATATTAGGGTATAACAAAACATATAATAATGGTAATTAACACAATTAAATTTGTTGGCCCGGGGGTCCTTGCTTTGTGGACGCCTGTGGTGTGTTAATGAAGTTTTCTTTAAAAAAAATAATAACAAAACAATTAATTAATAAAGTAATCAAGTGAAAAACAAGTGATGATTAATTAGTAGGTACCTTCCGGTTTTTAAGTGAGGGTTAGGATTGTTACGGTACTGGAGCTCATTGCAGTCAAGAGGCGTTGTCGACATGTAGAAGTATTGAAGCAGATGTTTGACGTGGTGTGAAGTGTATATAAATAATAGTTATTTTTGGAGGGTTTGTGCATATGATCAACTCTTATATTTAAAAAATACGATAATATACGATCACTTAGAACAACGCATTGGCGTAAGTAACTCATCGTTGACGTAATATAGTGATGGTAAGATACCGAGGTTGTCCAAGTATACGAAAGATAGTAGTACTAAAAGTTTACTCAGAGAACTGGTAAAAAGTTATGTTATACATAGTGTAGTTGGACCCCTGTTGAGGGTATCGTCACATCTTAACCATATGAGAAGGAAGTAGCAAGGCGACTGATCCGCAAGCTCGGGGTCAATTCCCAACTTGTTAACAAAATAAGCAAGGAAACTATTCAAACGATGGTATTTAGTATTAAACACTAATTAGCCATATGTGATTTATCTCATCCAACTTTTAACAGCATCAATAGGGAAACTATTCAAACACAAGTTTTATTATTAAAACATTGATTTTAATCATTAGTAAACAAAGTCCTTAGTGCTAAGATTTTGCCACCATGTTAAGGTAAGAATTACCAATCACGTAGCCCAAAACATAACCGCTAACCATCTTTTAAACAATTAACATGTTTATTACTACCTAGACATAGAACACATGAAAGTTTGAGTCTACAAACACAAAGTTTGATGGTAAGAATTTAAGGATGTGAGAAACTTATTTTCAATATGGTAATTAGTATTTAAGTCATTAACAAATATATGCCCCCGCTAATCCATAACTTGTTTTGTTAATTCCCATCAAAGGGTTTGTTTCCCCCAGGTGTCCAAATGAACCTTAGCCACTTTAAAGATATTCACCAACAAACTTGATTGTGTTGATCATCACATGATTGTTAGCTATTAAAATTAAGTTCTTACTATCTTTTGAAAATACAAAACCTAACTAGAAAAGAGTAGAAGTAAAGTGTGATGTAGGGGGAAAGGACACAATTGATCAAGAAAATGGAATGGGTCGGGGCGCTTCAATTTATGGTTGAATTGGGAAACCGGGTATGGCCCGTGCCTAGATGACTTGGCCACAAAATCTGCGTAATGTAACCGGTATAGACCGTGGTAATGAGGAACGACCCATGGTCAACTTTGTGGGCACCCTTTAGATCTTCAAATCTGGAAATGAATAAGGTTTCATTGTTTCTGCTTAAGGAACGGGGCGTGCTTGGGAGGCATGATGTATTGCCAAATGCACCACATTTATTTGTTAGTTTTATACATTTTTAGTAGTTTTCAGTGTGTCTTAGATAGGTATTTACATCTTGATGTTTTACAGGTGTTCGTGTGATAAAATGAGGAAAAACGAGCTTAATTGGAGAAGAAATGAGCATATGAAGGAATCAGGAATGAAAAGACAACAAATTGTGGAAAAACTAAGATTAGAGGGTCCCTAATATTGGTTGAGGCACTTCGCGTGTTGTGAAGTAGGTGTCTGGATGTGGAAATGACTATTATGTCGTTAATGTTCCCTTATACTTACCACCCGAAATTTTGGAGGATTAGAGACCGGCAAATTAGGGGTAGGGAGATTAGTGGGTCGCGAATTCCATATGAAACCCTAAAAATCCCATTAGTTTGATTAAAACCTAATAGTTTGTGATGATGTAATGAGAAAGAATTTGGTTAACATGAAAGATAATTAGAGGAGGAAAGTTTAGGGTCATTCCCGAGTTGGACCAACAGCGTATCCCCTAAGAAGGTTAACGATCATGAAGACCGAGGGATCTCTCTTACAGTTGACTCAAGCGAGCCGTATCCCCATTGGCTAACGGCGTTGTACTAACGAGAACTAGATAAAGAATCTTTATTTTATTTATCTTTAGTGACACTTTAATATTTATAGGCCTGATAAATATAAAGTTGGTTTGATGATTGATGCCTTAAAAAACCCAACCCATAACCTCCCGAGCTGAATGAAGTCCTTAACAAAGGTGGAACATAATCCTAAAGGCGTATGATACAAAAGATTATTGGTGCGCCTGTAGGGAATCCTCCCTTTGCCAAGAAAGACATTCAACTACTGAATAAAATCCTTGATAAAGGTGGAACATAATCCTAAAGGTGTGCAATCCGAAGATCACTGGTGCACCCGTAGGGAATCCTCCCTTTACCGAGAAAATTACTCAGTCATCTGGTATGTACCAGAAATGTGTCACTCAGATCTGGTCCACTTCAGAAGCCGTTGCTTAGAATCCGGTTCGGATATCAGAAGCCCGAATGATCTGTCTCACTACCGGTTTCCGGGCCTTAGATGTAGCTCGGGGTTACCAGAAGGTGATTATACCTTTAGTTACCTTATTAAGTTAGTGTTGATTTTTAAGTTAATTAAATTAATCATCATTCAAACTTGCCACAAAGACAAATAAATAAAGATTAAAAGAAGATCACACAACAAATAACTAAAAATAAACTACTACTAATAATAAAAGTCTACATATCGAAATGGATTCATAATAATAGAAAGATACAACCATATCGAATGATCAACCCAAGAACATGGCTGCTCATAGATAAGCCCTCCATCTTCAAGTGCTATGCATCTAACCACCTCATGACCCTTGATGTTTTATTGCATATGAACTACTCTACGACCCTCTTCTTGGCCAAGCCAATCAAGGTAGGACGAGCCCTAACCATTGAGAGATGTTAGGTGGGCCAGAAGGCCTCCCACAAGACCCCAAGATCTCTGGGAGAAGCTTGGAGTTCTGCCCCAAGAGAGCACAAGAAGGGATGAACAAATGGTGAGGGTTAGCTTGCTATTTATAGACCTCCAGAGGTTGCACGGGCGTGCACAAGTGTGTCGAGGATGTGCTTGTTGTTACACGTACGTTCTATTTCTGCAGTTTTGAGTTGTCTGTACTTTTTGTCTAAGCATGGGCATGCCAGTTACTTGGGCATGGGCGTGCTCAGCTTGGTCCCCAAGTTTACTTGCCCTCCAAGTTTGCTGTGTTGTCTTCTCGCGTGCAGGGCCTTCGTGCAAGTGAGCGTCGGCGTGCTTGGTCACTTCCGGACTGATTTTGTCACTGTTTAAGCCCCGGGATTGTCTTCAAACATACAGGGAACAGACTGTAAGTCTCGTATCTTAAGGAATCTCTAGTTTTTGCCCCGGAAATCCTCTGTTTCTGTCTTGGAGCTCCAATTTCCTGAGAAATACAAATAGGAACGAATTAAGCACCCAATATCAATAATATAAGCCTAATTGTACCCTATTATGAGACTATTTATGTCTGTTTTATATGTTAATTATGTGAGTCATCACAATACCCCACACTTAGACTCTTGCTTGTCCTCAATCAATCAGACACAAGTACACTAAGGCAGACTGTAATTAACAAACCCTCAACCTATTTATTTATTTTATGAGAAAAATAAAGAGTGGATGACACGTCTACTTAACCCGTGCGATTATGCTCAAACCTACACCTGCTCACACTGTTCACTCATCACTCGGTTTTATCATTTAAGTGAGTTTTGGGGGTGAACACTCAAGTTTTACCTAAGGCAAGCACAGACCATAGGCTTGTACGCAAATCGAATCTCCACCGCTATAAAATGGTGAGAAACTGCAAATCACAAGGTCTTTTGAGGGGCGAAGATGATATAGAGATAAATGGGTAGGAAGGGTATCTACTGTCGTGTCTGGTTCGGGCAGCGGCTGCGACGTAATGGGCAAATGTCAAACTCTAAATGATGGGCTTCATAAAACTCCTCCCCCGAAGACTTACTGCTCCGAAGTCCCTACTCTACGAAGTTTTAGGTCTTCATACCTAATCACCTCTGTTAGGAATGTCCTATAAATAAATATTCAAATAGAATTGTTTTTCTTTAGCCCGCTCCTTTTCGAGCTTTTTGACTTATTCTTCAAACTTTTTTTATCTAAAAATACAGACACTGCTTCCGGTGAAGCTTATTCTTTGGTATGTTAACTTTGGGTGGCTGTTTTTCTTCAATTTCCAAAACTTTTCTCGGTGGACATCGTGACGTCTGGTCTATTCGTCTTCATCTCGAAACTGCCCAAGAGTGTCCCAATAGCCTGCACCACGCCTTCTTTGCCAAGATCACGACAGGGGCTAAGTGTGTTGAATGAAATGATAAAGGCTAAGGCTCAAGAGGGGTAACTAGGTGAGGGATAAATTTACGGAAGGCTAATGAAAGATGGAAGAGGTATGTCCTAGGTGCCTTGATCACTTCTACAATCTTTCACCTCAAGTGCGGTCTCGAAACGCATAAGTTGCACAAGTTCTAGCTGTAACACGCCAAAGGTGAACGTCTCTCATGGTCAAACGAAACGAGCAGTATGTGATATATCTCTGCAAGCGTGGTGCTCGTAAAAAGGCTCAAAACCCTCACACTAGAAAAACGGGTAGGATAAGGTATCGGTTTTAAGCATAATTTTCAGGGTATTTTGTCACTTGCCATGCAACCTATTTTTCTACTTGATTTTATTTTATTTAAACAGATCTATTGGGTTTAATTAACGTCATCTAATTTCGACTGTCTTTTAATATGAACCGTTCGGCATAAATGCCTAATAGTGCCTACTCAGACGAGCCTAATAGACTATACAAACCTGCCAAAATGGTCGGGAATGACGCTACGGGTATCAAGCTACCAAGAGGGTACCGGACAACGCACACTCAACGATAAAATGACCCGCAAGATAAAGCACTCAATGACAAAATGACCCGCAAGATAGAATAAAATAAGCAGCAATAATGGTCCACCCAACACTTAAAATTTTTGTATAAATTTTAAGTGCAGAACTAGAGAAAAAAGCAAGAGAAACTAACACCCCCCCTGATAAACGACGAATCCACTCGCGTGTGAGTGAAACCTGCATCCTCCAAACAGAGACGTCGTAAAAGGCAGCTCCAAAATATCAAGCTGTCCCCAACCTGTCCTAAAAACTAAAATAAAAGTAAACTAAATAGATAAAATACTAAAACTAGTGATAGAATACTAGTGCCGAAACACTAGCGGGGTGTAGGGGTGTAAATGACACGTAGCGGCTCGAGAGCTACCCGAGATCGGCTCGGTAAAAAGCCTGAACGAGCCAAGCCTTAACGAGCTCGAGCCCGAGCCTGAAATATGGCTCGTTTAGTTATCGAGCCCGAGCTCGAGCCCTAGATACAAAGCTCGATTGGGCTCGCGAGCCTAAACGAGCCCAAACATAAATATTATAAGTTATTTATATATCTCTTATAATTTATAGCCCACATCTCCAAAGCCCAAGTCCTTATTTCATAGGCCCATTTAATAACACTCGAGAGCAGAGCTTTTGCGATCTCGAGCCGAGGTTTGAGCTCGTTTGAGATTGTTCTCAAATCACCTCGAGCCGAGCTCGAGCTCGAGCTTCATAAAACCATAACGAGCCGAGCTGGAGCCCATGTCAAGCTCGGGCTCGGCTCGGCTCGTTTACACCCCTAGCGGGGTGGAACATGTCTAATCATAGATTAAACATATTCCAGACATGCACTCGCGTGCATGAAAGGTAACAAAAAGGAAACGAACGCGACCACTGTTCGTTTTTGTTCTTTTAACTAAACGAACAAAATTTTGTGTTCGTGTTTGTTCTTTTATTTAACAAACGAACTTCCCGATGAACAGTTCAAGAATTGTTCATTGAAAGTTCAGTTCGTTTGCAGCCTTAGTCACCATCATAACCTTCCTACCGGCGGTCACCCCAGACCACCACCACATCTGCACCACCACTGTTTCCATCGTAAACCCCCACTATCACGACAACTTTATCCTCATCCATTACCATCAATCATTACCGAATAACCATCCCTAACGCTTGAATACTTCTTACGGCCAACTAAATAACCTACCTAAACTAGCATCGCCCGTCACCACAACAATCAACCATCACCACGACAATCACAGACTACTACCAAAGGAAAAGGGTTGTTGGAGTTTACCTCTGTTCACCGGTAGTGTGGTGGTGGAGGCGGCGGGGGTGGGGGCGCCGTGCACCACTGGCGCTCTCCTCATCTTCTTTAACTCGTCCTCCCGGTCTCTCTCTAACTATCCCATCTTCTTCGATCACTCTCTCTCTCTCTCTTGCTCTTTCTCTTTCTCATGACCCTCGATGTTTATTGCATATGAACTACTCTACGATCCCATGCTTGGCCTTGATGATCAAGGTAGGACGAGGCCTAACCTTGTTGGGTGTGTTAGGAGGGCCCTAAGGCCTCCCACAAGACCGCACGATCTCTGGAAGACTCTCGGAAGTCGACCAAAGAAGGCACAAGAAAGAATGAAATGGGATGTCTCAAATGGTGGGGGTTAGCTTGCTATTTATAGACTTTCCACGGCAAGCACGGGCGTGCCAGGGGTGGCATGGGCATGCTCCACCATCTCGTATGTTCTGTTGCCCACAGTTCTGTCTTGTCTGTCCTTTTTGTCTGAGCACTGGGGTGCCAAGTATAGTGGCACGGGCGCGCATGAGATCTTCCCTTGGATTTCTTGTTCCCCATGCTTGCTGCTATGTCTTCTAGTGTGCAGGGCCTCCATGCAAGTGTGCGTGGTTGTTCTGAATCTGTCTCGGATCGTTTTTATCACCGTTTAAGTCCCGGAAGGGCCTTCAAATATACAGGGAACATGCTGTAAGTCCCGTATCCTCAGGGGTCTCCAGATTTTGCCTGTTTTTGCCTGAAAATCTCTTGTTTCTGGCTTGGAGCTCCAGTTTCCTGATAAACACAAATAGGAACGAATTAAGTTCCTAAAATTAACATTTTAAGTCTAATTCTAACCTATTATGGGTCTGTTTATGCATGTTTTATATGTTAATTATGTGATACATCAGGCCCTATGGTGACAAGCATCATTTGTGTTTATGCTTTGGTTATATTAGTTACATGTTAGGGCGAGCTTGAGCGTAATGGTTTCTACTTAATATAGCTCCATGTTCTTCTATCATTTCGTACTTCTGGTATGTTTATATTTAATTATATACTTTCGTTTGTATATCTATTTTCCTAGTTTTATTCAATTGTTAATGTAAAGTTTAATTATCTAAGTGTGTGGTATCTAAGTTTCTTATGCCGCACCATTCGGTACTGTTGGATCAGTGGCCTCTTTTAATGAACACTTATGTGTTACAGATTTATGTAAGAGTTAATGAGCAGCAGAATAATAAGTGTTTAAAGAATAAAAGATCACTTTTAAGAGGAGTTATTACTCCCCTTTGACTGCGTAGTAAATGAGAAACAATAAATACAGTTCAAGTATAAAGCAGTAAAGCAATTTATGTTTCTCAGATGTGAAATGGATTATAAGTTAAAAGCCAGAAGGATTTCAATTGATTTCAAAGGAAATTACAAAATATCACATACCTAAAATAGATGAACAAACTCATCTATTTATAGACCAACATACTAAACTGTTGTCTGAAGTAATCTAAGATATTTAACAAAGATATTATGCTAAGATAAGCTTACAACAGTCTGTACATCGAAACTTGAAATCAAGACTTTAACAAAACAATATAATAATAAAACTACTGAAGTATAGGTCGGTTAGAAGCTTCTGATGACAAAGTGCTGATGAGTGACAAACTGCTGATGAGTAGTTTGTCTTCAGTAGTTCTTCAGTGTAGTGTCTGGTTAGACTTCAGAACTTCTGATGAGTTACTCTTCAGTACTTTGTGAATTTGTTCTTCAGTACTTCTTGTTTCTTCTTCAGCAGTTCTTTTCATACTTAGGCAGAATATGATTTGGACTAAGGTTATCAAAAGGTGGTTTCTTCAATCCTCTTTGTCCCAACAATCTCCCCCTGGATTGATGAAGCCAAAACCTTATCCAATCTTTATTGTTGATTCTTTCTCTCTTCTAATATCCTCCAGATTTCTGCTGTCATCCGGGTAGTAAGAGTACATCTTTGTTGCTCAGTGAGAGATCCCAATTCATGTGTAAGATGTTGAATTGTGAGAAGGTCTTTGGAAGATAGAACACTCAACTCCTTTGAGTTCTTGTAGACCTTACTTGAACGATCTCTCCTAGTCACTAGTACTGAGTTGGAATCAGTAAATGACCATTTAATAATGTTTACCTTTGACCTGTCAAAGTCAGAGGCATAAGAAACCAAGCCTGTTTCCTGGGGTAAACCTGAGGATGATTGTGGAATGTCTTCGATTTCAGTGACTCTCAGGTGAGATTCTTGACTACCTTGAAGGTCAACACCACTTTGAATAGGCATGTTGGGCAAGTGATGTTCTGTTACAACTCTTGTATGTGACTTCTCTTGAATGGATTGTTGTAGCTGATAAGCATAGGTAGCTTTGTCTCTGAATTGTGTAAGCAGGGGTTTTTCTTCTACATCAAAGTCTCCATGTACTAACTGATTTCCTTCCAAGAGTACCATCTTGAAATCAGTCTTCACAATGGGTTCTCCCTCTGCTTTCCTTTTTGTGGCAGGCTTTCTTAGTGCACCAGAAGATCTCCTTATGATTGAAGTTGGTTGGACTTCAGGAGTTTCAAATCTTTCTGGCTCTGCAGCTTTGCTGGCCTTGTACTTCTTGTATGTCTCATATAAAGTTTGTTCTTTCCACTTTGAGACTGAGGCCTTTGAACCATAGCCATTTGCCACCAGTTCATCTACAATCTCTGCTCTTTTGGCTTTCCTCTCTTTCTCTGTTGCCAATCTATCAGATAGCATTTGTGCTCTTCTTGTGAGTTCTTCAGTAGAGAGTCTTTTGAGAGCAACTTGTTTTGATTTGGAGTTCTTGGTTATGAATGTGATCAGCTGTGCCCCTTTGTCTTCTTCTGCAACAGCTTCAAGTGCTCTTTCTTCAGCCTCAAGCTCATCAAGCTTTTCTTGATACTTGATTAGTTTTTCTTGAAAGTTCAGATCATCTCTAGTTTCCAGGCTGTTCCATACTTTGTCTTCCTTAGCCTTCTTTGCAGCCTCTTTTAAACTTTTCTCCAGTAATTCTTTTGACATAGCAATGGGAGTAGGGTTTAAAACAGTTGTGGAAGTTGTTGTTGTTGGGTTATTTTGAGACCACAGTTACCAGAATCAAGTGTTTTGATAGTTTATTATGTTGTTTAGAAGTTAGAGGGTCTTTTATGTAATTATTGGATACTTTTGGAAACCCTAGCTGATTTGAGCACTTAACAGAAGGCCCTGCGCACTTAAGCCTAAGTGCGCAGGCCCATAGTGCTCAGCCTATAAATAGAATGTTAGTGTGCAGCTAGGGTTTAGGGTTTTTGGTCATCTTGAAAGAACACAAGATCTGCGAACTTGTATGTAATCATCCATGGTGTTTTGACGATCTATCATTAATGGAATCATGTTATTTGAGTATCTTGTGTGTCGATTTCTATTAGTTTTCATCTAGTTTCTTTGTTTGTAAAGATTAATCACTTAAAACACCTAATAAATAGGTGTTTCTAAGTGATAACAATCTTGTGCACTTGAAAGATCTAGTAATTTGGGACTACAATTTGGTATCAGAGCCTTCGTGCTCTAGATTGTATCTGATTAAAGATACCAAAACCCTCATTTTTTTAGTTTCTTCGTATTTTTTTTCTTCTTGCGTGAGTTTATAAAAAAAAAAAGAGTGTTTCATCTTCATTTGCTTCATATTTACCTTATAGTTGTGTTTCTGAAGTGTTAAAAGTTGTTTATCTTTGGTAGAAACATCATCCGAGCATTTCAGATCTATTGAAAAAGGCTTGGATAAGATTCTGCAGTGTTTAGTGCATTGACAGCGAGTTTTGCGCACTTATTTTGCGCACTTGTTCATATTTTGCGCACTTATTTCAAAATTTTGAGTACTGATTTTGAGTACTTATTTCAACTTTTGAGCATTTATTTCAAAGTTTGAGCACTTGTTTCAACTTTTGAGCACTTATTTCAAATTTTGAGCACTTGTTTCAAATTTTGAGCACTTATTTCCAACTTTGAGCACTTGTTTCAAATTTTGAGTACTTATTTCAAATTTTGAGCACTTGTTTCAAATTTTGAGTACTTGTTTCAAATTTCAAATTTTGAGCACTTGTTTCAAATGTTGAGTACTTGTTTCAAATTTTGAGTACTTATCTCAGTTTTGCGCACTTATTCTAAATTCTGAGCACTTAGCTAATAATCAGTTTATCTCCAAAAACACAACTAGGGTTTTTGCGCACTTATCAGAAATCACTAGTTGGTTTGCGTACTTGCTGAAAGGGTGCAATTTTTGAGTACTTGGCTAGGGTTTCTGCGCACTTAAAATCTTAAACGAGAGTTTAAGTGTTTGTGAACTTAAATAAGTTCGCAAACTGATCAGTCAAAGACTGAGCACTTATCTTGCTCAGCCTTGACAGATTTGCGCACTTAGCGTTGTGTGTACTTCAAGATTGTGCACTTATCAGGAGATCAAAATCTTGACATCACTGTTTGCTTCATTGTTTCAGGTGGGTGCTGACTTGGGCTTCTGCGCACTTAGCACAGTTTTGCGCACTTAGCTGCGTACTTGTGGACTGATCACTAAAATCAAGGACTTTGGACATTTTCTGGACTTTAAACACTTAAAACAATTAATCAGACCTTTAAAATCAATCAAATTAACTCTAAAATGGCTGGTAACAACAACTCATTCCAAGTTAATCCCATAACCCAAGCAGAATTGGAAACTGGAACAATCACTCGAATTCCCAAGTTGATGGGTGCTGAAGATTACGGTACCTGGAAAAACAGAATGAAAGCTTTCTATTTCGTTAACGATCACACTCAATGGAACTCAGTGCAACTCGGACCTCACATTCCCACAAGGACCACTGATGCAGGAGAAGTGTTCAACACTGATCCTACTACATACACAGATCTCGACAAACAATTGATGCAGAGAGATCACAAAGCCTATGGTGCTCTCACTATGGCTCTGTCAAACGATGTATACAATATGTTTGAAGAGTACGGATCGGCGCATGATCTGTGGTTTGCTTTGAGTGAATATTATGAAGGAAACGCTGAGATGAGACAGAACAAACAGGACATGATTCAAAAAGAATACGACATGTTTGGAAGCATCCGTGGTGAAAGTCTGTCGTCACACATTGACAGGTTCATGAATCTGTTAACTAAGATGAAGAAAGCTGGTATTCCTGTGAACAACCGTAATTCAATCAAGAAACTACTCGACTCTCTTCCAAAGGAGTGGAGTGTCCAATGTATGCTGATCAAGAAAGATTACTTGGATGCTCAGTCCACTCTGGCCGATCTTATAAACACTCTGAAATCGTTTGAAATGGATATCACAAAGAGAGAAATGAATCAGACTGTCCCGAAGGTGACTCCCAGCAGTGCTATGAAGAATCTGGCCTTAATGACACCAATTGGTGAAATGAGTTCAAGTTCGTTGCATCCATATGTGGACTCTATGGGGGTTGGTAGTTCAAGTTCAGGCAAAGCTCCAATGTACTCTGAAAAGGCGGCAAAGACACTAACTCCACAGGTTGCCAAGCTGGCTGCTGAACATGTGGAACTCTTCAACACCTTTATGAGCAGTTTTGAAGCATTGAAGACAGGAGAGATTAAGAGTGAGATGATGTCCCCAGAGGATATGTACCAAGTTGACCCAGATGATATGGAAGAAATGGATCTCAAGTGGCAGATGGCAATGATCACTCTACGAGTTAAGCGTTTTCAAGACAGAACCGGTAGAAGAGTGGGAATGGGAAAGGCTGGGTTTGACAAGTCAAAGATCAGATGTTACAACTGCAAGGTCCTCGGGCATTTCAAATATGAATGGCCCACTTTGAACCAAGCCGAAATCAAGCCTGCTAAGAGGTTGGTGGCCATAACTGATGGAAATGAAGGAAACGATAAGGAACCACAGAAGGCTTTGGTTGTTGAGGATTTCGATTGGGGAGAAGAGGCAGCTGCTGCAGAAGTTGATGTCAACAAAGCCCTGATGGCCACAATTTGCACCAAATCCTCAAATGGTGTGAATTCTATTGAAGGGTCATCTGCTGAGGTACTGAAGGGAGAGATGCAGAAGAATGCTGGACTGAAGAGTGTGCTAATTGATGAAAAGGTAAATGATCAGACTGGGGAGGAAGCATTGATAGCTGAGAAGACTTCATCAGAGAAAGTTGCTGAAGAGGTGAAAGGTTCTTCCAAGAAAGCTGAGGAGAGAGACATGAATAAATTACAGAAATGGCTGATAGCTCTTATGAGATATCTATGGCATGTCGACAGCGGCGCTTCAAGACACATGACTGGACTGAAAGAACTCCTCAAGAACTATCGGTTCATCGATGGAGAGTTTGTAGCGTTCGCTGGAAATGAAAAGGGTGGAAAGATCGTTGGCATAGGAGATGTAGTCTCTGACGCACTAACACTTGAGGACGTCAACTATGTTCCAGAGCTGTGTTACAATCTGTTGAGTGTATCACAAGTCTGTGACAAAGGAATCTCAGTGTTGTTCAACGACATGGAATGCATCTTCCTGAAGCCAGGATTTAAACCACCCACCGACATGATCATGTTGAAAGCCCCCAGACAAAATAACACATATGTGATAAACATGAGAGATGCCAAGTCTGAACAACCAATGACTTGTCTACTGTCAAAGGCATCCGAGTCGGAGTCACTGTTATGGCATAGGCGATTAGGTCATGTAAATTTTAAAAATATAAACAGACTTTCTAAACTAAATCTAGTCAGAGGTCTTCCTTCTAAGGAATTTCCTTTTTCTGAAAAATGTTTAGCATGTGCAAAAGGTAAACAACACAAGAAATCGCATAAGTCCAAAACAGTGAACTCAATTGACTCTCCACTTCAATTATTACATATGGATCTTTTCGGTCCAATCAGTGTAAAAAGCCTGGGTAAAAAGTCTTATTGTTTGGTGATTACAGATGATTTCTCTCGCTTCACGTGGGTGTACTTCTTGGAGTTCAAGAGTGAGGCTGCTGAGACTTTGATGCTGTTCGTTCCCCTGATCGAGAATATAATCAAATTGAAAGTGAAGTCAATCAGAAGTGATCATGGAACAGAATTCAAGAACCAAAGCTTTGTGACGTTCTGCAGCGGGAAAGGAATTCATCTTCAATACAGTGCTACAAGGACTCCTCAGCAAAATGGAGTGGCTGAAAGGAAGAATCGTACACTCATTGAAGCTGCCAGAACCATGCTCATTGACTCTAAGTTACCGATCATCTTCTGGGCAGAAGCTGTGAATACCGCCTGTTATGTTCTTAACAGGGTCTTGATTGTCAAGCCTCGTGGGAAAACAGCGTATGAATTGCTTTTCAAAAGAAAACCTCTCATTGATTATTTCAGGCCGTTTGGATGTTCCTGTACTCTTCTGAACAACTTTGAGAATATCATGAAGTTTGATGCTGTTGGAGACGAATGTTTCTTCGTTGGATACTCTTCTAGTCAAAAGGCTTATCGAGTATACAACAAACGTACCAAGATGGTTCTGGAATCCTTTTATGTTGACTGGCAAGAATCCAACTCTACTAATGTTGGAACCGGTCCTGACTGGTTCTTTGATATGGATGTTGTGTTCAATCACTTTGTCATTCCTGAACAGCAAGTTCCTGCAGATCAAGCTCCTGAAAATCAAGCTACAAGTTCATCTCCCTTTGGGAATATTCTCTACTCTTCTGATGACGAAGTTGCACCATTTACCACCCGCTTTTCTCCTCTTGTTGCTGATCCAATTGTTCCTCCTCAACTCAATAATGGTGATACAGTTGCTGAAACCTCTAACATTCCTGAAAGCACGTCAAATGCTGAAGGAACACAATCAAATCAGCAGTCTGTAAATGAACCATCCAGCTCTTCTGCACCTGGAGATCATCTTTCGAACCTTCCTCCACAAGTGCAAGAAGAAGAGAATATGGGATTCAAATCTTCTAAGAATCATCCAATTGAAAATGTCATTGGACCAATCAGTGAGGGTGTTCTTACAAGAAATCAGACAGACAAGCTCAACACCGCTCTATGAGCATTCTTATCTCAAACGGTACCTTTCAGCATTGACGATGCAGTTAGAGATGCAAGCTGGGTAGAGGCCATGCAGGAAGAATTATTTCAGTTCAGAAAACTCAAAGTGTGGGAGCTCGTGGATCTGCCTGAAGGAAAATATCCTTTTGGGACGAGATGGGTTTTTCGCAACAAAATGGATGAACGTGGCGTGGTAATCAAGAACAAAGCTCGTCTGGTTGTTCAAGGATTTCGTCAGCAGGAGGGGATTGATTATGAGGAAGTCTTCGCTCCAGTCGCTCGATTTGAAGCCATTCGCATCTTCTTGGCGTATGCTTCATATCGAAATTTTAAAGTTTTTCAGATGGACGTGAAGAGTGCTTTCTTATATGGGAAAATCAAAGAAGAAGTCTATGTGTGCCAACCGCCAGGATTCGAAGACCCTCATCATCCAAACAGATACTACAAGTTGGACAAGGCTCTCTACGGTCTCCATCAAGCTCCTAGAGCTTGGTATGAGACCTTGTCCTCATATCTGCTACAGAATGGGTACACAAGAGGGAAGATCGACATGACCCTGTTCACCAATTAAGTCAACAAACATTCTATCCTTGTTCAAATATATGTTGATGATATTATCTTTGGATCAACTGACGAAAATTTGTGCAGGGAATTTGAAAGCATTATGAAGTCTCAATTTGAAATGAGCATGATGGGAGAACTGTCATTTTTCTTAGGTCTCGAAGTCCAACAGAAAGAAGACGGCATTCTCATTCATCAAGCGAAGTATACAAGAGACATTCTGGCAAAGTACAACCTGTCGGACTGCAAGCCGTCCAACACTCCTTTTGCAGCTCAAACAACGCTTGTACCAGATCTTCAAGGCCCTTCTGTGAACCCTCACACTTACCGTTCTATGATCGGATCCTTGATGTATCTCACAGCCAGCAGACCGGACATCATGTGGGCAGTTGGATGCTGTGCCCGCTTTCAGTCAAATCCAAAGCAATCTCATGAAACTGCAGTAAAAAGAATCTTCCGCTACCTCAAAGGAACACCAAAACTAGGTTTATGGTATCCTAAGAGTGACAATTTTGACCTAATTGCGTACTCTGATAGTGATCATGCAGGTTGCAGGATTGACCGAAAGTCTGTCTCTGGTGGCTGTCAATTTCTGGGAAACAGGCTCGTGTCTTGGCAAAGCAAGAAGCAGACAACAGTGTCTATCTCCACCGCTCAGGCCGAGTACACAGCTGCATCCAGTTGTTGCTGTCAAGTGTTGTGGATTCAAAATCAGTCGTTGGATTACGGTTTGAATATCATGAGAACCCCTATCTACATTGACAATGATGCTTGTCGCGACATCGTGAAGAATCCAATTGATCATTCTAAAACCAAACATATTCGGATTCATTCAATTCGCGATGCGCACGACAAAGGGTATATACAGGTGTTGCCTATAGATACTGCTGATCAAAAGGCAGATATCTTCACAAAAGCTTTCGACAAAACCCGTTTTCGTCAGTTGGTGACATGGTTAGAAATGATAAATTTTGAATGAGTAAAATCATTATTCAATCAAAAAAAAAAACTTGTGTATAAATTATAGAAAAATCTTATGTTTAAGTAAAATAAAGATTTTTGGGGGAGAAATAAACCGGTAGATCCCTAACTGCAAAATTTAAAACTTTTTCAAAAATCAAGAAATGATAGGGACTAATCATATTTGTCAGAATGTGAATAGGACCCAGAGGACGTTGCGGCTTCAAGCAACGACATGTCGGTAGATTCAGCCTGGAATCGAGTAAACTGCTAAAGGTGACAAACTGAACAGATCCACACGAAAAGCTGGATTCCCACTGTGTTTTAGGTCTGCACAAGCTGAGTCCGGTCATACACAGGTTGAGAGATCAAAAGACACAGAAAATTTTGTGCATAAGCAATCAAAAGACACCTAAGAGTGCAAGCTACCAAAGCGGGGCTATTAAATCAAAATGAGCAACAAAAGACACGCAATGTTAGTGACGTGCAAACATATAGATAGCTCAAAAAGCAATCAGATGATCATCTTCTCTGCTTATGGGAACATAGACCTGAAGCTCTCATCATCTGATTGACATAATGATCATCTTCTCTGCTTATGGAAACATAGACCTGAAGCTCTCATCATTATATCTCAATAAACCTTGAGGATTGGTAGGCTTACACCTAGCACAAGTGGGGTCCACTAACTTTTCGTCAATATTACGAAAACATGATAAATCTCATCACCAAACGTTTGTTGAAAGACGAGAGGCATGGATTTAAGTGGACAAACATACCGACAGTTTTTCTTGGGTCGCAGCTATCCAACGGAAAGTTGAAATATGGTCTGGCAGGTATGGTTAGTTATGATCTTGATGCAGAAGGTGAGAAACGGTTGATCTCTAGTCCCTGATCTATGTTTTTAACAATTTTTATTTTCTGCGCACTTAAGCTGGTATTGGCTATGCGCACTTAAAATCAAGTACTCAATACTCACCCTCACTATAAATACTTTCTTATCTCCTCAAACTTTTTTTACAGCCGTTAAAATTTTTTAAAAACCCTAAATTCTTTGATCTTCATCGTCCTCCTCATCTATCTTCAAGAACAACACCATTATCCCTGAACCCCTAAATTCAACAACACCAATCTTCATCATCCTTGTCTGCCGTTTAGAACAACAACACCAAACCCTAAGTTTCTTCTTCTTCTGCCGTCATACACGATCTCTGAAACCATAATCTTCGCCGTGTCCATCAAACAGCCGTCATCAACATCTAAACCACCATTAATCACCACCAATCAAACCTGAAACCACCGTTTATACATCATCTACTTCTATTCTTTGATTTCTGTTCCGTTTGTGTTTCTTGTTAAAGGTAGACTATTTGCTAATTGATGATTGTTCGTGTTTAACAGGTGCATAAACCACAAGATCTAAACGGATCTGGAACATCAGTTTGAAACCTTTTGGGTTTTCTTGATAATTTCGAACTTAGTTCTTGGTTTTGTGAACTTGGTTTTGATTCCCGATGATTGCGAACTTAGTTGTTGGATTTGAGAACTTGATTCATATCACTGCGTACTTGAATCTGTTGAGACAAGGGTTTCAAACCCTAACTGATTGCGTAGCTGTTTTGCGAACTTAAATCTTAAACGAGAGTTTAAGTGGCTGAGCACTTGATAAGTGCGCAGGCCGGTCTGCTAAGGCACTGGGGTTACCATGCCCAACTAATGACTGGTTTGCGTACTTAGATCAGTGCTCAGATCTGAGCACTTGGCTAAGTGCTCAAGATTTGAGCACTTGGCTAAGTGCTCAAGATTTGAGCACTTGGCTAAGTGCTCAAATTTTGCGAACTTAGCTAAGTGCTCAGGCTTGAGATCTTGGCTAAGTGCTCAGGTTTGAGCACTAGGCCAAGTGCTCAGGTTTGCGAACTTGGATAAGTGCTCAGGTTTGAGCACTTGGCTAAGTGCTCAATCTGACGAGCTTGTTGAACTGCGAACTTGAACGTATACATAAATCACTAAGTCACTTGTGACCGGACTTGATAATCTATGACTGTTGACTGGACTGCGTACTTGGACTTGTAACCTGTAACCTTAACCTTGGACAATATTTAAGAACTTGCATACAATCTAACCTTGGACAATATTTAAGAACTTGCATACAATCTAACCTTGGACAACAACTAAAAACTTGCTAACTTAGAACATATATGCCTGTGAGACAACCTGATTAAACAAAACAAGTGTCTAATCCATATTAAACTTGTCCAAAGTCGTTGTCCGTCTAAGTCTAAGATTTCAGTAGTCGGTAATGTGTTTGAAAACAGAAATCTAACCTGTTTTTCGTGCATATGACTTGAAACAGATGGCTCTTGTATGGGATATTCGAGGAATGCACAATCAGGCAATAAAGCTTGAAACTGACGACCACAAGTTCAGAGATGTTGTCTCATGGATCAGGCATAGCAGGATCCGGCATGCTGTGGAACACGAGCTTAGAGTATATGTTGATCACATCGAAGACTTTTGGAGATCAGCAAAAGTTGAGACAGTAGATGGCAACAAGAGACTAAATGCTACAGTTCGAAACAAACCGGTGATCATTACTGAAGATACAGTCCGAAAGGCACTGAGACTAGGAGATCAACCCGGAAGCTTCAAGCAACTAGCTAAAGCTGATCTGCTCAGAGAATTCAAGAGAATCGGATACAAAGGAGATTTCGACACGCGCAGTGATGTAAAGAAGAGCGAACTGTCACGTGACTGGAGGGTAATTTGCCACGTGTTCGTCATGTCAATGTCTCACAGAAAAGGGGGTTACAACGCTCTCAGTCCAGAATGGTCAAGTGCTATGATAAAGATCTGTAAAAACGAGGCGGTGAATGTGTCTGGGATGATTCTAGATCTGATGATAAAGAACTCTCTGTCAAGCAAGAAGTGGGCAATGTATCCAAGATTCGTGCAAATGATGATCAATATACAGCACGAGAACTTGCCAACAAACAACAGTGATGTGTACGGGTTCGCCAAAGGTGGGAGATTTTTCACTGAATGCAATACGCCTGACTGGGAACCCATGCTACCACACATGTATGCAGCACAACGTTACCCTGTGGTGATGGAACTTTACAACAAAATCAAGAAAAAGAGGGAGGCAAGTACTAAAGCTCGTCAGGAATCCACTGATATCCCTGAATCATCTGAGCCTGCTCCCACCACAGCCCAGCCAACTGCCGAAGAGACTGCTAGAGAAAGGGCAAAGGGCAAAAGAGTAGCATCTGAACCAGTTCCACCAAGGCCAACCAAAAGAAATAGGCCAACTGGTTTGTTACAGGAAGGGAGAGAATCAATGACTCAAGAAGAACTTGATCTTGCTGAAGCTACAAGACAAAGTGTTGAATTGGCAAGAGCTGAAAGAAAGAAAAGAAGAGAACAGTTGCCAGAGTCTGAAAGACCACGAGTTATGACTGAAGAAGATGTTGAGGCTGAAGAAATTTGGGAGTCTATGTTTGGGGGGGAAGATCAACCAGGGCCTTCCACTGCCAGGCCTCCTATTCCCAAACCCCCGGTGAAGAAGCAGTCTGTTCCATCCTCGTCTACTCCTGCTGCACAACGCCCAAAACCTGTGCATCAAGAACTTTATGAGCAGCTATCAAAAGAAGTGGGAAAGACAGCAGCAAAAGAAATATGCACCCTAAAGAATCAGATTCACAACAACCTGGAACTGAAGAAAAAGTTAAAAAAGCTGAAGCATAAGAATAAGAACCTGGAAAAGATTGTTAAAGATCAACGATACCTTATCAAGTTCCAGACTCAGGTACAGATAAAGATGTTTGATATGCTTCAAGAACTGAAGAAACAGGGAACAGATGCTCCTAGTATGACCTTTGATGAAGCTTTCGATTTTGGGAAGTTTATGGAAGAAGAGAAAGAGAAAGAGAGAAAAGCTGAGGAAAGTGATGTTGATGAGATAACTGAGGACGAGATGCCCGAAAAGTTTGTAGAAATGGGTGCTGGAGAAGAAACCGTTTATGAGATGGCTGATGGATACAGGTTGGACCCTGAGAGATCAACCTGGTTTCCATGAAGACCAATCACCATTCCTGCTTTGCACCAGAACATACACCACACTCGAGAAGCTCAGCAGGAAAGAATCATCTCTTGGGGGTATGATGGGTTTAAGAGATTGTTTGTTGTGAAACGAAGAGGGGGAGTTATACAGTACTTCAAGGGCAGACCTGAGCTGAAGACTCTTCCACGTTGGGATATCCGGGAAATGTGCAGAACACCATTCATCAACCACTCTTTGGACGCCCAAGCTGGCATGATATCTGCTTTTATAGAAAGGGAGTGTGAGTCTGACTTCAAGAACTGGAAGCCACAGAAGCCGAGAAGAAGAATTTCCAAGAAAAGAATCGATCCAGCTACCGGACTGGGAATGATAACCTATGTGATTGACCCACCCCAGGGCGTCACAAGGGTTCCCATTCGTCCTGAGCTTCCTGTGATGCTAACAGAATTCAAGAAGTGGTTTTATGATAGCTTAACTGGTGAAACTGTCATCAAGCTAAAAGACGATTCAGAGGCGTTGAGAATTCTTGACCCAGTGGATGTGTTTGCTCTCAATCCTTCGGATTTGACTACTCTCTTTGGAAATCAAATCAATGTGGGTGCTGGAAACGTGCTGTTTGAAGAAGCTGTGTTATTTAGAAGGGCGGTGGAACGGGCATTGAAGCGAAAGCAGGAATTGCTCGACCTAGTAAACAGGATCAATGCAGCCGACAAAGCTAGAGATGGCAAAGAAAAGGTTGCCCAAGCTGCTGCTGCTGCAAAGACATCTGAAGCTGAGGTTATCCCAGAGGTGCAAACACAGGTTCCTGCAGCAACAACAGATCCAGAAGTTGAGCCTACTCAAGCCCCACCAGCTTCTCCAGAGCCTGTCCCAGAAACTCAGCAAGAACCAGCAACTGAAGATCTCGCTGAGTTATTTATCCAGGATCCACCAGTTGAAGAACCAAATGTTGATGATAGTGTAGTTCAAGCACTCCCAGCAAGCCGAGCAAGAGAACAGGGGGAGTCAAGCGATGTTGAGATAGACTGAAGATGAAGATCTGGTAGCTGTGGTCTAGGGGGAGTATTGTTGGGTTATTTTGAGGCCACAGTTACCAGAATCAAGTGTTTTGATAGTTTATTATGTTGTTTAGAAGTTAGAGGGTCTTTTATGTAATTATTGGATACTTTTGGAAACCCTAGCTGATTTGAGCACTTAACAGAAGGCCCTGCGCACTTAAGCCTAAGTGCGCAGGCCCATAGTGCTCAGCCTATAAATAGAATGTTAGTGTGCAGCTAGGGTTTAGGGTTTTTGGTCATCTTGAAAGAACACAAGATCTGCGAACTTGTATGTAATCATCCATGGTGTTTTGACGATCTATCATTAATGGAATCATGTTATTTGAGTATCTTGTGTGTCGGTTTCTATTAGTTTTCATCTAGTTTCTTTGTTTGTAAAGATTAATCACTTAAAACACCTAATAAATAGGTGTTTCTAAGTGATAACAATCTTGTGCACTTGAAAGATCTAGTAATTTGGGACTACAGTTGTTGGCATAGGAATGGAAGCAGGTTCTCTTTCAGGTGCCTTAGAAACTTCTGATGTTGGTTTGGAAGGTGAAACTGCTGATGGTTTGACTGGAATCACAACTACTGAAGGATTGTCTTCAGCAGTTTGAATAATAGGATCAGCAGTTTCTTCTTGTGCCTTAGATGATGAGAACTCCTGAAATATTTCTTTTCCTGGTCTTTGGATTGGCTTTTCAGCTTCAGGATTTTCTCTAATAGTAACTTCAGGTTCTGGTTCCTTAGTCTTCTCCCCCTTTTTGGCTTCATCCACTTCTGGAAGCCTTAGAGAGTGAGAAGTTGCAGCAGACAACCTTGCTAACTGATCTTGTGTTTGATCCATCTTCTTGTTCAGTTCAACAAGTCTTGAATTGATCAACCCAAATTGGTTGTTGGCTTTCAACTCCCAAGCAGTTGTGAATGTCTTGAGTTGATCAGTGATAATTTGCTTCATTGTCTGGAACAGGGGACCATCTGGGCTGCATAGCTGGTTCAAGTCTATGCTTGAGAGCCCAGAGAATTGGGTAGGTTGTTTTTATGAAGGGTGTGTTTTTGGGTGATCTTCAGACTTCTCTGAAGATGCCACTTGTGGGGATTTTTGGGCTAAGTGGTCTTTAACCTGATCCTTGGTGACCAGCTTCTTGAGCTTGGAGACCTTAGATACAGGATCTTCAACATCAACCGTCAATTCAGTTTGTAGAATGTTTGATTCATCATCCAAACTAATGGAATCATCTGAATCCCTGATGGTGTCCTCAGAGAGGGCAGGATCAGTTAAATCATGAGCTAGCACCAAACTAGTTTTCTCATGAACCTCTTTTTCTTGGAACTGAGGTTTTCCTACTTCAGGCACTAGGCCTTCATCAGTAGTTGCCAAATTTGAGGTCTTAATTATGTTACTACTGTCCTCAGGTTCACCACTGGGTGATAAATGAGTAGTAGCAGCCTTAAAAGTACCAAGAGTTTCTAAGTTTGGGCTTATAAACTCTGGTCCATCCTCATCTCCCTGGTTTGGGCTAATAAGGTCCACATCCATGTCAAGTGGTGAAGGCATCTCCCCAATTTGATGTGTTGCTAGGGGAGTGACATGTGTTGGATGGGATCCTTTTAGTCCTGAGAGAACTTGGGCAATTTCTATGGTTGTGTGGGAAGGTTCAGGTTCAGTAGTTGTAATGGGTAGGTGTTCAGTAGTTTGTATGGGTTCAGGTTCAGGTTCAGCAGTTTCAAAGGTTGGGTCAGTTGTTACAGCCTTCTTAAATCTTTTTCTTTTGAAAATGACTGTAACAGGTTTTAGGTGGAGAAGGAGTGTGCTGAGAGGATGTTTCAGCCACATCCTTATCAAATGCAGATTGCACATCAGCAGTTTCAGGGATCTCCACTTCCTGAACTGTCTTTTTCAAGGGTTTGGTTGGTTTTTGTTTTTGCTGTTTTGGCTTTTTGGACTTCTTTTTGGGTTTGGAAGATGTGGGTTCCTTAGGGATTGGTTGTTCTTCCCCTTGGTCATCTTCTAGCACAAGTGCTGGTTTATTGTGCCTAGAGAATACTTGTGAAGTCAATGGGTTTAAAGTTGTTGACTTACCCACAAGTACTCCCTCTCCAAGTTCTTTGATTATGCATTGCATAACAAATCTTGGGTACAGTAAAAACTTCTTTTTGTCATTTTCATGGTGCAGAACCAACTCATTGAAAAACAGTTTAGATGCCTTAAAAGGTGTTTCATTTATGATTGAATGAAAAATTGGTTGAAAAGTAGAAGGCATCTGATCAATAGACCCAGTTTTTGGACTCAAGCACATAATTATATAATGAAATAACAGTTTATATTTTGGGTCAAAATATTTCTTATAAACTGTTGCTTGTGCTAAAGTACCTTGATAGCCACATTCTGTCATGGTCAGATGGATGTCAGAATTTGAGATGTGCTCAGGAGCATCAGAATCCTTCAAACCAAGCCTTATGCTTAATGTTTCTGGTGATATAGCCATCAGTTTCCCTTTTATTGAAGATTTGAGGGAGATCACTTCATTATTTACTGTCACCGTCTCTGTGTTAGCCCAGAACTCATTGAGAGTTTCTTCATGAATGGGTGGATCAATGGTGAAAGCTTCATAATATTGGGATTTCATGATGAGATCAATGATTTCATCATACTGGAACCAGGCTTCATCTTTCTCAAAGTAGCCTCGCTGGTTATGTCCCTGTTTTAGAACGAGAGCCATGGTTGTTTGATCCAACAATATTTTTAGGTTAGAGAGGGGGTTTTGGTTTTGATTTGAGAGAGAGAGAGAGAGGGAATTTTGCTTTTTGAATGGATAAGTGTTTGAAAAAGGTATTTATCAGAAGTTTTTAACCGACTAGGTCAAACTTCTGATGAGTGAAAAGTCTGTTTTACCCTTTTTAATGAAACTGCTGATGAAGAAGGTTTCTTCATCAGTGGTTTTGGTCATCTCTTCAGCAGTTTCAACTGCTGATGAAAATGACTTTTAAAACACTTAAATAACTTCTGATTCTCATTAGTAGTTATTTCCATTTTGAAAATTTCCCATTTTTGATGTTCATCAGTAGTTTCTCTCAAAAATTGTTCTTCAGAGGTTTTGAGATAGATAAGTAAGTAAGTGAAAAATAAAATATGTGCAGAACTAAAAAGTGAAACACTTACAGACTTTCTTCTAAGTTTAACATCCCAAGCATGGATACTAACCTCTGAAAAGTTGTTGAATCAAGGGGTTTGGTGAAAATGTCAGCTATTTGATTAGCAGTTGTGACATGCTTCACCTCAATCTTGCCTTTTTCATAGCAATCTCTTATGAAATGATACCTGATTTCAATATGTTTAGTTTTTGAAAACTGAACAGGATTTTGAATGATGCTAATGGCAGATTTGCTGTCTACTAAAAGTGGAGTCTTGGTCTCTTTGATTCCATAATCAAGCAGTTGATATTGGAGCCATTGTATCTGTGAAGTACAGCTTGCAGCAGCAATGTATTCAGCTTCAGCTGTTGAAGTTGCCACATATGTTTGTTTCTTTGATTGCCAGGACACAAGACAGTTTCCTAAAAATTGACAACCACCAGATGTTGATTTTCTTGACATTTTGCACCCTGCATAGTCACTATCTGAAAAAGCTGTTAACTTGGTATTGCTTGAAGCAGGATACCAAATTCCTAAAGTAGGAGTTCCTTTCAGATATCTGAAGATTCTTTTGACTGCAATTAGGTGTGATTCTCTTGGTGCAGATTGGTATCTAGCACAGACACAAGTTGAGAACATAATATCTGGTCTAGAAGCAGTTAAATACAAAAGAGAACCTATCATACATCTATACATGGTTTGATCAATATGTTTCCCTTGATCATCTGGTTCAACTTGTGTGATTGGTGTCATGGGAGTGGAACATGTTTTACAGTCTTGTAAAGAAAATTTGTTCAATAATTCTTTAACATATTTTGATTGATGTATAAATGTTCCATTTGATTGTTGCTTGATTTGCAGTCCCAAAAAGTACTGCAATTCTCCCATTGTACTCATTTCAAATTTTGATTGCATGAGTTTCTTAAAATCTTCACACAGTTTTGAGTTTGTTGAACCAAATATGATATCATCAACATAAATTTGAACAAGTAAGACATGATTTCCAACATGTTTTATGAAAAGAGTTTTATCAATGGATCCCCTTGAGAAGTGATTCTTAAGTAAAACGTTTGAAAGTGTTTCATACCAGGCTCTTGGAGCCTGTTTTAGCCCATAAAGAGCTTTGTCAAGTCTGTAAACCCAGTCAGGATGAGAAGGATCCTCAAACCCTGGAGGTTGACAGACATACACTTTTTCTTTTATTTTTCCATACAAAAATGCACTTTTGACATCCATTTGATAAACTTTAATGTTGTTAGAAATTGCATAAGCTAAAAATAACCTGATAGCTTCAAGTCTTGCAACTGGTGCAAAGGTTTCATCATAATCAATTCCTTCCTCTTGAGAATAACCTTGTACCACCAATCTTGCTTTGTTCTTGATGATCATACCAGCCTCATCTGATTTGTTTCTGAAGACCCATCTTGTTCCAATTGGTTGCTTGTCTTGAGGTAAGGGACAGATTTCCCAAACCTGTTGTTTCTTGAATTGAAGCAACTCTTTTTGCATTGCTTGCACCCAATTGTTGTCTTTGAGGGCTTCTTGATATTTCTTTGGTTCCAACTGAGAAATGAATGCTGAGAAGAAGCAAAAGTTGGAAAGCTGGTTTCTAGTAAGTACCCCTGAGGCAATATCACCCATGATTTGATCCAATGGATGATCTTTGTGTTCAATCAGTTGTTGTAGACCTGTACTAGAGGATGGCTCTACTGGTTCTTCAAATAAACCACTGAGATTGATAATATTTGGTTCAGCTGTTGTTTGAGGTTCAGGAGTTTTAGGTTCAGCTGAATCAGTACTTTCAAAATGTTCATCAGTAGTTCCTGAAGTTGAAGCTATTGAAACTTCTGAAGGTTTAATAGTTGATATTTTGACTGTGTTTGGAGTCCATGGTGCAGGACTATCATCTTCAAATCCTTGAAAACCATTTTGAGGAGGTTTGGATGATTCAACAGTCTTTTCAGGTCCGAAATGAAAATTGTCAAGATCAAATAATTCAGCAGGATTTGCTGGACTAAGAATGTGTTTTGATTCATTGAACTTGACATTCAGTGTTTCTTCCACTATCTTGGTTCTTGAATTAAAAACTTTATAATCTTTTCTCAAAGGAGAATAACCAAGAAAATAACCTGTATCAACTTTTGCAGCAAATTTTGAGATAGAGTCTTTGATGTTGAGGATAAAACATTGACACCCAAAAGCCCTGAAGAAGGAGATAAGGGGCTTTATGCCATGAAGAATTTCATAGGCAGTCTTGGTATGTCTCTTGTTGATAAGAACTCTATTCTGAACATAACAAGCTGTGTTGACTGCTTCAGACCAAAAATACAAAGGTAGGCCTGAATCAGCTAACATTGTTCTAGCTGCTTCTATTAAGGTTCTGTTCTTCCTTTCTACCACACCATTTTGTTCAGGAGTTCTGGGAATGCTGAACTGTCTAACAATCCCTTTAGACAGACAAAATTCATCCAGAGCTTTGTTCCTGAACTCTGTCCCATTGTCACTCCTGATGAGTTTGACAGAAAGAGAATATTGCTTCTCAACTTGTAGAATGAAGAACTTGATGATTTCAGCTGCCTCATCCTTGGAATATAAGAAGAAGACCCATGTGAATCTTGAGTAGTCATCAATGATGACCAAGCAGTACTTCTTCTTACCAAGGCTCATAATCTTGACTGGTCCAAATAAGTCCATATGGAGTAGTTGAAGACATGCAGTTGTTTTAGATTCTTCAATAGACTTATAGGAGGACTTATGCTGTTTACCTTTAAGACAGGAAACACACTGTTCTTTGCACTGATATTCCTTCAAAGGTAGACCCCTGACCAAGCCCATTTTTGTGACTTTATTGATGGTTTTAAAGTTCACATGACCAAGTCTCCTATGCCAGAGATCATTTTCTGAAGTTGATGCCTTTGAGAAGAAACAGGCAGTTTTGTTCAATACTTTGTCTTTTTCAATGTCCACTGCATAGACATTGCCACACCTTTTGGCAATCAGCAAAGTATGATCTTCAATAATCTTCTCTATCAACTTCTGGCCTTCTGGTGATATGATCTTGCATGCTGTCTTGGTGAAAAAGGAAGAATATCCTTTGTCACACATTTGTGAGACACTCAGCAAGTTGTACTCAAGGTTTTCAACCAGATTGGCCTTGTCAAACTGCATTTTGCCTGAGGATACATTGCCATATCCTAGCACATATCCCTTGGCATTGTTCCCAAAGGACACAGATCCTTCTCTTTGACTGATAAAATTGTTTATCAGGTATCTGCATCCAGTCATGTGCATTGAGCCTCCACTATCAACATACCATATGCTATTCAAACCTCTGGAGACCCTCTGCACAAGATAGCAAATTAGTTAGTTTTGGCAACCCAAGCCAGTTTGGCTTTGGGTTTGCTCTTGAGAACAGGTGCAGCTTGTTGTGGGCCAATTTTAGAAATCCATGTCTTTTTGGCAATGGATTTGTCATTAAGAACAATGGTGGGTTCTTTTTGGTGTCCACCATCAACTTTGGTCATCAGATGTTTAACCAGGTTTATCAAATCTTTAACTTCAGTAGTTTGTGAAACTACTGATGAGTTAGGTGTAACTTCTGAAGATGAACTTTGAGAAGATGACTTTTGTTGAGATAAAAGCCTCTTCTTAGAAAGGTTTTTGTTTGATTGTTGTTTGTTGGGAAAGAAAGTATTTTCAAAATTTTGTTTTATCTGTTTTCCCACAATCAGTTGTTGTCTTTGTTTGTTTAACTGATTTACCTTTCTATATCTACAAAGTTCAGTTATGTGGTTAAACAGACCACATATTTCACATGCTTTTGCCTTCTCTTTCTTTTTAGATAAATCAAGAGAGCTGGAAGGCAATTTACTGACAATATCAGCATTTTGAAATAGGTCATCAGCAGTTTTCAGGATCTCAACTCCTGATGTAGTTGAAACTGCTAATGGCTTATTGTCAGTAGTTTTAACTTCTGCAGTACTTTCCTTTTTGAGAAAGTTCTGATGGTAGGATGTGCATTCCTCCATGTCAGAAGTTTGAATCAATTTCATCCCATCATTATCAGTTTTGTGGGTGAAATCTGTTGGTGATTCAGTGTGGGTATACCCAATGCCAAACTTAACATTTGCTGCAGTTTGTTTGTTAAGCAGCATTTGGTACCCTTTACAAGACTCAACCCACTTTTCACAATCAACCTTGGTGTCAGCAAGCTCTTGTCTGACTTTTCCTAGGTTGTCTATCATTGTTTTAATCTGTGCTTGGGTTTCTATGGATTTATCAGTCAATTTAGAAATTTCTTTATTTTTCAAAGCAATTTTTCTTTCTAAATCACACTTCATTTGAGTATATTTTCTCTCCATATCATTGGACTTGCCTTGTAAATGCACAATTGTTTCTCTTATTAAAGCAAAAGATTCTTTGCAAGATTTAGAGCAAAGCTTTAAAAGAGATTGTTGTGATACCTGAGTGAGTGCAGAATTTGAAGAATATCCTTCAAAAGCCATTAAGGCAAAATTCTTTCTGCCATTATCAGGTTCTCCCCAGTTGACATCATAGACCTTATTGTCTGCATCCTGACTGCATTCTGATGTGTCATAAGGAAGACTGCTCCAGTCAACATACCCTGATGTAAATAAGCTTTGTTGCTGAGGGGGTTGTTGAGTTTGTGCAGGTTGTTGAGCAGTTGGAAAAGGAGGCATCAGCTGCTGTTGTTGCTGAGCAGGCATCTGGACATATTGTACTTGTGGCACATATTGAACTTGTGGAGCTTGTGCCTGTACAAAATGAGCACTCCCTTGAGTTCCATTATTCCTATTATAAGAGGGGTTAAATTGATTTCCAGACATGGGTTGGTTGTAGCTAGAGCTTCTACACTCTCTAGCAAAGTGTCCCAACTTTTGACACTTGTGACATCTAAGTTTAGATTTGTCAAAACCAACTTTTGTTGAATTGTTAAGTCTTGGAAATTTCCTTCCTGACCTTTTGTAAAATTTGTTAGTTTTTAAGCTTAACAAGGCCAGTTGGTGTAATATCGCCATTTCTTCCAAGTCATCACTGCTAAAATATTTTAAATCATCCATGATGAAACACATGTTATCAGCAGTTTGACTCAGTTCTTCATTGTCATAAGCTGGGAAAGATCCATCTGATGAGATCCCAGCTGTTATGTCAATGTGGTCAAAAGAACCAAAATTATTAGAACAAGATGGTGAGTCATGTCCTAATAAGGCTGTGCTACCTGGAGTATAGTCATCAGCAGTTTTACCAAATTCTTGTAACTTTTTCTTTTGATTGATTTCTCTTTCAAAAGTTAGTAATTTTCCATGTAACCTTGTTAGGTTCAGGGTGTTAAAATCTGAACTTGTTCTGAGGACTATAGAGTAAGTTTCCCATTTTGAAGGTAAGGACCTTAAAAATCTATGTAACATAGATTCATTTGAATATGTCTGATTATTAATTTTTAACTCAGAGATGAGTGAAGAAAATCTTTCAAATTGTTGTGTTAAATTTTCACCCTCTATGTGAGTAAAAGTTTCATATTGTTGAGCCAGGATTTCTCTAATGTTGGCTATCACCTCAGCAGTTCCTGCAAACTGCTCTTTTAGGCAATCCCACAGCTCTTTGGCACTTTCACAATGTAAAAGCCCAGCATATATTTCGTTTGGGAGAGCCATAGCCAACATAGAGAAAGCTTTTGCATCAAGCTCAAACTTTTGGAAATCTTCTTCAGTGTAGTCTTTTTGATCCTTTGGTCTCTCAGTCTTTCCCTCTGGATCAGTAATAACTGGTTTGTGAGGTCCAAAAACTACAGACCTCCAGTAACCAGTATTTGTTTGGGAAATAGTGTGTGCCAACCTTTTAGACCATATGTTATATTCATTTCTGACTAACATAGGAGGCTTGTTGGCAGATCCAGTATTGTAAGGGTCCATTTTTAAGAAGTTTGGATTTGTCAATACTTCTTTAAAGTGATGGATGAAAAAGTGAGCCTTTTAATCCTTTATTGGATATCAATAAGAGCCTGTGTCTGAATCTCAATTTGTTAGATTGATATTTGATCAGATTAACCAGATGCTCTGATACCAATTGTTGGATCAGTGGCCTCTTTTAATGAACACTTATGTGTTACAGATTTATGTAAGAGTTAATGAGCAGCGGAATAATAAGTGTTTAAAGATTAAAAGATCACTTTTAAGAGGAGTTATTACTCCCCCTTGACTGAGTAGTAAATGAGAAACAATAAATACAGTTCAAGTATAAAGCAGTAAAGCAATTTATGTTTCTCAGATGTGAAATGGATTATAAGTTAAAAGCCCGAAGGATTTCAATTGATTTCAAAGGAAATTACAAAATATCACATACCTAAAATAGATGAACAAACTCATCAATTTATAGACCAACATACTAAACCGTTGTCTGAAGTAATCTAAGATATTTAACAAAGATATTATGCTAAGATAAGCTTACAACAGTCTGTACATCGAAACTTGAAATCAAGACTTTAACAAAACAATATAATAATAAAACTACTGAAGTATAGGTCGGTTAGAAGCTTCTGATGACAAAGTGCTGATGAGTGACAAACTGCTGATGAGTAGTTTGTCTTCAGTAGTTCTTCAGTGTAGTGTCTGGTTAGACTTCAGAACTTCTGATGAGTTACTCTTCAGTACTATGTGAATTTGTTCTTCAGTACTTCTTGTTTCTTCTTCAGCAGTTCTTTTCATACTTAGGCAGAATATGATTTGGACTAAGGTTATCAAAAGGTGGTTTCTTCAATCCTCTTTGTCCCAACAGGTACTAGTTTTCCAATGTATACTATGTACTTATAAATAATATTCTGTGTTGGTCACCTATCCTTGTGTTCCAAATCTAAAGTGTCGAGTCCAATCCTTAAGTCTCATTGTCCATAATTCATAGTATCAAATCCAAGGTATCATATCTAATATCTGTTCCAATGTATATGTTTATACTTTATACCTTAGTATATGTGGGTTATAACCGTGTCCGAATCTTAAGTCCCAAATATCAAGTCCAAACTTAGTATTAGTGCTATGTCATCTAATGTACACATTTATGTTCGGTTTGTTTATCAAGCTCTTCAAGTCCCACACATGGTGCATATATACTATATATGTTAGTTAGAATACTCACTACAAGAAAACAAGGCAATAGCGGTGACCCACCTGGGTGTCACCGCTATTGCTCTAATCCGTGTGAGGTTATGATATTGTCGTTGAATGGCCATATGATCAAACGATGGGGGTTAATTCGTACATAGGGCAATAGTGGCGACACTATCGAACATAAACGAACGAACGCGACCTCTATTCGTTTTCGTTCTTTTAACCAAATGAACAAAATTTTGTGTTCGTGTTCATTCATTTATTTAACAAACGAACTTCCTGGCGAACAGTTCATGAATTGTTCATTGAAAGTTCAATTCGTTTGCAGCCTTAGTCACCATCATAACCTACCTACCGGCGGTCACCCCAGACCACCACCACATCTGCACCACCACTGTTTCCATCGTAAACCCTCACTATCACGAAAACTTAATCCTCATCCATTACCATCAATCATTACCGAATAACCATCCCTAACCCTTGAATACTTCTTACGGACCACTAAACAACCTACCTAAACTAGCGTCGCCCGTCACCACAATAATCAACCATCACTACGACAATCACAGACTACTACCAAAGGAAAAAGGTTGTTGGAGTCTACCTCTGTTCACCGGTAGTGTGGTGGTGGAGGCGGCGGGGGCGGGGGTGCCGTGCACCACTGCCCCTCTCCTCATCTTCTTTCACTCATCCTCCCGGTCTCTCTCTAACTCTCCCCTCTTCTCCGATCACTCTCTCTCTATGACTCTCTCTTTTCTTTCTCTCTCTTCTCTCTGGAAATGAAAAGGGTTTGGGTATGGGAGAAGATATGGGGAGTGTGTGTGTGTGTGTGTGTGTGTGTGAGGTGGTGAGGTATCAAAGTAGGGTGGGGCATGTGGAACATGGTGGAGGACTAGAGGTGACATATGTACCAAGTGTTGACTAACCACTAGCCAGGGGTTGGGTTCGCATCACATATCAGTTTTGGACCCGTAATTAGCATTCGCTATAATAAGTTTTATTTAGTTTAAATAGTTATACACTTCTTGGTTTCAGTCTCGTAGTTATATATTTATAATTATTTGTTATTTGTTTATTATAATCGGAGTTTACAATTGACACTCTAAATAATATAAATAAGTTAAATAGTTATACACTTCTCGGTTTCAATTTTCCGGTCCGACCAATAGGTTCCCGGCCCAACCTCGCAGTTTTTGTCTAGTGGTCCAATACTCTAATGAAATACAATCTCCTAATTGTAAAAAAGAAATTTACATTAAACGTAACAAACCAGGTAAAGTTAAATGGCAGTTTTATCACTTCTTAATTTTAACTAAATAGGTTTATTAGTTATCTGTGACACCCAGAAAACTCAGGTTAATACTTTTTCAAACATATAAGTCTACCTTAGCCAAACATTTGATAAACATACTTAACTGGGTTAGTTAAGTCAGTTCACACACACTACGGTCATGGTTTCTATGATTCGAGGAGTCACCGGGTAGCACACACAAGTCTCGTATCCCGTACATTGGTGACATAACGAATAAAGTTAACTCATTGCAAATCGAATGTCTTATGATTATTTATAACTTGTAGATACGTGTTTACGTGAATTGATATGATAATAAGTGTTTTAAACAAAAATACGTGTTATTGGGTTTGTAACCGACACTAGACAAATCGGGTTAGAGAATTGAACATATGTTGGAAGAACTTATGTGTGGTTGAGCAATAACGAAGATGCCTAATAGTGAAGATGGGCAATAGTGAAGATGCCCAACAGTGAAGATGCCAGTAGTGAAGATGCCAATTAGTGAAGATGCTCAGTAGAGAAGATGCCAATTAGCGTAGATGCTCACACATCTTCGCTAATCTCATGGGTTTTAACTATAAATACCACCCTTAAACCCATTTTTACCACTTTTGAACCCCTAATCCGCCTCCTAACACCTCAATACGAATATTAACATCTGAAAACACATTTAACACCCAAACACTTCATTTTTGAAGATAAACAACCTCCAAAATCATTAAAAGTGAAGATCTAAAGGTGTGTAACATATCTAAAACCTTTTAATTAATTTTAATGATGTTGTTTGTAAAACCCGAATGTCCAGATCTGATTTAAGTGTGTTTTCCTCATTCAAAACCCTTCCTAATGATTTCCTAACTAGATCTAAACATTAAAAGTGAGTTTTCTCAAAGTAATGAATTTGAATGATAATGGGATCGTATTGGTGACCTAGAAATTGGGGTTTTTGTGTTATTTGTTGGTTGAATAACAATATGATGTTGTTTGGATAATTTGTGACGAGTTAGAAACATGTTTAGGTGGTGTTTGGCTTATGTATGAGTTTTGACCAGTTTAGGAATTTTTAGTAGATCTAGGGTTTGGATGTACAAATTGATGATAATAACATGTTAGACAACAGAATAGGATGCTTGTATTTTAGTTTGGAGATTGATTGAACGTTAGCATGTGATTTATTGCAATTTTTCCATTTTTAGGGAAATTTTCTCATGCATTATGATGTGATATTTCCATAATATACTATTTTGGGAAAATATGTGTTAAAGGCTTGAAACCGACTAATTAGTAAATGAAACATGCATTGAAATCGGATCTATAACGCTCAAAAAGTGCAACTTGACAAACCTGCTACAGTAAGCGAACTTACTGCAGTGCAGGCGAAGATGGTGGACAACGAAGATGCCTATCTTCGCTTATGAACCATCTTCGCTAGCTATGTACTTCGTTTTTTTAGTATCTTTGCTAGGGTATATTATGTGAAACTACATATGTTACTTGATTGACTATATGACAACTTGTACATGACGAATAAACTGATATGATGGGTCACCAACGGGATGTCGGGTCTTGTGTGATCGTGTCAAACATCAAACACATTTTCAAACGTCATGGTCTGGACAACTAAGGGCTAGTTAACCAACGAGTTATTGGTCAACACACTTATAAGCATTTTATGATAGGTCGTCTATATTAGGGACTATCATCACACGGTCGACCTATTTGTATTTAGAAGACGCAACCTAAGGTGAGTTTCATGGCCACACTTTTATACACTTTCTCATGGGGGAGAAACATGCTGCACACTTTTTTAGTTAAAGTTCATTTATTACTATTCTTATCACTTGATTAGTATACGACTCACCTAAATCCCAAGGAAACTACTAATATGGGTTATAGCGGGGAAATGTTGATAAATCTATTGGGCCTGACAACCCCCCCCCCCCCCCCCCCCCGTGTCAACTAGAGGTTGGACGGGTGCATACTTTATCAAACACACAGGGCCTACCGAGGATGACGGTAGTCCGAAGGGTACACACATTGTTAAGTAACAACACAGTCAGCAATGGTTTCGATCATACTAATAACACACATAAAGTCTAGTTAACGTTCGATAAAATAGTAATACGTATTTGATCTCTCATACTTATGATACTTATTTTTGGAAAAACCTGTGAACTCACCAACATTGTTATGTTGACACATTTTAGCATGTTTTCGCAGGTTGCTAAGGTAGCAACATTGGTCTAGGATGCACGGGAGTCCACAACATCCATCATTATCATTATGTCTATCTTTAAACATTAAGAGGGTGTTTGAGATTGCTTATTTCACTTCAAAAGTACTTTTGGTCAGAAGTGCTTATTGACTTATGACTTTTTGAAAAAGAGTTTCTAAAAAGGTGTTTGGATTGGCTTTTGTGGTGGGAAAAGTCAATAAGTCAGCAAGTTGTTTTTTAAAAAGTGTTTGGTTTAGCTTATTAGTGTAAAATAGCCAAAAGCCAGGATTTCTAACTTCTTGAAAACAGCTTTTCCACCATTATTTGAAAAGCCAAAACCAAAAGTGATTTTGGTTTACACAAACAGCTTATTGACTTTTTGACTTTTGGAAGAAGCCAATAAGTCAATAAGTTGTTTTGTAACTCAATCCCAAACACCCTCCAAACTGTTTTGAAGCATTTAATTTTGTGATGGTCTATAAAACTTATTTTATGCTTCCGCTACGTTTAAATTGCATTGTTTGGTTTATCCTATTTTCTCATATAGTTGTCGTTTGTTGTGATGGTTGACTTGGATCCTGGTGTGTCACACTAGGGATGAGATCGGTACCGTACCCGTACCCGTACCAAAAATACCCGTACTGAATTTGAACAAAAGTGGGTACCGAGTACCGTACCGAATATATAGGTACGGTACGGGTACGAGTACGGGTATCAGTACCGGTATTTCGGTACGGTACCCGTTTGGTACCATTTGGTTATTTTTTTCTTTTTTGAACACTCATACGGATACCAGGTAGGTAAACAATTACGAGTATCAATACTATGCGGGTACCAATTTGAAAAATTTGGTACAGGTACCAATATACCAAATAGGTAAAATTGATACGAATACCATAAATACCATAATACGAAGTAAAACATATAATAAAATTCAATAGTATATAAAATTCGGTACCCGTACCATTTTTACCCTTACTCGTACCCGTACCGATACCGAAAGTACCGAATACCGAAATCAGTAAAGTGGGTACCGATACCTATACCGAGTACTCAAAATCGGTACAGGTACGGGTACCGGTACAGGTACGGGTACCGGTATAGGTACAGGTATACGTACTCGGGAAAAAATGTTCATCCCTATGTCACATTCCTCTCGGTAAAACCCCGCAAGTAAAATTTGAGGGTGTGCCATTATCCACTTCTTAATTTTTATCTCAAAATAGGTTTATTAATAACGTACCATTTTGGACCAAACTAAAAAATTAAACAGTTAAATAAGACATTAAACAATTGTTAAAGGTCATCTACAAATGCAACTTGTTTACAATCTCTTTAACAAAAACGAGGGACACACTTGAGTCATATCTTATGGAACCGCCTTCGATAGATAGAGATATAGCTAATGTTATATACTTAAATTAGGGGAGTTAAAAGACAAGAGATGAGGGTCGGACACCTTTTCCTTTATATCACTTGCTTCGGTTAAAGTTGGAGGGAATTCTGGTGTTTTTCATGGTTAAAGCACATCTCTCTCTCTCTCTCTCTCTCTCTCTCTCTCTCTCTCTCTCTCTCTCTCACTAGAATATTTCCACTTTTGAAGAATATATCTAACCCGGGTATCCTTTCAATCTTGTTTTCAGTAGTTTTTATCTCATAAAAAAAGAGGTTTTTGAACTTATTCTAAGTGTGTGCCATCTTGTTCATCACCATCATCATCTTTCATAAAATATCAGATCTCAATAGTAGAAGAAACCAAAGAATAAAGAGGATCAAGTTCAAGTCTTTTTTATATATATCTATGTGGATCATTCAAGATCAAGATTTCATGCTATGATTCTTGATTGAATAAAGAATAAAACCAAGTTGGATTTTAGTAGACATTTGAGATGAATATGAGCAGCTCTGATCTCATTGATGCAAAGCTTGAAGAGCATCAATTATGTGGATCCAAACAGTGTCCTGGATGCGGTCATAAACTCGAAGGAAAACCGGTATGTTGTACGGATATAATGTTCTTTAGTTAGTTTAATACATATACTTATATAGATACAGATATAATCCTTTCATAATATTCTTAGCTTCAACTATAAGGTTTTGACAAATAAGAATCAGTACAAGAGAATAGAATTATACTTAAGTGTGTGTGTATATATTATTTATATGTATGAACAAGTTTTATTACAAAAGATTATCTTTTTCTACTCATTTGTGAATTCTTTTAAGCTTTTTTTGTGTGTTTAAATTTCATGTGATTAAGATGTTAATATTTTTCTTAAAATTTTGATTAGTTTCAGGATTGGGTTGGTTTACCAGCAGGAGTGAAGTTTGATCCAAATGATCAAGAATTAATAGAGCATCTTGAAGCAAAAGTTGAAGATAAAAACTTAAAATCTCACCCTTTGATTGATGAGTTTATTCCTACTATTGAAGGTGAAGATGGGATTTGTTATACACATCCAGAAAAACTTCCAGGTGAGTAGTATATGTTTGTGTGATTATAAACCGAAAGAGATAAGAATAAGATCAAGTTGAATAGTGTTGAATACCTGAATAACAAGAAAGAAGATCTAATATATAAGTTTATTGTTCATCAATAGTTCAATGAGTTAGGTGATACTATTAAAAGCAAAGAAAAATAGGGTTTTCTGGTTTGTTGTGACTTTTATTTAATAAAATTTGCACTTTGTCACACCTAAGGAAACCTAATATTGATAAAACTTAGGATTTCCTGTTTGTTATGACTTTCTTAACACTTTTTTCTTGATTTTTAGGAGTTACAAGAGATGGACTTAGTAGACACTTCTTTCATCGGCCTTCGAAAGCATATACCACCGGTACCAGAAAACGACGAAAGATCCAGACAGAATGCGATCTACAAGGCGGTGAAACGCGGTGGCATAAAACGGGCAAGACCCGACCGGTTATGGTGAGTGGGAAGCAAAAAGGATGCAAGAAAATCTTGGTACTTTATACCAACTTTGGGAAAAACCGGAAACCCGAAAAGACTAATTGGGTAATGCATCAATATCATCTCGGACAACACGAGGAGGAGAGGGAAGGCGAGCTCGTGGTGTCAAAAATATTCTACCAAACGCAACCAAGGCAATGCAACTGGTCCGAGAGAGCGATAAACAGCAACATTTTATCGAATAATATTCAAATTGAATGCATGAATAATGTTAGTAGAAGGGAAAGTAGAAGTGGAAGTGGGAGTTGTTCTTCTTCAAAAGAAATAAATGTTGCTACCACAATGAATAATGTTACTAGTCACATGAACATTAGAGATGAACTAGTTGGCAGTGTTATGACAAGTTACAATCCAGTGGACCAAATGCAACATTTTAAACATTTTGATCAATTTAGCTTCGTGCCATATAGAAAAAGCTTCGGTGAGGTATGTTTCTTGATCAATATTTTCATCGACTAGTGATAGATCGTATTCATTTACATGATCAACCATTATTTATTTTGTGGGTCCAACATTAGATTTATGGGACACATATTTTTTATTTTTTTTTAAGATTGAATTGATCCCAATGGAAGATCACACATCAATTGTGTAAGAAAAACTAAAAACCTGAACTTGGAACTCACACAAAATACGGAAAGATCCCAAATTTGAATCTCATTGTTCTATAGAGTTTTGTTTTAGAACCGCACTAGTGATTCTGAATTACATTCATTTACCTTTTCTTCTGTCTGAATTGATATTAATTTCATTCCAATTCCGTCCCGATACCTCTCAAGGCAGAGGATTATGGTCGAACCGATCAATAAGCGAAATGAACAAGTGGTCAAAACAGGATTTAAGAAAAAAACTTTTTTTTTTACTGAAATATTTAAATATCATTTACTCATCTTCAAAATATATTTTGTTAACATTGTAATATTGATCATACAAAAAAAGAATAACTAATTTTATTTAAATTTTATGTGTGTATAAATGAAAAATCAATCAAAATCAAATTTTTTAATATAAACATTACTGTATTTAAAAAACAAGATACAACTATTATTACTGTATTTAAAAAACAAGATACAACTATTGAAAAAGAATTTACCTTACAAATCATTCATCTCTTCTCACAAGGACACTCAAAAATAATTTTTGTAAACACGTGTAAATTAAAAAAAAATTACACATTACTCATGTGTAAAAATAATTTATGGTTGTATACGTATAAATTTTTACTCCTAATTTATTTTTTTAATATTGTATTTTAATAATAATGACAAGTGTAAAAAGAAATTTTGAGTTTGAATGATTTTTGATCGAGTTCTTTTGGATTTTTCATTTGTTTTCACGTTTATTTACGATATTTAATGTTTTCAAGATAACTCGCCCACATACATATATATACACACACATACATATTAGTTCTCAAAGTTATTATTAAGGATCTGTGGTTTTTAAAATGAGCCTACTAGAGTACTAGTAGACAAGTAAGGTGGCCGAAGCAACCGACTTGAAGATTGGTCCGGTTTTCGAAACATTGGTGCTACCCATTTAAGAAAACAATATAATTTGTATATTTTTGGCACAATTTCTTGGGCCATTATGAATAAAAGTACGAACTTGAAAGATAAATCTTACTTTTTTTTCTAGTTGAAAAGGAGTTGGTTGATTGTAGTTTACACAACTTTTTTGGCCTGTGGACATGTAATGAGGATTAATATTAATTGAGTTAGAAGTTAAGGGATGAACTGAAAACGGTTTAAGTGTTGCTTTTAACTCATCGATCAATACATATGTGAATTAATGTGCCACCTTTTGAACATGCATATACACACACATATATATAACACCTAGCTAATTATGAGTACTGAACGTTGCAGGTGGTAACAACAACAGGAGGAGAGGCTTCTACCACATGCGATGAACGTGACCTGCAAAAGCAACACCATGAGCAGCATCAAATGAACCTTGACCATGATCAACAACATTATCCATATCAGCACCAGGTGGCAACGACAGCCTTCCACATCAGCAGACCCTCCTCTCATGCCGTGTCAGCAATCATCAATCCTCCCTTGAATAACACCTCAGTTGTTATTGATGATGACTCTTTCCATGTCTCTAGGATCATTGAAAGTTTTCAAGTAAGTAATATTACTTGCGTATATTTATAATTATGGGCACGTTATTTCAGAATTAATAATATGTTAGAAATCTACGGAATCGCAAAATGCATACTCCCTCCGTCCCAATTTAAATGTCCTACTATCCTTTTTTGTTTGTCCCAAATTAAATGTCTCTTTCCAAAAATAGAAATCTAATTTCCAATTTTACCCATAAAAGACAAAACACAATCACGACTTTTAAGGATATTATTGTCATTTTACCATATACAAACAAAATATTTATTAAAATGTGTGTTTTTTGAACTAGGACATTTAAATTGGGACGGAGGAAGTATTATTTTTATAAATAATGCACAAAAGATGATCAAAATAGATGCGAAGAGAAAGTGAGGCGGTTACATAATCGTCTTGTGTATCACACTCGGAGCACTACACACAAGTGTATTTTGGCTAAAATGAGTTATTAATCATATTTTAATTTAATTTATATTTTTAAGATAGCTTTTAAAGTTATAATCTTTTTATCATTTTTCTAAAATAAGTTTTGGTTTTGTCAACCAAGTTGAGGACATGCAATCATATATACACTTTTATGTTCTTGTTTTGGTGACAATAAATGATTATATAGATAATAATGTTATATGGGTGTCAAGAAATAGAGCACATAACTATGTCTGTAGGCTGTAACAATTAAGCATGCATGCACACCATCTATAGGATATGTGAATGCTTTTTTAAATTACTAATTATTAATAAAATATAAAAACTTACTATATTATAATATCGACAACGTTTTACATGCATTAAAATACCCTAAGTAATATCTTTGTAAAGATTGAAAACAAAATTGAATCATATTATCTTAAATTTAGACTATTTATTAAATTTGAACATGTTTTTTTGCTGACATTTAAATTTTGATAACAGAGTTAAATTAGTACAAAACCATATATGATGTATACATGTCATGAGGGTGTATGTCAAATTTTGCTGACTTTTCTATAAATTGATTTAAAATTAACAGCAACAGCAGCATCATAAGATAGTTGGAAGATCGGCATCAGGATTGGATGAAGTGATAATGGGGTGCACTCCATCATCATCAACCGATATCAAAGAAGTGAGTTTAATTTGCCACCTTTTTGTTTTCTCTCTTTTTCTCTCTCTCTCTCTCTCTCTCTATATATATATATATATATATATTATATATAAAAGAAAAGAAAAGGGTAGTTAATATATTATTATTACAAAAGAATATTAATATAAAAAAGAAAGAAATTTAACAAAAAATAAATAAATAAAAAAAGAAAGAAAGGTTATTTCATCTTTTTTTCTCTTTTGACGGTTCTTATTACCAAACAAGGAGCAACACAATCGTGAAAAGAAAAAGAGCAAAAGAAGTACTGAATCCTATACTCTCTAATTAATTGTTTGTTTAACTTAAATACGTACCTTTTACATCTTTTGGTCTTAAATTTTTAAGTCATTTTTTTTAAAAGAATATATTTTTGATATTTGAGGTTATCGTTTATATTTACATTACACATTAAAATCATTTTTTAGGTGAAATAACCAAATATAGTGTGATGATGAATTAATTTTCATCTTATAAACCAACTTATGTTTCTAGAAAACATAGTAAAATCTATTGATCTAACTTACATAGGCTGGTAAGGTGTAACATAAGTACATAACCCTACGTAATTTATGTATGACATAAAATTATAATAAGTAGTACATTTTTCACACAAAAGTGTCTTTAATATATTTTTTTCATCTTAATATATACACACACTTTGATATCATTACATAGCACTGAATTATTGTGAGAATTTTTTTTACCATTTAGGACCTGTTTGGTAGCCTCTTAATAACTATTCAGAGGCTACCTCTTAAGGTTAAGAGTAACTTTAAGTTTAAATGGTTAAGAGGCAATCATTAAGATGTTACTCCCTCCGTCCCATTAGAAGTGTCCATATTCCCTTTTTTATTTGTCCCATTTCATGTGTCCACTTTAAAAAATTATTAGCCAACTTCCAAATTTATCTTTAAAAAAACAACTAAAATAAACAAAGAATATGATGGACCCACATATGACAAGGGTATTATTGTCATTTGGCAAGCAAAAAAAGCAATCATTTAATGTGCCTAAAACTTTGTGTTTTTCAAACTAAGACACTTTTAATGAGACGGAGGTAGTACCTCTTAACTATTCATACTTAGGATTACATCTTAACCATTAAGAGACTATGAACCATTCAGATGTAGCCTCTTAATCATGACTATTCAGAGGCTACCAAACAGCAATTGTTTTCATCAATGATATATATGATTAGTATATATATATATATATATATATATATATATATATATATATATATATATATATATATATATATTTTACATTTTACATAGACATGCAAAAGTCATGTATGTATATAAAAACCTATCAAGCTAATGTGCTCATGTGTGTGTGATTTTTTTTCTTGCATTGTTTCTCTTACAAGTTTGTAACAACATAGTGTATGTAATATTACCTACACATTACCTACAATGTATCTTACCCCTATTGTAATAAATAAATTATTATAATTAATGTCACATGTATTCTCTCCTTGAATTTATGAATAATATTTTTAAATTAATATCAATATCTAATATTACTAGGTTATTATAGTTAATATATTATCTTTATCTTTACTATGACACATTAAAATATTATATTTTTTGTCTCCCTGATATTAAATAATAATATTACATTATATTTTTCCTTTTTTTCTCCTATAAATAATAATAGTAAATATATATTTTTTTGTTTCTTTCTTTTATTAAATTAAAATAATGATTCATAATGTTCCACTTTTCTCTTATTTATCTAGTATTTCTTTTATGAATATTCTATTTTCACGCTTATTAGTAACCATCTAATATTTTGTTGATTAAACTTGGTGTATTACACATGCTTTTTAACCTATAATAAATAACAAACAAAGTAAATCGTTACAATAAATAAATAATACACCAAAGTTTATTCTTTATATCTTGAAAAGTTTCTGTATTAACCGATTATAATATATTCATTCAATCCGTGTAAGAAATGGCTTTATTCAGTTTGTGCAACACATTGTTTTTTAAATATCTAATTGTTTTATTACTTCGTATATATAAAAATTACATATATTCAACTCGTGTAATACACGAAGTTGAAACCTAGTATATATCTTATATCCATATACAAATAATGAAACCACTTTCTTCATATCTATTTTTGAATTGGAAAGAATCAGAAAAAAAAAAGCATTAATTACCATTACATTTTACTTTACAATTCTAAAATTTAAAAAAAAAAAATTGTTTTCTGTGTTTTCGCAAATATATAGAGTGTGATGTATCAATTTATATGGAAAAGTGTTGGCACATTTATTATTATTATTATTATTATTATTATTATTATTATTATTATTATTATTATTATTGTTTTGGATTTTTAAATGATTGAAATACACTAATTAATAGTAAAATTCCTGTCCTTCACGGGTAGCTCAGTTGGTGAATAGACCGGGGATCCCTTTTAGAGGTCTAGGGTACAATTCCTACGAAGGACATAATGAGAAATGATGGATGACTCCTGGCCTATGGTTATGAGTTCGAGTCCTGATCTCGGCCGGGTTTTACCAATCCTTCACCGTCGTGCCTACGAGCGGGTGAGGGGTTGGGTTTTCCCCGGTATCGGGAACTGCATAGGCGGGCCTGACTACGCCAGCCGCCCAAGGTACGTATGGGCCCTCCATTGGATTGGTCGTCGGGGTCTGTCCATTGTGGGGGGCTCCCCTGGGTAGTCAGGTAGAAATGTATGTTTGCATCAAAGTAAATCAAAATTAGTAAAATTCTTAAATTTGTTTGGATGCAAGTAAATCTTGCATAACATGGTTGATTTAAATTTTAGCTTCAAAAGGGAAAATAATATTAATAGGATAAAAAGTGAGCCAAAAGATGAGCCATAATTTGTGGAACCTGCTTCCTTTTCCATCTTACTGAACAACAAGAGAAAAGTTTAAAAGAAGCTGAAGCAGTCGTTGTCTGTTTCAAATATAGTTTGATTGATAAAAAAAATTTGCTCACCTTTTTATATCTATATAGACATTCTGTCATTCTGGTTTGTTAAACTTAATTATATAGGCATATATTCTGGTCATTTAATTTGTCACAAAATATGTATCATGCATCGGATATATTAATTTAACCGGCCATCTTAAGTTTAATTGGAGTGTTATGTTATTATTTTAATCTGATACTTATAACGCGGATTTTTAATTGTATAAGAACAACCGTTTATTATGATAACAAATACACAAATATATATATATATATAGGGTAGGGATCCTAAGAGAACCAACCCGTATTTGAGAACTGAGAGAACCATTCTGGGCCACACATTTCATATAAAGGCAAAAAAAAAAAAAAAAAAAAAAAATTTTTTTTTTTTTTTGCTTTAATCGCACATTTTTATGCAAGGGAAAATTTTTTTTTTATTTTTTTTGAATTTTTTTTCATGTATACATATGTGTATATGTCAATTATACATATGTGTATATAGCATTTTTCAGCTATACATATGTGTATATTTCAGTTATACATATGTGTATATTGCATTATACATATGTGTATAATGCAATTATACACATGTGTATACTGAAAAAAAAATACAAAAAAAATAAAAAAAAAAAAATTTTCTTACATATAAAGCAGCGATTTTTGCAAAAAAAAAAAAAATTTTTTTTTTTTTTGCCTTAGAGAAATGTGTGGCCCAGAATGGTTCTCTCAGTTCTCAATTTGGGGAAAGGTTCTCATTTGAACCAAAGGGATCCTAAGAGAACCAACCCCTATTTGAGAACTGAGAGAACCATTCTGGACCACACATTTCATATAAAGGCAAAAAAAAAAAATTTTTTTTTTTTTTTTTGCTTTAATCGCACATTTTTATGCAAGGAAAAAAAAAATTTTTATTTTTTTTGAATTTTTTTTTCATTTATACATATGTGTATATGTCAATTATACATATGTGTATATAGCAATTATAAATATGTGTATATAGCATTTTTCAGCTATACATATGTGTATATTTCAGTTATACATATGTGTATATTGCATTATACATATGTGTATAATGCAATTATACACATGTGTATACTGAAAAAAAAGAACAAAAAAAATAAAAAAAAAATTTATTACATATAAAGCAGCGATTTTTGCAAAAAAAAAAAAAAAAAAAATTTTTTTTTTTGCCTTAGAGAAATGTGTGGCCCAGAATGGTTCTCTCAGTTCTCAATTTGGGAAAAGGTTCTCATTTGAACCAAATCCTATATATATATATATATATATATATATATATATATATATATATATATACACACACACACACGGAGTATTTGGTATTTGAAATCTTAATAAAACTGAATTCAAGAAGCAAATTAAGATATATGTATAATAGGGTTTTGGGAAGACCAAAGTAAGTTTGAAAGAAAAGTGACGATGATGACCAAAAATCTTTTGCAAGTGTATGGTATCCTAGGACATCTATATACACGTCTTTTTAGTGTAGAGATACAAGAAAATAAATAATTATTTTATATAATTAAACGATACTTCTTGAAAATGTGTTTGGTATAGGTATTTTGCTTTTTATTATTGAAAAAAAAAGGTAGCTTGTTGCACATACCTTCTATTTTGATATAACTTGACAAATTTAATAATAAAGATTGTTATTATAAAAAAATCGTATTCATTTATCTTCAGCAACATTTCGTAAGCAATATCCATAGCAAATTGTTAAATTTTCTAGTAGTTAACTCCGACCTTATTGTTTTTTTTTCTTTTCTTGTGTTAATAGCAGGAGTGTTCCGTAACAAACCCACAAGAGACAGACTGGTTGAAGTACTCTACCTATTGGCCTGATCCCGATCACCATGTCTAGAACTTGACATTCAGATGATGCATACATATATACACGTATGTGTGTATATACACACGTGTGAATTCAAATAAGAACCGTTAAATATTTATAAACTATTGTAAATCATTTATTTTATATGTGAATACGTATGTTCCCATAAGAATACACTGTATTTATACATACAGCGTATTCATTTTGTGAAAACGTTAGAATATTGTATGTTCATCACATGTAAATAACAAGATTTTTGTGGTTTTAAATATTTAGTGATGATTCGTATTAAATCCATGTATATATACACTAGTGAGGTGCCCGCGCGATGCGGCGGGAATCACTATACATAAATTGGTTTGATTAAGCTATAAATGATTAAACAAATGATATGATTCGGGGTTATGATTGGTAACATAACCGAATAACCAAACCGATCATATAAAATATACCTAAACTTTAACCACTACGTTATACATTTTCGAAAGATTTCCATTTCATTTAAAATATATATATATATATATAGTAAGAAAAACAAAGTTTTGAGCTTTCTAAAACTTTAAAACTTCAAAGGAGGAAGATGAAGTTCATGAAATAAATTTCATATTTTCAAATTGGTCCACTGACTATTTGCTAGTCAATCATACACAAAGAATGCTACTTGGTGTACTTAACAAGTATAAACAAAGTGACATACGCATCACTTTTCCAATAGTGAAGCTTAAATGGCCCACAAACAAAGTTTTAGATCCTTTAGTTTGAGGAGTAGCTGGGGTTTCAGGCTACCAGAAGTACCAACTATTAGTAATACAATGATACATTTATAACAAAACAAGCTGAACAAACCACTAACCGCTTTCTTAGTTATGGTGCATCAAGCATCTCCACATTATTATCCAGCATATTTACCTTCCTCTTCTTCTTTTAGGTCCTCATCATCAAACTTTCTTATTCGGAACCTTCATCCGAACTTTATAGCTTATGTACACTGAATTAAGGACGGTTGACAAAACAACATTATTATCTATCAATAACAAAAGCATCTGGTATTCTGGTGCAACACAAAAGATTAACCAGAAAGGCCCTCGAAACACACCTTTGTTTAAAAAAAAAAAAGATAAATCTAGTGCGCAAATCTTGCCCAACGACCACTTCCACATGTAAAAAAAAGTAACAATCAACTATATTTATTACTGCACGTCATAGTTTTTCATATATTTGTTTCCTTGATTGGTCAGAGACCACCCCCACTCGACATTCCTTTCTTCATAACTCTGTCATTTCTTATGTATCTAATGCCTAACTTTCGTTGCAGCAGTTGTTACATGTTTTATTGGTGGCACAACTTTAATTACCTGCATAGATGGAACCTCACAATCACAATCTTTGCAAGCAACAATAATGCAAAATAACTTCATCAAATAGCACAAATAAATATACCTCTTCATCAGAATCACTTTCTTCAGAGCCACAAAGGGGATAGGGATAGTGATGGTGTGGTATAGGTATCGTCGGAAGAACAAGTTGTGTTTGGTATATGGTGTGTGAAGTTTGTGAGACGTGATGTTCCTACACCTTAACATGATTAGCGGTTACAACTCGAATAATTGATTTGGGTTATCAATATTAGATAACGGTTACGAAAATAGAGCGGGGTTGGGAATGTTGCAATATTGTTTCTTAACTGCAACTTCAAAAAAAGAGGAAGCCGAACGTTTACTGAATTAATTTCATATTTTCAATTTGGTCCCTTTAGTATTCAATAGTATACAAACTTAGACCTAACTAACCAAAAGTTATGTGGATTATGATGTTGAAAGACTATTTTACCCCTTACTAACTTCATTAGGGTATTGCACCATAAGCATCAAATGAAGTAATTACTTAACTTTGGTTGGAATCCTTTCTAAATGCTTTATATATAGTATAGATATAGATATACGCTACTAAGAAATCATTTAGAGAAAAAAGAAAAACCATGCAATATAGTTTTTTTTAGTGAATATAGACTTTCTGAATAGTTTTATTAAAATGTCTGAAAAATAAAAATCTTGCAAAAATGAAAGGATAAGAAAATTCATTGATTTTTCAGCGAGCCATTTCGTTCTTGCGAAATTCTGTTTGTTTCTATATAAAAAAACACATATATATATATATATATATATATATATATATATATATATATATATTTGTAGTGAAAAAAACATGCATGATAGTTTTAAAATTCAAGGCCGGCCCTTAAGGGGTGTGGGGAGGACTCCCGGCCCGGGCCCAATTTCTCGGGGGCACATTGACCCTCTAGCAATCCAAGTTTTTTAATAGTGATGTCCTTAATTCGATGGATTTTTGTATATTTAAGCCCCAAAATTATTAATCAAGTATTAATCAAACTGAAGGGTAGTTTATATAAAACAGAAAGTAAAGAAATGTTGAGAGAGGTTAAGAATTAAAGAAGAAAATGAAATAGTTTGAGAAAAAAAATTGCAAATTTATTATTGAGTGTAAGACCAGAGAGGATGAAGACGATAAAATTAAGATGGCTCACACCTAGTTGTTTTTGCTTTTTACTGGTTGGTTTTGACTTCCTTTTTAACTTTTATTTTTGTTATGAAACAATTTTTTTTAATTGCCAAACTTTCACCCATTTATATTTTCACCCTTTATGGGATTCGAACTCCCAACCTACAGGGAAATAAAATTTGATCCATCAATTTGATATTACTTTAATCGTAGCTTAAAAAATAGTTACATTATTTATTCCGTTAAGGCCTAAAGGTAAGACTAAGGGGCACAATTTTTGTAACTCGGCCAGGGCACCCGAATTTTCAAGGCCGGCCCTGTTAAAATTCAATCTAAATGCTTGTTTTTTTTTTTTTTACGTTTTCTTGTTTTCTTTCATGTGTAAATGCAAATTTAAATATGTATGTAAGTGTGAATTGTGTATTTGTTAAAAGAAATTATATATGTAATTTATATCCTACTAATAAGTTTATTTCTTATTGTTATATATAGAGTATATATACAAACGCACACTTGTTGTTTGTGATAGATTGTTTGTGGAGTTGGAACGGTCCAGGTTTAAACGAATCAAATTGCTGAAGCTGAAACATAATCTTGAAGCGACCTTGTGATAAATAAAAAAAATAGTTAAAATAGACGTAATATATTTTATGAAAGGGTTAACTAAACAAAATAAAATAATTTTGATGTAATGAGGTTAATTTGAGCAGATGTTCCCCCTAGCTCAAGACTCAATATGTCCTTTATAGTTATTGGAAGAGATAACGTACAAAGTTTTCTTAACATGAAAAGCGTAAGAAGCATTCTCAGCCTTTAGATTAAGACAGTGATATGATGGTAAATAACAACCCTAATTATATATGTAACGGAACTAAATGATACACCAAAATTTTCTATTAGGCCATCCACAATAGAAGCTTCAAATTAAGCTGACTTCATGTAAGAACATGTCCATCTTGGCCACGCTTTACTCTCACAACTAAAACCAACTCCGAAAAAATCAACTAACACTTCTTCTCCCTTTACTCACAAAATTTGTTATATATGGGGCGTTTTTGCACAAGAACGCCTACGATATCCTTTCCTTCACATCATCTCCCCTTTTCCCAAAAACACCCCAAAACCGATCATCCTGGATGCTATGGTAGAGTTATTCCATCTAAGCTTTCTAGTTTTTCCGGTTAAAATTATACAAGCCTTGCGTTGAAAAGTTCTACTTAAATTACATTAGTTGTTAATAATATTAAATTAGTTACATTAGTTGTTAATAATATATCATGATGATATTGCTTATAAATTACCTTTTATACATAATTCTAAATGATGTACGTACAATCCCTATTGATTGATACATAAAAAAAAAGTCTAATCTTATCTTTTTATCACACGAAAAAATGTAAGATTAAAGGGTTTTTGTTATCCATGAACAAGAAAAACCTTAATTGAACAGAAAAGGGGCTGGATATTCACACAACCTAGGGTTTTATTTGCACAACCCCTCCACGGGTCGTCGAGGCCTGGACGGCCCGTAGAGGGCCAAATGGGCAAAACGACGGGTCGTCCAGGCCCAGACGGCCCGTATAAGGGCTTAAACCCTAAAACAGACGGCCAGTCAAGGCCAGGACGACCCGTCCAAAAGCATCCAATCCAAAACAATCATTGGTAATCATTGGCAATGATTAGGTGATGATTAGGTGATGATTATTTGATTTTTTTTATAAGTGTAGTGAGTGTGGATGTTTAAAATGGGTTTGAATGTTTGGTTTTTTATAAATGTTTGGTTTTTTATAAATGTTATTTTTTTTATTTGTATAATATGATCTTTTTTATATAATTGTGTATATGAATATGAACGAATATTGTTTATGTTGCCGAACTAAACAAAACCCAAGATACGAACAAGCTGAACAATAAAGCATAAATAAGCATAATATTCCAAAAATTTACATAAAACTAAGAGTTCAAATGTACAACCAAAATACCACCAACCCGTCTAACCCGACCCACCCTGCTGATCCGACCCACCCGGCTGATCCGACCCACCCGGCTGACTGGTGGACGCCCCACCATGCTGACTGCTGGACGCCCAACCCGGAAGTGGACGCGGCTCCAAACCAGCTTCCCGCCGTCTCTCATTCTCGCTCTCTAACATCCACCGCATGTCAGCTCCCATCGTCTGCACATCAGCCCGCAACGACCCCAACTGATCCAGGATCTGCTGAAGTACCTGGGTCGTGTCATCATGCAACCTGACAGCATGATAAACGCGGGCAGGACGCTGGTGGTGGAGGAGGACGGTGGTGGCTGGAGGTGTTTGAAAGAAGACGAGTGGTGGTGGTTGTGGTGGTGAAGGGGTGGTGGGGTGGAGGAGGCTCGGTGGTGGTGGTGGAGGGGTGGAAGAGGGTCGGTGGTGGTGGTTGAGGGGTGGAAGAGGGTCGGTGGTGGTGGTGGAGGGGTGGTGGTTGAAGGCGACGAGAGAGAGAGAGAGAGAGAGTGCTTGAGAGAGAGAGGGTTGTTTTGTGAGGGACGAGGGCTGGTCTGGTGGTTTTGGGGATTCAAAATTTTCCCTACGGGTCGTCGAGACCTAGACGGGCCGTAGGGAAGTTAACAAAATTTAAATTATTTCACTACGGGCCGTCTAGGCCTTGACGGTCCGTAGAAGTTTTTTTTTTTTTTTTTTAAATCAGAAGCTTCCAAGGGAAGCTTTGTGTTTCAAACGGCCCGTTGAGGCCTGGACGGTCCGTTGAGGAGCATGAGGACGGGTCGTTTGGGCTCAACGAGCCATTATTTTTGGTTTTTATTTTGTTTTTTTTTAATTTAAAATGAGGACGGGCCGTTGAGGTCTAAACGGCCCGTTGAGGCCCACTAGGACAGGTCGTTGAGCCTCAACGAGCCTTAGCTTTGGGGCTCCAAACGGGCCGTTGGGGCCTGGACGAGCCGTTGTGGAACAACAGGGACGGCCCATATAGGCCAGGACGACCCGTCTTAACCAATTTTTGGGCCTTGGACGGCCCATCAAGGTCTGGACGACCCTTGTATTTTTATTTTTTTTTAAATTTTAGTGTATTTTATATATTTTAAGCTTGGTATTTGTAATTTTTATAAAAAAAAGGAGTATATTTTTATAATAAGTATAAATGAACACATACAACAAATTTTTTCGTTCGTCCGGTCCGGTAACATAAGATAAGCTAAGCTAAGTTAAGTCGCAGTATTGAGGTGATGGAATATCAACCCTTTGTATACGGTCCTCATATACCGTCTCCCACTCACTTGCCTCTTCATATCGCCACCTACGCCATGACGGATTCAGTTTTGGCATTGGGGCGCCTTCTGCTAACTCAATTTTGATGAAATGATCTTTGTTAACAAAAGCAAACGATATGAACTTATGTTCTTCGACGCTGTGTGGACCATCGAACATAGGGAAGTACGTCTCACTTTGATCATACGGAGAGAGAAATTGAACAACCACCCTAAATTTCTGAGCAATCAGTAATCCTGCGGCGGGCATCTCCATCCATTGGTCGCGCGTTGCTGGTCCCACTCCAATATGATCGAATGAGTTGGAGACTCTGTCGTAAGTATCGTAATCTACTTCATTTAAAATTGGCCTCCACCGGTCTTCATTCTCGCCGATCTCCTCCTTAAGCTGTCTGCGGATGAATCCCCACATATCCTGTTGCCACCCTAAGCCCACAGCTACGGATCGAAACCCACAGTGACCGTCTCCATGGACATCCCGAATGTCTGTAATGTATCTATGATATGCAGGTGGAAGCCATTTCTTAAACCTTTCGATCTCCAGTTTGTACCTGTAACCATTAAAAAGTGAGATTTAATATGTGTATAAATATGTATGCATGTGTGAATTTATATATTAGTAGTTTGTACCTATCCCTTTCCAACAGTGGAAAATCTTCATCGTAAACAATCGGTTTGTCCCTTGATTGTTTACCTCTTCTGGAAGGCTTTTTGCCCTACGTTGAAAAAATTATATAACAACAACAACAACAACAACAACAATAATAATAATAATAATAATAATAATAATAATAATAATAATAATAATAATAATACTAACCGCAGCCTTATCTTCCTTTTTTTCCTTTTCACTTGTTGTTGGCCGACCCCGAGTATCGGTTTGTACCTCAGGAGGTTTATGTTTAGTCATAATCGGATTCAACACCTCCTTCATCTTCTGCAACATGCTTTTTTTCACTTGCACCGGTTGCGACCTTAGTTGCTCAGCGAATGCATTCATTTCGTGCTGAAAGTCAAACTCGGGATTCTCAGCTACTTCTGGCATAAAGTCAAGTCGTGTCCAGAAGACGTCGATATCAGCCAGTGACACTCGTGTATCTGATATATATATTCAATCACAACAACAACAATCAATAATCTACAAAAATTTCGGATTTTTATAAAAATTTCGGCAGAGTTTCCTCTGTTTTTGTACGAACCAGACAACACAAGTCGTCTACAAAACGCTTCAAACATTTATAAATTTGACTATTATATCCTAAAAAAAATAATAAGTCTAAAAAATGATGTTACCTTTCGCATCATACAATTGCAATTGACAGGAACATGGCAATCCATAAGTCTTCTTGAGTCGGTGTTCACAAGACCTCTTTTTTTCCATATAATAATTTATCTTGTTGACCCCTCCGAGCATCAAATCAAGCGCTAGATGGGAAACCCTACCGATTACGTCTTGAAACAACGGTAGTTCATGTTTCCACATTCTTGTTGATCGGCTGTGTTCAAAGGAGTGCTTTATCGCTACGCGCCGTGACTCCATAACTTTGTCTATTTCCATCACAAGCGCGTGGAGCGAGCTGTTCGGGCCTTTTATGTACCTCTTAATCAGAGCATGCTGACTCTCGACCCTGTTGGTCGTAGTCTGACCGAACGTAAGGTTTTTATCTGCCCATGCTTCCACAAACATTTCTTTATAATCTCGGAGCCAAACTGACTCCATGTACTCATAAACCTCTGTAAAAAACAGAATAGTGATGTCAATACAGAAAATATGTACGCTTGTAAAGCAAAATAAAGAATAAAATATATACCCGTTCGATCCTGCCCCCAAAGTCGTCTGTAGAGCGATGCCCGATTCGATTCGTAAGCCTTTTCGTCAGGAGATTTACACAGTCGACCAAAATACTGCAAAAATATTTCCCATTCTTCTTTTGGAAATCCTGCTTTATGATATTTTGCAATATTTCGTTGAATATGATACCTGCAAAACAACAACAATAATATTAATAATAATAATAATAATAATAATAATAATAATAATAATAATAATAATAATAATAATAATAATAATATTTTGTTGAATATGACACCTGCAAAGCAATTTCGTAGCATCCGGGAAAACTGTAGCACATGCATTCATCAGAGCCAGATCTCTATCTGTAACAATTACACGTGGCTCTATACTCTTCTCCAGCAATTCTTTGAGCCTCTCAAGCACCCATATGTAGTTCCTCGTTTTCTCTTTAACGATAAATGCATGGCCGATACAAAACGACTGGTTTGTCGACGTCATACCCACAATTTGAACAAACGGGATTCTGTACTCGTTCGTTTTGTAGGTGGCGTCGATCAGCATCACATGTGGAAAGGCACGCCAGAGATTGTAGGAGACCCGGTGTGAAAAGAAAATATTCTCAACAGCATCTGTCTCTGGATTCTGCTTGGTGAAGTAGGTAAATTTCTTTTCAACCAGGATACTCTCGAGTATCTGCATAACAATAATAATAACAATATTTAATATTTAACAACAACAAAATTAATAATAGTCTATGACAATAATAGTAATTAATAATAATACCTGCATTGGGGTTTTATCGCCGTAAATTCTATGTTTAATCTTGCTCACTGTATTGTGTATGTCTCGTAGAATACATACATTATCCGGGTTTTGTGCTCTGATGGCCAAATGTATGTTCGCCGGTTCCAGGCCTTGAAAATAAAGCGTTTCCACCATTTGTTCTTCTTGTGGTGTCAGCCGCCTAGCAAAAGCGTGACCCTCAACATGTATAAAAGGGTCGTGGTTATGATTCGCGTGTTTAACCTCCAACTTCCAACCCTCTTTGCGTAGCCTCCCTATTAACATAAACGGACAGTTAATCTTTTTGCTACCCGTAGACCTTACTGTGGCTGTAGTATGGTATTCGCCATGACGGTCGCATCTCAGGTCTATCCTAATTTTTCTTGCATTATTTCCACTGCCTTTTGAAACAGAACGTCCTGTCACTAGGACGTAACCGCTAGCAAGGGCTCTATCGTAAGCCCATTGTTTCATCTCTTCAACAGACCCGAATACCTGAAAATTTATACAAGAGTCTAGTCTAAATTCATACTACTCTAAATTATATACTACTGTAAATATATACTAGTTCAATCCAGCAAACCCTAAAACGTGTAAAGATATACTAGTGTAAATAAATAAACGCACCTGCTCGGTTTCATACGAAACATCCGGGTTAGGTTCAACTTTTATGTTAACATCTTCATAAGCGTCTTCCTGGTTGTCATCATTCGGGTTAGAGCCGTTATAATCTTCCTCTAAGTCCTTAGCACGATTCCCGCGCGAATGGTAACTCCCGTACGTGTACTGCGGGTAGCTTGGTGGCACGAAAAATGACTCCTGTTCCTCTACATATTCCTCATTGAGATCGGGCAGCATGTTCCCGTCATTACCACGAACCCCGGATTTAACCTCCTCTTCACCAACTTGAACCCCGGGTTCATACCCTACGCTTTCAGAGACGTAAGACTCGTTCTCAGACAGGTCAACGGTTGAAAAGCTTTGTAAATATGTCATCGTGAGACCGGGAAGTCGAAATGGGTCGAGGGTTTTGGTGGTGGTGATGTTTTAAGGTTTTGTTCAAATGGGGAAGAAGCTGATCGTGTAATGGTTAAATCTGGAAATCTCAACGGGCCGTCGAGGCCTAGATGGGTCGTCGAGGGAGTAAATGCCCTAACCTAACACATCTCTACGGGCCGTCGGGGCCTGGACGGCCCGTCCTAATGTGCCTTTTTCAGACTTTTCAGTCTGAACTGCCTGCTTTTGCAGGAGTTCAGACTGAACAGCTGTTACATCGTACTTATACGGGCCGTCTGGGCCTGGACGGCCCGTCGTTTTTGTCTTTTCTGCAAACAAACGGCCCGTCAAGGCCAGGACGGGTAGTCCTGAAACCCTAATTTTGCTTAACGGCCCATCTAGGCCTCGACGACCCGTCCTAAGGTTGTTTAGGGTTTTTTTGGGGTTGTGTAAATAATATCACCCAACAGAAAAATCTGTAAGCAAATTAATGTCGGGAAAGAGTTGATAGAAGAATCCAAAAATGGAAAGGGGAAAAAAGTAAAAGAAGAAACTCAAGGAAAGGCTGCTCAACTGACACAATGATGATTATAGATATCATCTTTATGCATATTATTTCATTATCTAATTTACTCTTTATGATTTTACATTTTGTTTGAATGACTAAATTTACATACATGCATTGCATACGAAGCTTAATTTTTTATATGAGTGTAATAAAATAATCAAAATAAAAAATATTTCTTTATTCTTTATCGTACAGTTTAATTCCTTACAATAATTTAAAAGTTTTGTTTATTGTTATGATGTTTAAATGACATAGTACCAAGCTATATTAAATAAATACAGTTTAATATGGCATTTACATCATAAGAAATATGTATATTTCAGATACATATGTAACTTGTAACTGCAAAGAAATTAGAAAACTTAAGAGACATGACCGAGAACAAAATGAATATACTTTGAACTGAATCGATCGGTATACATTATCTTGTGTAGGTTATATGAAACAAGCTATAATTAATTATTAGATAGTATTATTAGACTCGGGTTTATTAGCGTGAGCTTACACAGAAAGATAATACTATCTAATGATAATCACCTAAAATATTATGGGTTGTTCAATGACGAGTTTAACTGAAGCATCAACTTGTGTTCGGTCGAGCTCACAATAACACAAGCCAACTTGGAGCGGCTCGTCATTTTCACTTTGAGCTAGCAGTTACACAAACATTCAAAGAAACCGCTCAAACTCAAAACTCGAATATTAAATTATTAATGAATCTTAGTTACGAATGATTTACCTACAAAAGTCTTCAAAGATAACACATCTTAGTTAATTAAGTTAATTAGTAACTAGAAAAAGAAAAGCTTAGTGGCTGTTTGTTTTGACTCTTAATGATTTTTTAATGAGACAGATTTCTGAATCGGTCATACATAGTTCATTCAGGCTCTTTTTTTCGCAAGCAGATATCTGAATGGTTTAGACCCCTTACGGGTTCAGCACACATTGGTTCAGGCCTCTTATTTGTCCATCACTTGCCAATTCATAAATTGTCAAACAGCCCCTTTTAGGAACTAATTGAAACAATAACAAAGACTTGTGGACCTATATAAAAATGGTGAGCAATAATTATCTCTTGTGAGAAGTGTCACTTTCCACATGCATGCAAATAATAAATATATATAAACTAAATAAAATCTTAAAAAGTTATAATTCAAATTTTAGCACTTTATAGTAGATTTTGGAAGCTTTTATAACAAAAGAAAGAAGCAACTAGGACCAGAATGACAAGTAGCAAGTGTACAAATGAAGTAGCTAAAGGTACTTGTTGTCACTGCTGAGTGTGAGTTTCCTAAGATTCGGTCTCCGTAAAGAAGTTGCAGAGCAGGAATATGACAACATGCATGGCTGCTTTTTAGAGACAAAGAATCCTTCACTCACTTTCATTTCGGAATAAAACTATCAACTAAAAAGTGATAATTGATATAACAAAAAATATTTGAGACATGATCTTGTAATTGTTTCTGGTTTTTAGTTCTTGCTGGCTAGTTTCTCTATTTTTATATAGAATTCTCGCAGTTAAAAAAAATAATAATAATAAATGAAAACTATTAAGGTATGGAAGAATCCAGTCATAAATGATGGTCACCTATGATATGGGATACAAATTACTTGATGTGTTATAACAATGCATCTAAAATCCATGGTGACAATACATATTTTGTATATTATCAAAAGATAACACTTTAACATACATTATTTTTATATAAAATGTTTATCGGTTATCTTAAACAAACATCCTAAGTCGACTTGAATGTAAAACTTGGAATCTTCTTAACTCTATAAACTGAGGATGTCAAACCGCCCAACGAACAAATGAAAACGAAATCCTCCATTGATTGATCATCTGCTTGTAACCGAATTAGTAAGAAATGTGGTATTCAGCTTAACCAGTGGAACCATTCAAGTTTTCACATATCATGCATGGCTCGAAAAGCATTCACAATAGGTTCCACATCCCCAATCCACTCACAACCACATATTACATTAAAAATCATTACAGTTTTTCTCTAATCTACTCACAACCACTTTCAACAATTATTAAAAAATAAATACAGGAAAACTGCTTTCCCCCGAATATCCTCAAATATACCGATAAACATTAGGTTCCTATTTTTTCCACTCACAACCACTTACAACCCCATAAAAAAATATGGTGTTTTCTCTCACAAAATTATAAAGGACCAAATGTGAGTGCTCTTATATCCTAAAATGCGAATGAGATTTAGGGACCTGTCTATAATTCCCCATAGTGCAGCTAAAAATCAAGTTTATATCTAAAATGTTTTCATTGTTTGTTAAACATCATACATCACATTCCTCATATCTACCTTTATTCTATAAATGATGCTTTATCTTTATTCTTTTTTATCTCATTCTTCCACCCGGCACAAAATATGGGAATGGGTGAGTAATGAATGATGAGTTCCTAATATAGTGAATGGGGCATGAGTCCCTAATTTAAAGATCATTTAGGGAATGGTATGGAGTATCATGTTAAATGAAAACTATATATATTTTCCCCAAATTATAGGAATTGGGTTAAGACAGAGAATGAGACATGAGTGCTCTTACTGAATTACTAGTGGGAAACCCGTGCCTTGCTGCGGGACGGTTAAGAAAATATATTTTTTTGAACAATGCACAAGCGTATCCGTGTTAGCCCACCAAGTTGTAGGAAAAGTTTAAAAACATATTGCCTTCCTTCCATTGTCTTTGAATGCAAAACGATGTATATGAAATAACCAAAAAGGTTTTATTAGGCTTACTTGTGTGATATTGAAATTACAAAATAAACCTCAATATATTTGCTTTCAGTGTGCCATTTACAAGAAAAATTTGTTACAATCAACTATCAATAGATACTTGTGCATCTTGCTCAGCCTTAAGGACAGGGTTATCGGCATCTGCTTCTGTGTCACCAACAGACATCAATCTTATGCAAAGCAAACAGATTCTTGTAAAGATAAGGAGTTAATTTTTAATATAAACCTAAAATTTGGTTACGCAGTTTACCTTCATAGATTCCATTTCTTGACGCACATCAGAGTTTATTTGTAGCACTTCGCTTCTGATACCTGATAGTTGTTGTTGGTGAAATTAAAGGATTATGATTGATATGTTATTGATGTAATGGGTGTTATAACTTTTTGCATGTCCCGAGCTATATACAATTTGTAACCGATTGAAGGAGAAATCATTGTGAGGAGAATCACTTTAAAGCATGAATGAACAAAATGGAAAAACAGGTAGCGTGATTATCTTCTAGGGGCATTTAGGGACGAAAAGTGGTAAAATTTAGAAATTTGTAAAGAAACCCTTGGTATACCATCTTAACTTTGAACAATTTAGACATATTTGTCAATGCCTCCTCTTTTATAATGTAGTATATATAGATAAAGCGATATAGTATTATCTTATTGAATTATAATCAAGGCGCACGTATTAATGTAATCATCTCTTAATTGTATTGGTTCAACGTGTAGTGTATTACACTTATTATGGTAATATTATAGCTATTTTATTTTAAAGAGAATAAAATTATTAAATTTATAGCATGTTTTGCTAAATCGACACAAAAGGTGTTTATGAGGCACCCTGGCCCACACTTGACAGGTTGCACCATACTGTTGACCGAGAGACTGAGAGAGGGGACGTTGAGCGAGCGCTAAACCCAACACAGCTAGGCTAACCCAGCGGCAAGGCTTTTCTGGAGAGCTTGAAGCGGCCTTTGGCCATATTCGAATCCAAATACCATCGATACAACACACTTAACCCCTTCCAACTGGGCTACACACCTGGGTGCTTTTGCTAAATAATAGTAAAAACACATACCAGTTATTTGAGTTTTAAAAAGTTACATATTTAGATTTAAGATTATTTTAGAAGTTCAAACTCATATTTTTCATTTCCTTTTGTAAAAATTACATCAAAGATAGTAGACAGGTGGACAACAAACTCATATTTTGATTAAAAAAAGTATGCACAAACGCGGGTTTCGATTTTCATCCCTTACGTTCGTTGGAAAATTCTAATTGATGATAAAAGTGTTATTACATTAGACCAAAAAAAAAAAAAAAAAAAAAATCTAAGAATTTTACTTTGAAAGCTTGAAGAAGATTTGGGTTGGGCAAAGGACGTTTTCGTTGAAGTCACTTCCTTGTCTTAACAATCTGACATGAAAAGCATGTCTAATGAGCATTTTTATAAAAACAACTTTCTTTCCTTGTCAATGTGTATATGTCATTATTACTCACAAATTTTTGTTAGCCGTTTATTATTATACACGGGTTGAATGGGTAAAAATTGGTTTTGTTTTATAACTTAAATCCATGAGATGATAACATGCGCTAAATTTCCTTACGAATAAGTGTGGGTCGGCTCTGTTTGAAGGATCTTGAATATCCAAATGCACAAGTCAAATGAATGTCGACATCGTATTTCAAATGCTTACATCAACGCGTTAGACAACCATCTAAGAGCCGAAAAGGGCTTTCCTCTTGTAGGGTAACCCAGGTTCGATCCTTATCATAGGGAGTAATTTAGGCGTGTAACCTTTGCTGCTGATAAAAAACATCTAAGAGTAAAAAAAAACAAGAAAGAACCAACCATACTAAAAGTCTTTGCACACATAGATTAACAAGAACGAGAAAGCAATTTTTGTAAAAACATGTAAATTTCGCATTTTCTTATTATGGAACCGTCACAACTTTTTCTTTGACACGATGCAACTCTTTACGACAAAGCACGCTAGCTGACAGTTATAAATTAGTGTAGGTTATTCGGTTACACCAGCAGAAATTCTACTATATTAGCATAAAAATACTCGGTCAGAACTCCTTCATCACTAACTCAACTATTGTGACAAACCATGATGTTGGTGATCTCAGTTACCACCAATAATAAGTTCATACTGGCAATCCATTTTCATGCAACTTTCCATCGATCATGCAAATTTGAAACTTCCGTTGTCTTGTCAGCATAGTAATAAAAAGAGGTTTCCATTGCGAGTGAAATGTCAAGGCTAGACGGAGAGATCCCCAACACGAAGGGGATATCAAACTTGTTTTAGGCTTATCGAATGAGTTGAATGGAAATAATGTTCGCTAACTTGCTAATAGAAAAAACAGACCATGAGCAAGACCTTAAAAAAGAAAGGGTTTTGGATGAAAGAAAGGTGAGAAAGTGAAAAACATAAACTAGCGTTTCCTAAATGTTTTTAAAACCGGACTGATTACTCTTACGAGTTTGACTAGAACCCAATTCAATAGGTTTTACAAGCCTCAAAAGCCGAATTACATCTAAACTGTTTTAAAATTTAGAAAAAGAAAACAAAAAATACGAAGTTGTAAGACTTAAGCTTTAAATCGATCTTATCAAAAATAGGTTTAAAGTTCAAACATAAAACAAGTTAAAAAATCACCATCCCATGGAATGAGTTTAAGAAAACCAGTCTAACCAGCCGGCTCAGTCGCAAAAGCGCCATAGCTTGCGAACTAACCAGCTAGGTGACTGGTCAGCTACTCAAAACATTTGAGTAAAATGGTAAATTACATACATCATGCATCAATCTAAAGACATCATAATCATAGTAAAACATACTATTACTTATCATAGCATAGCATAGCAATATGTTACGTTGACAAAAAGCAAAACATATATCTACAGAAATTGTGTTCATACCCATTATTGCATAGCGACACGATCCTCTTTTGCAAAAACCAAGAGCACCAAAACCGACTTCATGTTATTAGTCTTGCGGTTAACCAGTTAACAAGCGGGTGTACTTGCACCTGAAGCTTTTAATTTTAAAGATGCAAAAAGGCAAGACAGTTTTGCTATCATGGGTCTGGCTTTTGTTACTCTTGGAACAAGTGTTAGTTCTTTGCCTTGTGATGGACCCTTATACCCTTCTAAACCGGCTTTTGTGATTAGTATAGCATCCCCTGATGGCAACCGCCAATGTTTGTACTCTTGAACCGCCTGCACAATAGTAGGAGAGGGGCTTTTAGACAAGGCCAGGGTACATCTTTTTATAGATCAATGTAGTGCAAGATATCCTTCGGACATCCTTTGTAAATGAAAAGATATTACTATCAATATGACAATTTTGATAGGGGTGCTAAAAGCTTGAATGGAGACGAGCATGAGCTTCGTATACAACCTTGACTAGGCTCACAAGCCTAAACAAACCTATTATTTATATAAATATAATAATTTTTATTTAATATAAACAATACATAATTACACAATAAACAATATTTTTATATATAATTATTATTATAAATATAACCAAATAATATATCATGTATTATATATGTGTGTGCGCGCGCTTACCAAAATATACATATACACACACAAAATTATATATATAATTTCAATAATTAATAAATAACTAAAAAGCCGAGGCGAACTCAGGCTCTCGTTTATATCCTTGATTTTGACTATCTTCTTACAAAATGATAAGACTTGGGATATTTCTTAACGGTCAAATGATCAAACTAACCAATTTATTACTAAAATTAAATGAAAAAATTGGATCAAATGAATTGAACAGTTCAAACTGGTTGAAAGTCCTCCAACGTGTATTCAAAGGAAACAAAACCTCCTGAATATTGTATTTTATAAAGTTTTGACCAATTTTGCAGCAGCAACAGTTTTTGTTATCATAAAGCACATTAGTTATTTATAAAATCTAAAAAATGGTAAAAGTACATAAAAAATCGTCCATGTGGTTTGGTGTTATTAACGGAAATTGGTCCTTATGAAAGATACCAAAGAGACTGCTACATAGAGAGCTATCCTTCCATTGAGACGGAGCCAGGAGCACTCTAGGGCGTCTAGATCGCACATATACTCCACCTGGCATGGCACAGCATTAAAACCAATTCAATGCAGCTTCCAAATGTTCAGCAGAGATAGGATGAATATGTTATGTGGTATAAATGAGCAGGTCTGGTGCGTCCGGTAAGAGACCAAAACGGGTAACTTGATACGGTGTCCAATTTTTTTCTATAAATACATAGTGACCCAGATATGATTACAATTGTTTCGATAATAATCTAACAAAACAAAATTATTTTGGGTGTCTGGTTGCTTGTTTAAATAGCTTATATGCAGAAGTAGAGCTTATTAGATGCATATTATAGGGCTTATAATAAGCACAATTAATTTTCTTTATAAACACCCAAAAGTAAGCGCTTATATGCTTTTAAAACTGGGATAAGCTGTTTAAAACTCACGCAATACTAAACTAATACTTTTAATATTTAGTTTTCAACATGTTCATGTGTTCAACCCATTTCCTAAGCTATGTTTTTTATATTTTTTATTTGCCACCTGTAAAATATATCACTGCAGGCTGCAGTGATCTTATTCAAATTATTGTAAAACATTAATCTTTGTAAATAAGAATGTGTGTTACCAAATAACAAAGCACAATTGTTGTACTCCTACCCCTACCAGCTTTACAGTGAACGTATGTGGTCATGTAGATGGTTGCATTCCCTACAACAAGACGGGCCACATATGTGAGGCACAAGCACCATACTAATGAACCACTAGGACATCATGTTACTCTCTTAGCTAATTATTTTTATTTGACCAGTTTGAGGAAAACAGACAACCCCTTCCATGCAAGACGATCTTCTGAGAGACTTCTACAATTGGCCTCCAACATTACTAGTTTAAATAAGGAATTGAATAAATGTTTCATTTAATTTTAGCGCGACAGTAAAAGTCAGCGAACTATACATATAAAGTTGGGTATGCCGCCTGCTTGTGCATAAAGGCAAATTTTTCCTATGGATAATTAGAATCATACAGCCATACAACTGAAGCTAGTTTGAACTTGAACAAATGCATTATACACATAATTACACTAATAGGCACTTACGCGGGTATAAGGAAGTGGGGACCAAAGTTTCATAAGGCTCGTTGAGGGTAATGACACCACCAACACCAAGCTGTTTCAATCGAGGAACATCCTTCGGAAATGGAACAACGCCCAACAAAAGAAACTAAAAGAACATGAAAGGCAAACACGCTTAAAACCACAAACTACATATCATCAAGTAGTCTATCAATTAAAGTTGCAAAACTGATAAAAACAAGAAAATCATACTCCTTACCCAAAATCAGCATGCAAATGACTTCTATCAACGAATGATAAAAACAAGAAAGTCATACTCCCTACCCAAAATCAGAATGGACATGACTTGTACCAAGAGTGTTTAGATGTATGTTGAATTGATTATAAAATTTTGGATTTGAATCAGTTTCAACGGTTGCGTAAACTGATTATAATTCTGGTTATGAAGGTTCAAAATTATCAAGTTTGGAGAATCATAATACGAAATGGCTTTAATATATCATTATTAAGATAATATGCAACACTGCTAAATTGTTCACCAGCTTTGACAGAGTAACTGAGTTTGGTTTAGCAAGTTTCAACAATTGCTTAAAAAGAGCACATCTAAATTCTCCTATAAACAAAAAAAAGAACGACTCATGGTTGCTTTAAATCCATACTGACAATATAACCATTAACTAGTTACACTCATAATTGTCCCTTTCGATGTCATGAGCAGTCCCACTCACATAATCATCAATGATTTCCACTTAGTTTATAGTCGATTTTCTCACATGGATGATTCTGAGCGAAATGGGGAACAAATCAAATGTAAATATATGATGATTATGAGTAGGATTTTCCATGGTATCGAAATGTGATGACGTGGGTCCTAAAACGACAGCGTTTAATCCCCTCGTCGAAAAGATAAGTAAAATTGAGATGATTAGGAGGTGGCCTGACTTGCTGGAGCTGATATAGGGCAGCGTACCTGCCATGCGGAAGCCTCAGGGCAAAACGCAAATAGTAAAAACCTTGGAAATGACAAAAGTGGGTTTTGGCTTATTATCATTGCAAGAAACAAAACATCACACAGCTCCATGACTTGCATTGGAAATGATAAAAGCTGAAAACACCCAAAAAGGGCAAAGTCTCACTGCAGGGAGCCGATAGAGGGTCAAACACAACCAGGTATGGAAAGGAGGCTACCCTGAGGGAGCTCCTGGGCAGAATCTCATTGCCTATATAAGGAGACTCTTGGGTAGACATCCCACACACACTTCTTACTCATTCTTTCTACTCTACTACTCTCTATTTCATTATTCCCAACTCCAAAAGAATATATACTTATTCTCACGCCGGAGTCCAAACGCAGGAGGCCCCCTCCTGCGTTAAGGCTAACGGTGTCTGCTACCCTTGTGCAGGTCCTTCCAGGAGCTCGAAGACCCCCAATCCTTCAACTAAATCCAAACCTAAAGCTAAAACCAAAATTAAACCCTAAGTTCCAATATAACATACCTTTAACCTATAATCCTAAACATCTCCTAACCTAATACCGGTCATTTTCCTTGTTGTAGCAACAAGTGGCGCCCACCGTGGGGCTGTCGCTACTTTGAACAAAGCTGTTGAGAGTTTCTACAGTCCCATTTGTTCCTAAGTAACCTCCTTTTGTGATGACTGGTGGAGATAACCGCCTAGGAGGAGGTCATTCAGAAACTCCGGCCAATAGTCACACCTCAGGTGACGCTTCTGGCCATGAAACACCTGGAACGGACGGACAACAAGTCGAACCGTCTCTAGGAGACATGCTCAACTACCAAACGCCGCCGTCCTCAAGGGCTGTTAACTCGTCTCCTAGAGACGACATGTTGTTCCCAGTTGAACGAATGGATATCACCCCGGAGGGAGTACGAAGAAACTTCTTGCAACTCCGAGACCTCCTGAATGGTTACGTACGAGAGGAAAGGTCCAGAGGAGTTAGGGTCAGGTTGTCTTACGACGAAGAACCTGTTGTCACCCTCTCACCTGTTCCTCCGTTGTTGGGAACCACTACTTCCCCAGCAACCCAACGTGCCAACACAAATCCTCACACAAATCCTCACCCATACCTGAACAGTCAGGGAGGCATTTACTCAGGAGGAAGAGGTCCTAGCAACTCTGTGCTCTCCCTGGGGACCTCAACACTACTCCCTTATGAAGAAGCTTTGAGGTCATTACCTCTGGCTAGCAGTGCTATGGCTGCCTCCCTCGCGGGAGCAGGAAGTCTTGCTGGAGGATCTGTTATTCCTCCAGAGACGTTGTATCCCAGCTACTCACAGCCTCAATACTCGCCCTATGTACCCCCTTACTTCCCCACATGGCCGGGAGGGTATCCTTGGCAGTACCCTCCTCCTCTGAACCAAGTGCCTGTAACCTCCCTTGCGGGAGGGCAGGGCCTGGGGATCTCTCAACCCATGGTTCAAACCTCTACGGCCGAAACAAGGGGTGAGGCTATACCTTCAGAGCCGTACCGACCAAAGTCGCTAGAATGCTTCGCTGAACACATCGCTCACTTTGATTTCCCCAACAAGATCAAAATGCCAGCCAATGTGAAAACATATGATGGTACGGAGGACCCTGATGACCACTTAAACGTCTTCTCTGGAGCAGCTACTGTAGAAAAGTGGAACAACGCCGAGTGCTGCCACATGTTCATGCAAACCCTGGTGGGACCAACTCGTCTGTGGTTCTGTGGACTACCAGCTCGAAGCATTTCCTCCTTTGACGATTTGAGGAAGAGTTTTGTTTCAAACTTTAACCCCCTGAGGAAATGCACCAAGGATGCTGCCATACTGCACCAGATCCAACAGGGGGAGCATGAAAACCTCCGCAGCTTCATTGAAAGATATAAAAGGGAAGGTCTGCAGTATAGCGGTGCTACCGAGAAGATCCGAGTGTCAGGATTTATGGGGGCCATACGTCCCAAAAAGTTGTTAAGAAGGTTCCATGAAGACGTTCCCCAAACCATGGAGGAAGCATTTGAAAGGGCTGAAGCCTTCCTCCGGGGAGAAGAAGCGTTAACTCGGCAAGATACTAGGAAGAGGGATCGAGGGAGCTGGAGAGACAGTTCGACCAGCTCCCGAAGACCTCTCTTTCAACCCTACCATGAGAAGCGATCGGGGAGATCCTTCGACAATCAAAGAAGCGAAGAAAGGAGACGCTCCCCAAGGTCAGGAAGGTACCAGGAGAAAGAAAGACAAGTCTTCACTGTTCTCACCAAGACCCCTCAGGAGATACTCTCCACAGAAGAAGTTAAGTACACATTTCGACCTCCCCGACCTTTGTCCAAACCAGCTAACAAGAGGGATGCCAGTAAGCATTGTGCCTTTCACAACGACACAGGGCATCACACAAACGATTGCTACCAGCTGAAGAAAAGGATAGAGGAGACTGTCAAGTCAGGGGAGCTGGCTCATCTGATAAAAGACATCAAAGGAAGAAAGGATGAAGGACGGAAAGATAAGGATGTCAACATGGTCAGTTTCGAAGGGTCCCAGCAGGCCAAAAAGGCTCGCACTGAGCCCTGGAACGAGCAGTACATTTGTCTTCCCCCTGCTCCTGATGAACTGATCGTCACACCCGTAATAGTGGAGGCTGAACTGGATGGCTTCCCTATAGACAGGGTGTACATGGACTGTGGAGCCTCCACAGAAGTGATGTATGAACGATGCTTCGAATCCCTAAGCCCAGAGATCAAGTCCAAGCTCAAGCAAACAAACGCCTCTCTAGTGGGTTTCTCCGGGGAACGAGTACATCCCCTAGGGAAGCTCACACTTAACGTCTGTTTCAGGGATGGAGATTTATCAAGAACAGAAGAGTTAACTTTCTCTGTCATCAGGTACCCTTCAAGTTACAACGTCCTCATTGGAAGGATGGGGATCGCTACCTTCGGCGCTGTAGTATTAACAACACATGGTTTGATGAAGCTCCCCACTCCCAACGGAATTGCAACCCTGAAGCCAACAGCTGAGGCTCTTCTGATAGCCTCTGTAGAAGAAGCAAAAGATCCCAGGGCACCTGAGACGTCAAGCACTGGTCCCATCCGGGAGGTCAGCATAAATCCTGCCTATCAGGAGCAGACCATCAAAGTAAACAACCTGCTCCCTGATAAGATTATGTGTGAACTAATCAACCTTTTGCAGGAAAATAGGGACATATTTTCTTGGTGCCCTAGGGACATGACCGGCGTCCCTAGAGATCTGGCTGAACACTCCCTTAACATAGCTCCCTCATACAAGCCCGTGGTTCAAAAGAAAAGGAGCCTGGCCCCAGCCAGGAGCCAGGCTGCTTGCCAAGAGGTGGAGAAGCTCGTTGAAGCAGGTATCCTAAGGGAGGTCCAGTATCACACTTGGGTGGCCAATCCGGTCATGGTTGCCAAACAAGACGGATCTTGGAGGATGTGTGTCGACTTCAAAGATCTCAACAAAGCCTGCCCCAAGGATTGCTATCCCTTACTCGAGATCGATTGGAAGGTAGACTCTCTCACTGGTTTCCAATACAAGTGCTTCTTAGATGCCTACAAGGGGTATCATCAAATCCAAATGAAGCAGGAAGATGAAGAGAAAACAGCCTTCCACACTGACAAGGGGATCTTTTGTTATAAGAAGATGCCCTTTGGTTTGAAGAATGCCGGAGCCACCTACCAACGGTTGGTGGACCAAGCTTTCTCGGAACAAATTGGGAAGAATATGGAGGCTTATGTGGATGACCTTGTCATCAAAAGCAAGTCTGGGGAGGCCATGATCCGAGACATCCAAGAGACGTTCGAAAACCTTCGGAAGATAAATATGAAGCTCAATCCTGTTAAATGCTCTTTTGGGTTCGAGGAGGGGAAGTTTCTTGGCCATATAGTAGGAAAACAAAGCATCAAGGCAAACCCAAGCAAGGTCCAAGCCGTCCTTGAAATGAAGTCGCCTGCCACAAAGAAGGAAGTGCAGAGCCTAAACGGTAAAATTGCTGCCCTAAAACGTTTCTTGCCTAAATCCGCGGAAAAGTCCTTACCTTTTTTTAAAACACTCAAAAATTGTGTTGACAAAAAGGACTTCCGTTGGACAGCTGAGGCAGAGGCTGCCTTCCTGGAACTCAAGAAACACATAGCTTCCCTGCCCGAAATGGCAGCACATGAGGAAGGGGAAGTAATAACAGTTTATTTGTCTGCAGGGATGGAGGCAGTGAGCTCAGTCCTCCTGGTTGATCGAGGCAAAGAGCAAGTTCCTGTCTATTTTGTTAGCAGGGCTCTCAAAGACGCTGAAGTAAACTACACTCCCATAGAGAAGCTAGTTTTAGCCCTTGTGCACACTGCCAAAAGGTTAAGGAGGTATTTCCAAGCTCACCCAGTAAAGGTCATCACAGAACAACCCATACGATCCATCTTGGAAAAACCAGAAGATTCAGGGAGATTGGCAAAATGGGCCATCGGCCTAGGGGAGCACAAGATAGAATACCTGCCAAGGAGAGCCTACAAAGGGCAAGTGTTTGCTGACTTTCTTACTGAGCTGCCCATCCTGCGGAACGAAGAAGAAATGAATGAGGTTGAAGAACAGCCTGACCTCAAGGGGAAATGGTGTCTTTTTACCGATGGAGCCTCAAGTGTAGAAGGTTCCGGGGCTGGTCTCGTCATCAAGGACCCCCACGGAACTGAATACACTTATGCCCTCCGTCTAGACTTCCCCTGCACCAACAATGTTGCTGAATACGAGGCCCTCCTGGCCGGGTTAAGATTGGCACAAAGAATGAAGGTCCAAGAGCTAAAAGTCTTTGTTGATTCGAATCTGGTGGTCAAGCAGGTGAATGGGGGATACACAGCCAAGGAGCCCTCCATGATTAGGTACAAAGACAAGGTCAAAGAGCTCATCAAAGAGTTCAAAGTCTTCACCCTCGAACAAGTATCAAGGACCAAGAACAAGCAGGCAGATGCTCTCAGTAAGCTGGCCTCCTTGACATTTGCTCACCTAACCAAGAAGGTTCTCGTTGAGGTGCTGAAAGAACCCTCCATTGATGACAAAGAGGTACAAGATGTTGTCACTGAATCCGAATCCACATGGATGACTCCCATTATGTCCTACTTGAAAGAAGGGAAGCTGCCTGAAAATGAACAAGAAGCTAAGCGGTTAACCATCAAGGCAAAGCAGTATGTGATCGAAGATGACAAGCTTTACAAGAAGGGATACTTGGCACCCCTACTAAGGTGTGTTGGTCCCAATCAAAGCAACTACCTCATCAGGGAGGTACATGAAGGCATATGTGGCATGCATGCCGGACCTCGCTCCGTGGTGTCCAAGCTCATGAATTTGGGCTATTACTGGCCCACCATGCATAAGGATGCCTTCGAAACAATCAGAAGATGTGAAGCTTGTCAGTTGCAAACACCGGTGAAGACCAACCCCAAGCATGACCTTGTTCCCATCATCTCGGCATGGCCCTTTCACAAATGGGGAATGGACATCGTGGGACCCTTCCCACAAGCTCCTGGAAAATTGAAGTTTCTCCTTGTAGCCGTCGACTATTTCACCAAATGGCCAGAAGTTAGGCCATTGGCGACCATATCAGGGAAGCATGTGATAAGTTTCGTATGGGAACAAATAGTTTGCAGATATGGGCTGCCAGGAGAGATGGTGACAGACAGCGGGAAGCAGTTTGCCAACAAGCCCTTCAGCAGTTGGTGCTCCGAGCTGGGCATTAAGCAAGTCTTCAGCTCAGTAGCCTACCCCCAGTCCAATGGACAAGTGGAACGCATGAATAGAAGCATTGTTGAAGGTATTAAGGCAAGGCTAGGAAGATGTGGCAAGAAATGGGTTGATGAGCTCCCAAGCGTCCTATGGGCTATCAGGACCATGGAGAAAACAAGTCACCAAAGGACACCCTATAGCCTAGTCTTCGGAAGCGAAGCTGTTATACCAGCTGAAATAGGGGTAAGCTCAGGAAGAAGTGCTCGCCAAGATGCTCGACACAACCAAAACGAGATCCTGCTCAACTTGGACCTCCTTGAAGAGTCAAGGGACCAAGCCTCTATCAGGGAGGCAAGGTACAAAAAGAAACTTGAGGCTTACTATAACACAAGGGTGAAGAAGGAGTCCTTCAGGCCAGGGGATCTCGTGTTAAGATGCAACGAAGCCAGCAGGCAGCAAGATGTAGGGAAGCTAGGTCCCCGATGGGAGGGTCCTTATGTCATCAAAGAAGCCCACAAGGGAGGATCCTATAAGCTAGCTGAGCCAAACGGCAAGATGATTCCAAGGCATTGGAGTGACAAGCACCTAAAACGTTTTTATGTTTGATGGTTGTAAACGTCTCTTTGTATTCAAAAAAATCATGATCAATGAATGAATGAACTATGTTTCCCTTTATTAACTTGTCGCTTATATTATCAAAGGGTGAGCCCCTCCTAACCAGGCTCCATGGGGTCCGGCGCTATACCTACCCATGAAACGGGGATGAGCTCCTAGGCCACAACTGCTCAACAGGTAACAAGGCTAAGTAACCTTCCTGTATACAGGGTGAGTCCCTAATACAATCCACGACTCCATGGGACAAGTCCTTAGAAGGAATACCTAGACCCATGAAAGAGGGTGAGCTCCTCACACCAAGACAGCTCCCACATGTTCACAATACACAAAAACGAACATAACACTAAGAAACCATTCAAAGAAAAGGTTGAAAAAGCTGATAGGGTAAGCATTGCATCGGTTCCTTAGCTAAGTATCCTAAGTTGGGTGACTGCAGCATCCACCTTAAGGAGAAAAGTTAAAGACATTGCAAACACTATAAACGACAAGCAACAGAGTCAAGACAACCAAACATTAAGCATAATTAAAGCATCACCCCTGAAAGGGGGAGCATTCCATTAGATACCATTAAAAAGCCCAAAGGGCTGAGTACATCAAAAGTTAGTTCACGAACAACATTTTAGAACAACCAAACAAAGACTAAACAAGGATGGATCAGGGGGTAGCTGAATCTTCGGCTTCAGTGGTGGCATCACCCTCGCTGGAGGGAGGGAGTGACTCAACCTCCAGGGCTTGAAGGGGGGAGGGACTCTCAAATACCTGCTCCATGTTAGGAGTCTTTGAAGGATCAGCAGGCTTTGCACGTTTCGAACTACCCTCCCCACCGTCAGCACCATCCAGCATGATCTTTAGAGGCCTTTTAGACACATAGGAGTTGAACACCTCGTCAGCCACATCCTTTTTCAGACCCTCTGGCTCCAAATCTTGCAAGAAGGAGAGGGGCTGCTCAACAGACTTGGCAATAGCTGAGACATAAGGATAAGTGGCCAGCTCCATAACTTTCACGGCGTTCACAAACTCCTCCCCTGATGAAGGCTTAAAGGACGGCAGCTCCTCAAGCACCTGACCCTCTTGAGCCGCTTTAAAACTGGCTTGAATCCCTCCATGGCGACCAAAGGATATGGCTTTAGCATAAATATCTGCCAGAGGGGCATTAAATTCTTGAGAGTGCAGGAGGTTGGTAACGAAACGGGCAACACCCTTGGAGATCAACCATTCTTTCTCCTCAGTCAAACGGTCCACCTGGACCCGGAGCTCCATCCCAACTTTTTCCACCGCCATCTTCTCCTGTTTGACTGCCTCCCTTGCCCGAGCTAAACCTGCCCTCTCCTCCGCCACCTTAGCCTTTTCATCATTCAGACCCTTAAACATTTTATCAAATTTCTCCTTCTCCAAGCTGAGTTGGGTCCTAGACACAGCCAACTCATGCACCAAATCCTTCTCCCGTGCAACGAACCTTGCCAAATCTTCTTTCGCCTTCACCAACTCCACCTCATGCTCATCGTAAACCTTCTCTACTTGCTCTCTCCTCAACATCAACTCTCCCCACCTTGCCATACCATCGGGGAACAAAGATAGAAATTGACCGAAGTGATAGTACATTTTCTTCATCACGTCCTTATCCATCCACTCCTTATGCAACTCCCTCTCAGCATCAGGGACACAATGGTCGATGAGATCACGACAAACAGAGGCTTTCTTCAACACATCAGAAGCCTTGATATCCCAATCTGGCACAAATACCCCTTCACTAGGCTCCTTTTGGGAAGGAGCATCAGAAATCTCCTTGACGACAGCCTTTGAACTCTCACCTCCTTCAGACAACAACGACTTCGAACCAACACCTTTGATCACCACATCCTTCGGCTTCTTGAAAACGGTATCATCCTTCTTGGGAGAAGATAAAGTGAGCTTACCCTTCCCTGGGGCAGGAGAATACCCCAAGGCTGAAGCTATAAGGGAAGAATCCTGGTCTTCATCTTCCAGGACAAAGGGGATGGCAGAAGAGCTCCCCTGACCTGTGGAAGCAGTCTGCAGTCGCTTACTGGAGCGACGGACAGTGACAGACTTCTTCCCAGAAGGTTCCACAGCAGCAACAGAGGAAGTAACCACACTGGTGTATTCACCTTGAAAACGGACATGCTCAGTCCTCACCACCACATTCTGGCCCTCAGCAACATTTTTCACCTTGAACTTCACGTCTGTAATGTCATCCAGGGCTACGAAATCCAGAGTACTCATTTCTGCACATAAGAGAAAAAGTGGTTAGACGAAACAGTTATAAGAAGGATACCAAAGAGGAGCCAGGGAGACACATACCCTCCCCACCATGATAGATCACCGGGTCAGTCTCAGGATCATCCCAGTTAACACTTAGCCCCATCATCACCAAGAAATCCTCAGGAAAGGTTCGGAGACGAGTAGGAAAGCTACGAAGTTTCTCCAACAGTTCCTGATCAAGAGTATCAGGATCAGGTTCTTTCTCATTCAAAGGAGCATCCGAAGCCCTCCGAGGAGCCTTAAATGGAAGGAAATCAGCATTCAAGAAGAAGAACTTGTCTTTCCACGGAGAGACAAGTCCGATGACACTAGAAATCAGGGCTGGTTCACATTGGGTCTTCTCAATAGTGAAGCAGTTGCCATTTTTGGCTAACCTAAAGAACCGCCGGTACATGGCCACAGAAGGCTCATAACCAAGGCAACGGCACACAATCTCCAAGTGTAAAACCCTAGCGACTCCAGAAGGACATAACTGATCAAGAGAAAGCTGATGATACTCTAAAACGTTTAGAAAAAACTTCGAAAAAGGATACCTTAGGTTCCCCTGGTCGAACTGACGTGTATACACGGCCAGCTTCCCAGTAGGAACAGAGGACACAGGGGTTTTCCCCTTCGGAACGGAAGGATCAAAGGATAAGGGGATACCGATTTCAGTACAGAACTTTTCGGCATCCGATTTGGACAGACGTGTGAACTGGGATGCAAGGTCGGTTTTCGACATAATGGAAAAAACAAGTGTGAAGAAGAGAGAGTATGCTTACCGAGATTTATAGGAAGAAGAAGGGTTCGCCGGTTGGAGAAGATCGTGGGAGAGAGAAGACGGTTTTCTAATTATGGAAGTAAATGAAAGATAAAAGAGGGAGTTACCCCTTTATAAAGGATTTCAAATTCAAAATAATTAAATCTTGGGCGGTTACCAAGGCAAACCATCCCTCAGCTATCCCATAGGATGACGTCAGCCTGCCTCCTTGTCAAATCAGCAGTCACTAAGGGCAGCTGATGGGACACATGCTTACTCCCAAGGAAGCAATGATGGATAGGTATATTATTTAAAAATATGACTATCATGACAAATGCATGGCCAGGAACTCGCACGAGGTTTGATGAAGGAAAAGGCATGATACCAATGCTCCCATAGGGGAGCTCGGGGTCTAAAAAGCTACCCGGTACCAACACGAGTTTGCAACCGGGGAAAACGACAATTTACAAGTCACAAGCACTTCTAACTTCTTTACAAATGCTTATAACTGGGGGGCTGATGACGTGGGTCCTAAAACGACAGCGTTTAATCCCCTCGTCGAAAAGATAAGTAAAATTGAGATGATTAGGAGGTGGCCTGACTTGCTGGAGCTGATATAGGGCAGCGTACCTGCCATGCGGAAGCCTCAGGGCAAAAAGCAAATAGTAAAAACCTTGGAAATGACAAAAGTGGGTTTTGGCTTATTATCATTGCAAGAAACAAAACATCACACAGCTCCATGACTTGCATTGGAAATGATAAAAGCTGAAAACACCCAAAAAGGGCAAAGTCTCACTGCAGGGAGCCGATAGAGGGTCAAACACAACCAGGTATGGAAAGGAGGCTACCCTGAGGGAGCTCCTGGGCAGAATCTCATTGCCTATATAAGGAGACTCTTGGGTAGACATCCCACACACACTTCTTACTCATTCTCTCTACTCTACTACTCTCTATTTCATTATTCCCAACTCCAAAATAATATATACTTATTCTCACGCCGGAGTCCAAACGCAGGCGGCCCCCTCCTGCGTTAAGGCTAACGGTGTCTGCTACCCTTGTGCAGGTCCTTCCAGGAGCTCGAAGACCCCCAATCCTTCAACTAAATCCAAACCTAAAGCTAAAACTAAACTTAAACCCTAAGTTCCTATATAACATACCTTTAACCTATAATCCTAAACATCTCCTAACCTAATACCGGTCATTTTCCTTGTTGTAGCAACAAAATGAAAGTAGAGAGTCTCACTGTTCAATTGTGATTATGGATTATTATAGGCAGTAGGTCATAGTTTATATTATTAAAACTCAATTTGCCTACTATTAAGGAAATTAACAAGTAATCTCAGCTATACTCAAACCATCTACAACTTATATAATCGATCAGAAGTAGGGCTGTTCACGAGCCGAGCCGATCCGAACGGAGCTTTGCTCGTGCTTGGCTCGTTTACAAACCGAACCGAGCAGAGCGGCTCGTTTACAATCGAGCCGGAAACCGAACAAGCATTCTTCGAGCGCAAATTTTCCGAGCGAGAATCGAGCGGAGAATAATATGGACGATTATAAAATTGGGATGTTTGCTTCGTTGTTTTCATTTTCGGGTGACAATTAAGGTCAAAACGCTCGATAATAACACTAATATTGAGATCCCAGTGTCCAAAGATGAGGCTTAGATTGAGGCTGGTGAGGTGATGAGCATACGTCAGACAACAGTTGTTGCATTGTGACGTAGGTGTGATATCAAGCGACAATTAGCGATGGACGACTATTAACATAAAGAAGTCAAGACTGTCATCTTATGACTTATTGTTTTACACTATTAAATCTAGTGTTAATTTTTTTATTGTGTTAAGTGGGCTGATTATATTTTGTTTGCATATACTGAGTCAAATCCAATAGAATCTTATATATAAAGCTATAAATTTATCTGTAAATTGTGCGTATATTTATTATTAAATAAATAAAAATTTATTCGAGCCGAACCGAGCCGAGCGTACCTTTGCTCGTGCTTGGCTCATTTACAAACCGAACCGAGCCGTTCGGCTCATATACAACCGAGCGGAAGATCGAGCGAGCATTTTTCGAGCATTTTCCGAACGAGCGACGAGCGATCCACGAGCGGCGAGCGATTTGAACAGCCCTAATCAGAAGGTAAACTACTTTTCAAGCCAAGCAAGATCTTACTCAAATAGTACCATCTAAACTCGATCAGCTTGAATCTTATTCCTACAAACATTATAAAAAAGCGTAGGGTAAAACAGTGTCCGTAGGGTAAAACAGTGTCCGAGCTCCAGCTCCAACCAACACTCTCTTAGCATCCACCCTAACAATCTGCCGCCTATTATTATTATTATTATTATTATTATTATTATTATTATTATTATTATTATTATTATTATTATTATTAATCTGTTTATTATTACTTTTCACATCCGATGAATCATCCAAATCCTGGATCTTCATGTCACACTATAATTATTATACTAATTAATACTAGAAGGACGGTTACAAAAGAGTGTGGGGTAAACGGTGTAAAAGAAAAATTGGAACCAAATTGGGGAATAGAAGCGGGAATGAAGAATTTAAGATGATTTTTTTTAATAAATTGGTGTAAGAGTTGGGAGGGGATGGGGGAGAGGGGGGTGAAGCGTCATCTGGCACTTGTGGGATCCATGGGGGGGGGGGGGGGAATCGTGGGGAGTGGAAGGGGGGAAGTGCCACGTGGAATTATTTTTTATTTTCTTTATAAAAAAAGTTTAATAAATTAATAAACATAATAATAATAATAAATATTTAAACCGAAAATTTATTAAATTAATAATACAAAAATATTTAATATTAAAACATTAAACACTAAAATCTTAAACGTTACAAATAAAACACTAAACAAAATATTAAAAATTAAACATTATTAAAACAATAAAACTTTAAACATTAAACAAAATAAAAACGCATCATAGACCACGACAAAAGATTGGTGATGTGGAAGTCGCTTTCGTAGCGCTGCCGATAAACGTCGTGTGTGAGTTGAATTCTCATCTATTCGCTAACGCCAGGGTGCGCCTCCATCGTCGCTTCATAGACGGCGTGCCATCTCCTACAGTTATTTTGTATGGCAAACCACTTACTAGAGATCTGATCAACATTACGGTTGTTCGTTTGGCTAATTAGGTTGTACTCGTCCAAGACATTGTGCCAAAAGTCCTCACTATTGTTTGGCGGGTTATCCGTAGTGTTGATCCACGCCGTCACCAAATAGAGTTGATCCTGATTAGTCCACCCTGCCATGCTTTTGGTTTGTATTTGGGTTGGTGTTTGGGTTTGTGATTTATGTGTTTGTGTTGTGTATGTATGTATATATATATGAGTTTGTTAAAAAAAATAACAAAAAAATCTTGCCTCCCAACGGTCAAAATTTAATTTTTTTAGCAACGGATTAAAAACTAATTGGCCCAATCAAAGCATGCCACGTGGCTTCCTCCCCTCCCCCCACGCCCGGCTTACTTTCCCCGCCCCTCCTTCCTGCCCCACTCCCTCTACTCTTAGGGAAAGAGGATTCAAGTACAACGTGTGTGTGTGAGTGAGAGAGAGAAAGGAGATTTTGGATGTGTGTAGTTGGGCTTGGAAGACGGTTTAATTACGAAATAACCTGATATGAATATGGATTTGCCTGCCATGTGTTAGGGGGGACGGGGCGCTACCAGAATTGGTCACGGGTACCCCACTACCATCACGGTAACACTGCCGCCAGTAGTTCTGGTAGGGGTCTCGTGAAGCTTTTGCTGGTTCTATCTAACGGATGTGAACCCGTAAATGTAAATAAAATATTATTTCTTTCTAATTTCTCTCTTCTATCTCTATGTATTCTTTAATTTCTTCTCTCCCTCTATATTCTTTTAAGTTGCACTATGCTTTCCTTTTTTTTTTTTACCTTCTGTGTAAACATGAAGAAGGTGAAGAAGTAGATAGATACACATGTATGTATAGCTAGGTGTGGTTGTGTATGATGAAATAAATAAATAGATAAAGAGAAATGATAGGTGGGTCATATGGATTAAATAATGTTTATTAAAAAAATAGAATTTTTATTTTCAAATACATTTAAACTAATATGGATTAAATAATGTTTTATTAAAAAAATAGAATTTTTGTTTTCAAATACATATAAACTAATATGGATTAATTAATGTTATTTAAAAAAATAGAAAAAAAATATTTCAGTGAAGTAAATCAGTGGAGTGATGCCTCCAAAAAAGTGTTTCAGTGAAGGAAATCAGTGAAGTGATGTGGCAGTGCAGGATTAGTAGAAATCCGTGAAGTGAAAACACCTTCACTGGAGCGCCCCTTGTGCCCTTATTTACCTTATTTGTTTGTTGCTTCCATGCCATGTGTTATTCCTTGATTGGTTTTGAATTTTGTTTTAAGATGGTGTTGTTGAGCACTAATTTTTTATTTTTAACACACTAAAGGGAGCAATACTAGCACGCGTGTAATATCGTAAAACATATTTACATCAAACTTTAGTCACCGACAAGTTAAGTCTTTCTATAAAAAAGTCTCTTTAATCTTATCTAGAATTTTGGCATTTGATTGAAATCTAGAGTTAAAACACTTTTTCGTTCCTACTTTTCCAAACGACCAAAACACCATCAATACTATTGTCAACACATCCTTTTTTATTTCCTCTTGTTAAAAACCTTCAACTTATTGCACCTTCATAACTTTTGTGCTTTGTGACTGTGATACAAAGTAGGAATGGGCAAATGGTGCTTCAAATGTTACTAGTAATTGATCAACCGATTCATCCGCATATCCACACTAGGGGCACATTAGACTCCCAACTGACACCCCTCTTTTTGTAGATCGATATGGGTTAGGACTTGGGATTTTATCCTTCATGGCTCTCCAACAAACATTTAACTTTTGGAACCGCCCAATTACACATCTTCACATCATCTTGATTTATATTTATAACTAAACGAATCTCTTTTTGCACATACTTGACTTCAAAGTCTGACATGCCGTTTGTTGAAACAACAAGAATAAGGCGTGGAGATGGTATGGACGTTCCTTCGGGTTGGACCTAGCACCTTCCAAGCATGTACCTGCACCACGAACAACTCGTTAGAAGGGGTCCAGAGACCGGGGTCTCTGGACCACCCTCCGACGCTCAACATTAGTGATTTATCCCAAGAAATGTACATTAAAGTAAATAGAAAGGAGTAAATGAGGGATACGAAGTATGAGAGGAGGTGGTGGTTGAAACCGGCGGTTAGCTAGCGGCCGAGGCGATTTCGGGATGCTTAGCTCGATGGCTGAAAGTTGGTTATTAGAACCATGGATGCGTAAACTGTTGATATGGCAGATCCAGGGCTCCGCCAGGGGAGCTCGTGAGTTCAACAGGGGAGCTTAACAGCTTAATTATGTGTAATTATGGAGAGTTCATGAGCTGCTAATGTGATACTTTAGCAGCTCGTAGGCTCCTCTATGGGAGCTAGGCAGATTAGTTAGTAAGAGAATGTTTCTAGAGAGAGAGAGAGAGAGAAAGTAAGTGAGATGTCTTGAGTGAAGATCAAGACAAATGGGATGGGTTTGGGTGAAGGTGTGACCCTTCTATTTATAGAGGGTGAAACCCCAAACCCTAATGGGCTTTGTAGTAATGGGCTGGGCTGGCCCATAAATGTTGGACCCACCTTTATTACTGACCTCCTGTAAGGCAGGTCATGTGCTCGTGTAAGGCAGGTCCTGTGCTAGGGAGCTGAGGAGCTTTTGCAGGTAGCTTCTTTACACCAGCTTCTGGCTTTTCGGCTTCCTGGCCCGAGCTTGATAGCTTCTTAAATATGTTTAAACGTGGGGGTTTGGGTACCCACGTCATCAGCCCCCCAGTCATAAGTAGTCATGACGTAGTCATGGGTGCTTGTGACTTAGTAATCTTATCCCCTTTTTTCCCTACCTCTAGAAATTCATAAGCTTTGTTGTAAGGTGTTTGCGCCTTATTTGTTTATGAATTTCTCGTTTTGGACTTCATAATTTTTGCCTTTTCTTGTAGCTTCTACGTTTCCGGTGTTTTTTGAGAAGCTTAGAAGATGCGAAGCTTGTTGGACGTCTTGGAAGTCCTTAGAGCTTCTAGTATCCAAGCTTATTTTGTAGCTTATGAGCTTTGAAACATCTTTATTGTCTTTGAAGCTTCCAAGCTTTCGGTTTTTGTTTAGCTTTCTTTTAGGCGACTTGGTTGAATTTGACTTGTCATGATTGGACGACGAGGCAAGGGAGCTCCAAGAGACTAGGGACAGCTTGTTAGGTGGTTACAATCTTACCCTTAGAGGAGACAACAAGCATTTCTTGCTCATTTATAGAACAAGTTTCTATCTCATGGGGATCGTGTATGTTGCATTGTCATGTTGGAAAGTTTCTAGGTGATAAGCTTGTAGGTGTGAAGAACTAGAAGATGTTCATCAAGGCTGGGAGACTCTACCTCCCTTATTGGAGAGGGTCTAAAAGTCCATGAATGAATGGAATCATCTTGTTGACGGACTTATCATAGACAAGTAGTGGCTTCGGACATATGTGGTAGCATGCTAGCACGCGCCTTTTTACCTTGTAGAGTTCGTAGCCTTGAGGTTCTTGGTAAGCTATATCACCGTAAACATCTTAGTCGCGTGTCCCAAATGGGTAAGAGTTCATAGATATTTGTTTGGCAAATGGCGTAGCTTACTTTCCCAAAGTCTTTGGGTTTTTGAAGCATTTGATAAACTTTTTCTATGATAGGATTATGAATTCAAGCAAGTAGAAGCCAACGATGTAAGAGAATGAGCTTATCGTGTATGTATGGCATACCGTGTTGGTGATCTTGCAATAGACAAGTAGTGGCTTTGATCTTGGTATTTATCATGTCACTACGTGTCCCTTTTTTCTTATACATAAGCTCATAATCACCTTGTCCGGGTTTGTGGTAAGTTATACCAACGTGGGCATTGCTCTCCCGGATATTATTTGGTGCCTGATGGTAGCTGACAGCTTCATTCTATGAGCCCATCGCTTCCATCTATCAGATGTGGCAGCTTACCAGTTTGAGACTTTGAGCTTCTCTAAGTGTTGTGGTAGGCTCATTTTATGATAGATGTGATGGGGCCAAGGAAATATGCTTTCAAAACGTGCAAAACCTGCTGATTCTTCAAAGGTTCCTAGTCTGGGGCAGGTATTTGACAGTCCTTCCCCCCTTCAAGCTCTGGAGGTTAAGTCTATCCCTCCTTCCAGCGAAGATGATCCGTTTGCAGGTCTTGACACTGATGGCCTTTACGATGATGTTGGTAACCAAACCTTGGCTTCCACCGGTTAGGGCGATGCCACCAATGAAGCCGAAGATTCCGCTACCCCATGATCCAGCCTTGTTTTAGACTTTGTTAGTTTTTAAAATGTCTTTTGCGGTTGAACTGTTATTGTACTTAGCCCTTGGGGCGTTTTATTTTAGTATCTAATGGAATGCTCCCCTTTTAGGGGTGATGCCTTAGTTATGTTTAATGTTTGGTTGTCTTGACTCTGTTACTTGTCGTTCGTAGTGTTTGCAATGTCTTTAACTTTTTTCCTAAAGGTGGATGCTGCAGTCACCCAACTTAGGATACTTAGCTAAGGAACCGATGCAATGCTTACCCTATCAGCTTTTGAAACCTTTTCTTTAAATGGTTTCTAAGTGTTATGTTCGTTTTTGTGTATTGTGAACATGTGGGAGCTGTCTTGGTGTGAGGAGCTCACCCTCTTTCATGGGTCTAGGTTTTCCTTCTAAGGACTTGTCCCATGGAGTCGTGGATTGTATTAGGGACTCACCCTGTATACAGGAAGGTCACTTAGCCTTGTTACCTGTTGAGCAGTTGTGGCCTAGGAGCTCATCCCCGTTTCATGGGTAGGTATAGCGCCGGATCCCATGGAGCCTTGTTAGGAGGGGCTCACCCTTTGATAAGATAAGCGACAAGTTAATAATTTGAAACATAGTTCATTCATTAATCATGATTCTTGAAATACAAAGAGACGTCACAACCATTAAACATAGAAACGTTTCAAGTGTTTGTCACTCCAATGCCTTGGGATCATTTTGCCATTGGGGTCAGCTAGCTTGTAGGATCCTCCTTTGTGGGCTTCCTTGATGACACAAGGACCCTCCCATCGGGGACCTAGCTTTCCTACGTCTTGCTGCCTGCTGGCTTCATTACACCTTAACACGAGGTCTCCTGGCCTGAAGGCCTCTTTTTTCACCCTTGGGCGGTGTGGCCTAGGAGCTCATCCCCGTTTCATGGATGGAATATCAAGATGTTATAGTAACTAAGGTTGCCTTAGAGTAGGCTATATCATGGATTTTGTATGCATGTTGCGGTATTCGACCAACTTTCATGGATCGATGTCTTGTGGAGCTCGTCTTTGAAGAGCATACCTTGTTAGTTTTTCCATGAGTTGGGGTAATGCAATAATGCACTTAAAGTAATGTGGACTTTTCATATGATAAGCTTCCCTCTAAAGTTCCTCTTTTTGTGTTCGCCATATGTCAAATAGACGAAATGTCATGAGGAAATGCTAGGAGGTTCTTTTGTAGTTTCATAAGTCCTTTTATGTAAGAATAACAACCTGTTGAGTAAGAAGGTTATCCTCCTGTGTAAGAAGGGCAGCTTCTTTACATAAGAATGGCGGCTTCTTGTGTAAGAAGGGCAGCTTCTTATGTAAGAATGACAGCTTCTTATGTAAGAATGGACGGCTCCTCATACAAGAAGGTTAGCTTCCTTATGGAGGCTCTTTATGTACAGCTTCCTGTATAAGGAGGTGAGCTTCCTTATGGGAGCTTTTTATGTAAGGATGTACAGCTTCTTGTATAAGAAGGTTAGCTTCCTTATGGAAGCTCTTTATGTACGGGTAGTAGCTTGTCATGTAAGAAGGTAATCTTCTTTGTTGACAATAGTAAGCTTTGTATGCGCTAAGATAATTGCCTTCTAGGATATGATGGTTAGTTTTCTTGGCTTTAGAGGATACTTGAACTTCTTGAAAGGTCAAAGCACTTTACGCTTGAATCCACGATTAACTTTTGTGGAAGACAAGGATGTCTCATAGTATTGTGGACGACGCTTATGCGTAAGAACCTATCATCCTACGCTTGGTGACATTTAAAAGACTCTTACGTTTTCGACCACGTTCTTTAAAATAGAGTATATGGTGATCGTTGATCGACCTTCCTTATGAGCGGATTCTAGGAGAAGATAGTAAGGACAGGCCTTTGCTGAATTTAGTGAAATTCGCTTGATCCTTGGGCACTTTAAAGTGCATGAGGTAGAGATTGAGCTTGTTTAATGGTATGTGCATCAGCGTGGTGTTTGATTGAAGGAGAGTTAATAAGTAAAAGTTCAAGGGTAGGTGTTCACTTACCTCATAGGTGGTGAAGTCTCAAGGCTTCGCGTGTTGAGGTTTTGGGACTCCTTGGACAATTCTTTAGCAAGGTTCTTCCGTATGGCAAAAATATCTCCTAATCAACGCTTTTTGATGCTATGGCGAGCCACCTCTTTCAAGTTGCTTCCTTGTTATAGTGAACAATTTCTGGAAGGCTATCGTCACGCTTCCTATTGGCAGCTTCTATGTTCTTATGGGCAGCTTCTATGCTCCTGACAGCTGGTTGCTGCTGTAGGGAAGGTGCGAATAAGGATTCACCCGACTCTATTATTTTGTGGAGATCTAACGGTGTGGTAATTTGCCGCGTACATGATCACTAGAAGTTGCTTGCCACGATACTTGGTGTCACCAAGTTGCATCGTTGTATTGGCAATTTGCTTGCGTGCTTCTTAGATAGGCACGAGTAGCAATGCTCCTTTATTTGATCATTTGTTGTGTTGCCCTAACCATTACTTGAAGCTTCTTTGCTTGCTTTAGTAAACCATTTGTTGTTCCACAAGTTCCCTTAAAATTTCTTGTGGGTTATTATGTTTCTAAGCCTTGTAGGCTTTGTGAGTATTAACCATCTATCGAAGATTGCACACTTGATAGGATTAGTTTAGGCATATAGGCTCGTCTTTTATAGAACCTTCTTTTTATAAGGTTCCCTTGACGAGGTGTTTAAACTTTTCCATATATCGGCTAAGTGTTAGTGTCGGCAAGATGTATGGAGGTTTTAGCAGGTTGCTTCGGTGATTGAGCAAGCTGCTTTAGTTAACCTTGATCTTATCGATTTTGTTCATGCCTGATTCTTTGTAGATAATTATGTGCAAGGTAGGTATTGTTATACCTTTTACGTAAGCGGAGCCACCTAGACATGAGCAATTGAAAGGACGATGTGTTGTTCTTTAGCTTGCTTGATAGGTTCTTTGTTGCTTAGCTGCAATAAGTAACGTTCCTCCAATAGAGAAGCGTATGCCTTATTCAAACCATGATTCTGTTCGAGGCTTCTTTACTCCTACCAATGATGTCACATGTGTAGCAATGTGTTTGTGACCATTTTAGCTTTTAGGGCAGGAGCCTTGACATGTGTAACTAATCGGCATTTCTACTTTTCGGTTTCTAAACTTCTTGGTTCGTTCAAAATTAGGTACCCGTACCATCAGCCCCCAGTCATGAGTAGTCATGACGTAGTCATGGGTGCTTATGACTTGGTACCTAACCATTCGATTTTGAACTTCTCATTTATGAGCTTCCTAAGCCTCTAGACATGTCAAGCTTTTGGGATCCAAAGATCCGTATGTATGAAGCTTTAAACTAGGTGCTTTAGGAAGTTTATTCTTATTTCGAGTAAGCTATTGATTTGGAACCGAATAAATGTTTCTTTGAACATGTGACAACAAGTAACATTTGTCTATTGTTCAACATCGGATGCTTTCGCAAACATGTTTAGGCCGTTAACTTCCTTATGTGCCATGTCATTTGCGAACATCTTTGTTTTTTTGTGTGCAAGCTAAAGTTTTTTTTTTTTTTATCCTATGAGAGAGATAGGACAAAGGGCCAAGCTCGTGTAATTGAGATAGCTCGTTTGGATCATGATGGCTTTGGGCCGATGGTCCTCCTTGTGGGATATGATCTTTATACGGTTGCCTTACTTATGCCCCATGTTATCATGGGCACGGTACTTGATAAGGCTAGATAAGTTTGGACTTTGTGAAGGCGTAGGAAGCTTAGCAGCTTCCGTGCTTCTTGGCTTTGCGAGTTGCCACATTTTCTGATTGGTGTGTTATGGAGGTCACAAAAACTATTTAATGATGCATTTGTGAGCTTCTCTAGTCACCATAGGTGAGGTCATGCAAAGCTCATTTTGTTCCAAAAGGGTGGCTTCCCTTTCTATCTAGGGGAGCAGCTAATCTTGGCAAATAATTGAATTGGTGCTAAGTGGAGCAAGTATACGAGGTTATATTTTATGCTCTCCATAGTTAGTGGGCCAAGCCTTCATTTTTAGTATAATATTGGGCAGCCTCTTTGGTACGAGGAGGTATCTTTCTTCTTTTCTAAGTCCTTTTAAAGAAGGTGTTGAGCCTGCCTTAAGGGATGCGCTCGTTCCCTTAAAGGACTTTGGTGTATGGAAAAGATGTTAATTTTCTGAGGATGATTCGTCCTAACGTTCGTCAATGCTTAGAAAACCTCGGATTGATTCACATGGTGAAGTGTAGCTGAGCTGCCAAGCTGTTAGCTTCTTTACCTCAGCCGGAGGCTATGTAGCGTATGGCATATGAGTTAATTTTCGTAGCTTTTGACATGTTTGTTTTTTGTGTCTTCCAATATGTTATATATAACTGTTTAAAGACAAGCGTGGCCTTAGGAAGCAAATATCTTAGAGGTACTCAAGGCACCCTATTTATATGTGTTCTCTTCCCAAGGGTTACTTGGGTGTATGTATTATGTTGTTTGCTTTAGGCTACCTACTTATAGCTTGTGTAGATCTGACTTTTGTCTTTTCGATGTAAGAGCTAAAGCATATTATATGACATAGGTGCGAGTTTGTAGTTGCGAGCTTCTAGCTTTTGGCTTTGAGCTTATAGTTCCTAGCTACGGTCTTGTAGCTTCTAGCCTTGAGCTTCGAGCTTCAAACTTCTAACTTAGAGCTTCTGGCTTCGAACTATGGGCTCCGAGCTTTAAGCTTGTAGCGTCCTAGGCTGTAGCTTATAGGCTTGTAGCTCCCGGGCTGTAGCTCATGAGTTTACTTATAGAATAGTCTGCAGCTGCCATATGGCAGCTGGTATGAGTAGTGTACTTTTTCTGATAGCTATAAAGCTGAATAGTTGTCTATAGCTGTCCTATAGCAGCTGACGTACTGACATGCATAGTTGTCTACAGCTGTCCTGTAGCAGCTGACATACTGTCATGAATAGTTGTGCAAAGCTGTCCTGTAGCAGCTGACGTACTGACATGAATAGTTGTCCACAGGTGTCCTTTAGCAGCTGACGTACTGACATGAATAGTTGTCCACAGCTGCCCTGTAGCAGCTGACGTATTCTCTGACATGAATAGTTGTTTAGGCTGATAAAGCTGAATAGTAGTCTGTAGCTGCCCTACGGGAGCCAGGCTGCTGTACCTGACCTGACTAGCTGATAAAGTGTGTGTTTATTGTTTTTACTTATTTATTATTATTTTATAAGTGAAGTTAATGGTTAGCTTATAAGTGCATGGGCTTTTTACACACCATGGTTACACCCATAAGTCCCTTCACTTTTACGAAGAATTTTGGGTCAAATATAGGTTAGGCTAAAAGTTGAAACGAGATGTAATATTAGTTTTATTCAAGACTTTGTTTACCAACATTTAGAACTCTTGATTACTTTTTTTTTTAGAAGCTCGTTTCACCGATATGAGAAGTAAAATATTTTTACACTTTACCTTGCTTAAGCTAGTAGGAGTTTTTAGGAGCTTATGCCTAATGTTAGTATCGAGAGAGCGATCATGTGCTTGTACCGCATGTGCACATGAAGTGAAGAGCTATAAATGAATGTTGAGTACACAAAGATGCAAAATGAGCTTACATAGAGGGAGATTGCTAGCTCAGGGAGCTTACCTAGGGGAGCAAGTATTGACCTCCGGTTAGTACATTAAGATGTAACATGAGCTGCCATGGGGGAGGACTTCTAGCCCAGGGAGCTTCCATGGGGGAGCTTGCCTTCCATACCTGTTAAGTGTTGACCTTCTTTTTGTGCACGTTTGGCACATTAAGATGTAACAGAGGCTGCCATAGGGGAAGGCTTCCCGCTCATGGTGCTTCCTTATGGGAGCAGGTGCTTCCGTATGGGAGCGGGTGCTTCCTCATGGGAGCGAATGCTGACCCCCTTTCTATATGGCAGCAAGTGTTTTTGCCATTTTGGTGAAAGATACCACTTTTTATGCTTTTGAGGTCTGATTTGCTATTGACTAAGCACTTTTGTGGATTAGTGTGTAAGAAAGTCTGACTTTTGACTTTTCTTACTTTTATACTGTTCCCCACTGTAGCAGGAGCTGCGATATGGCAGCCTAAAGCTTCCATAGGGTACCCAGCTCCGATTTATGTCATTCGATTTTTTTTTTTTTTAACTCGTAGATCAGTTGTGGGGTTTTAGCATCCACGTCGTGAATTATAGAGTTGATGACATCACTTACGATGGAGCTGCGGTATGGCAGCCTACAACATAAGTTGTACAAGATGCAATACTTGTTGTACTAGAGACTTTAAACTTCTTGAATAAACACTACAAGAAATTGAGGTGTTTACCCACATATAATTTACCTACACTTGTAAATGTGTGGGTAAATACCTACACATGTTTGCATATGTGTGGGTAATTATTGATAACATTTTTTTCATAATAACTAACACTTAATATGTGTTGGTAATATCTTTTAGTCACACTTGGCGTTGGTGGGAAAAATTCCCCCCAAAATTGACTATCAATTAAATGTTAAATTATCCACACATGTGTCTAACTTTGGTTATGTGTAGGTAAATTATCTACATATATGTTAAAAACAAATATATGTATAGGTGATTGACTATGTTTTACCAACACATGATATTTGTAAATAAATATATGTATATAAAATAAATAAATAAAGTTTATTTATTTATAGCAAATAACGTGATAAAATAAATACTTACCGATGTTAAAAAAATGTACGATGACTAAGTACAATCTAACGAACCTTTTAAGATATAATGTGGACCAATAAAGTTCATCGTGATTATTCTCAAACTTCTAATCTAGTTAAATTTGGTCATCTAACGTAGGGATGAGATCAACATCGTACCGGTACCAATATTTAAAATATCAATACTGGATTTCTAGAAAAGTGAGTACGGAATACCATGTTGAATCTTTCGGTGTGGCACCGATATTTGTTAGCCGATCGGTTTGGTTTGGCTTGTAAAGGCCAAGCACGAGAAAAGGCCCGCTTGGTTCGATTCGGCTCAAATAAATTTTTATTTATTTATTATATATACGATTATAAATATACATGCGAATTACAGTTATACTTATAACTTTATACATAACAATTTATTGGAGTTGGCCTAATATATATGCCATAAAATTTAAATAGCACATTTAACCTAATAAAAAAATTAACACTATGGTTAATTGTAAAACCATAAGTCATGAAGTGACAGACTTCTTTATGTCACAATGCGACAACTGTTATTTGCAATATGCTCATCACCACACCGGCCTCAACCTAAGCCTCATCCTCATATTCTGAGACTTCTATATTACTCAGACTTCAATATTATATCATCGGACAGTTCGACCTTAGTTGTCTCCCAACAACGAAAACATCGAAGGAAACATCCCAAATTAAAATTTGTCTAAATTACTCTCAACTTGATTCTCGCTCAACGCTCGCTCAGAAACAAGCCAAGTATGAGCAAAGGTCCGCTCGGCTCGGCTCGTAAACAACCCTAATTCTATATAACTTTTTTTAACATTATTTAGGGACTTATTAATAGTTTTTATATCTGCTCAAAATTTTTTAAATTCCCGCTTTGTTCCCTCTTCGGTCAAAATTTCCCTCCCCTTACCCCCAATTATGTATTTTACTCCGCCTATACCCTATGGGAATGAAGCTTGTAGTTGCAGCCGCCAAGGATGCGCTAATACTACTGTTGTTGCAGGAAGAATAAAAATCGAGGTAAATTTCTTACTGTACAAAACTATTTTCAATGAAGCATTAAACGGTATCATTCTTTCATCAATTCTCCTTCTCGAACGCATAATTTCCTCGATCGCCGGAGGCGACTACCACTATAGTCGTAGAACTGAATTCTTTGTCGGCACCACGTTTGTTAAACCACCTCCTCCGAGATCTGTTCTGATACATGTGTTTTCTTTATTTCTTTTTGAAGAATATTGCGGTGTCTATAAGGGATGATTGATAATCATGATCACACCACTGAACTCAGTCAGGTCTTTGGCTTGAGTCTGGTTTAGAACTGATGAGACGAATTGTTGATTGTTCTGATTGCCACTCATTAATTATTAACTTCTTGGTTTCATTTGGTTGGATCCGACCGATTATGGTGAGAGGTACAGACGAAATTGGATTAGCAATGGATATGCTATCAGATTACACAAGTAAGGTAAACATCAGGTTTGTTTATATGGATTTTGTTAATGGTTCGGATTGCAATCATGGAAGGAAGAAGGCTAATTCACATGTTTATTTCTCTGGTTCTTTCTTGTAAGTTGTAATCCATTTTTAGTTATTATTATACAACAATTTTTGTTTTCAAACTTGCAGTAAAGAAGAGGTATCATTGATCTCTTTCAATACATGTCAGGCCTCTTTTAGTACATCAAGTTATAGCTATTTTGTAAGAGTTTTTTGCCAAACAAGTGGAAAAATCCGAAAAATTTGTGAAATTGGTAGATGTCAGAACCCGTTTTGTGAAAATAGGAGTCCCGCAATCTTAGATTGCGGGAATGGGTGATGTGGCAGCCACCATGGACGAGCTGGAGAAGGGCCAAGACAAGCTGGAACGAGGTGCAGACGTGGAAGACCCGCAATCTCCGATTGCGGGAATGATTCAGAAGCAACTGTTCATGCAATCTGTGATTGCGGGATTGAATCAGATTTCCCCTCATTCATATACACGGAATACAATCCTATAATAATATTCCTATGAACAGTTGTTACAAAACATGGAATCACAATACCAAACTGATTTATTGAACAAACCCAACCCTAAATTGTTAAATCCCTGATTACAAACTTCAAGAACAACAAACACAAACTATTACAGACACTTAGAGATTATTAACACAATAATCTCTACAACTCTTCTATGACCTAACTCTCAAGAATAGATTCAAGACGAATCTAAACTATAAACCCTAATCTGAGACGAGAGAAAAATATCAGAAGACTATGACTAAACAGCTGTGAATGTATGAGGAGATTGAGAGTGTTGAAACTGATCTCAGATGACGACATCTCCTTTTATAGCCAGTAGACAGCTTCGGTAAAGAAACACATACGAACCTCTCAGAGCCGTTGGATTATAATAAAGAAACACACAATGGACAGATCATAGCCTTCTATTCTGGTTCGTATTTAGCAATGTGGATTGCCAGCGTGGACTGGACTCTTGACCATTGACTGGACTGAACAGCAACTCAACTGGACTTCTTTATTGGGCTTCATTCTTGGGCTCTTTTATCAGACTTCAACCAAATGATCCAATCCAAAGCAAACAGTCCAAAACTAACAAAGAAACAATAAAACCACATAACTAAACTTGTAATAAACCAAGTATAAGTATTAAATTGGAAAGATGTACCTGATATTCTTTTAACACCCCCACTCAATTTAATACTGCAAATGGGTCAAACAGCCCTAACAATGAACACATTTCATTATGAAGAGTAGGATGTAACCCCTTTGTAAAAACATCAGCCACTTGTTTGTGTGACTCAATTTTTACCGGTTTTACAACACCTTTAGTAATTTGTTCCCGAAGAAAAAACAAGTCCAATTCAAAATGCTTAGTTCTTTCATGAAATACTGGGTTAGCTGCTATGGAAATAGCAGCATTATTATCACAAAATAGATCAACTGGAACAACAACCTGAACACCCAATTCAGATAACAAATTTACCAGCCACATGACTTCACAAGTAACAGCACATAAGGCCCTAAACTCAGCTTCTGCTGATGAACGAGACACAGTCAACTGTTTTTTACTTTTCCATGCAATCAGAGTGTTTCCTAAAAAAACACTATAACCAGTAATAGACTTTCTAGTCTCAAGACACTTGGCCCAGTCTGAATCTGAATAGGCTTTAAGACTCAGATCTGAACACTTTTGTATGAGTACACCTTTACCAGGAGCACTCTTTAAGTATCTTAAAAGTCTCAAAGCTATTCTCATATGTGCTTTAGTTGGCTTGTGCATGTACTGGCTCAAAAAATGTACAGCATATGCTATATCTGGTCGTGTATGTGCCAAATATATCAATTTGCCCACTAATTTTTGATACCCAGTTATGTTATCTAAAACCTTGTTATTATCTTTACACAAATTTGATAAAACATGATTTTGTTCAATAGGATTACTAACAGGTTTACTTCCAGCTAAACCATACTCAGATAATAGATCTATACAGTATTTTCTTTGGGACATACAAATTCCATTATCATTTTTTATAACTTCAATCCCTAAAAAATACTTTAACTCACCCAGATCTTTAATCATAAATTTGGACCTAAGACTTTCTTTTACTTTATTGATTTCAGACACATTGTTTCCTGTAATAACAATATCATCTACATATACAAGCAGATAAATGATTACAGAATTAGAAACCTTAAAGAACAAAGAATAGTCACATTTACTTTGATTAAAACCTAACTCAATTAAGACTTGAACCAACTTAGAATTCCACATTCTAGGGGCTTGTTTTAATCCATATAGTGACTTCTTTAATTTACAAACTTTGGTTTCATTCTGTGAATAATAGCCATCAGGTAAACTCATATACACTTCTTCATTCAAATCACCATAAAGAAAAGCATTGTTAACATCTAGTTGATAAAGATTCCAGTCATTTTGAACAGCTAAAGTTAAAATACATCTTACAGTCACAAGCTTGACTACAGGAGAAAAAGTCTCCTCAAAATCTACTCCTTGTTTTTGACTGTACCCTTTAGCTACTAACCTAGCTTTGAATCTTTCAACTTCTCCATTAGATTTATATTTTATTTTAAAAATCCACTTACACCCTACTAGACTTCTACCACTAGGGAGATCAACAAGTTCCCAAGTATCATTTCTATGTAATGCTTCAATCTCAGCATTCATTGCAGCAACCCAATTAGGGTCCATTGCTGCTTCTGAAAATGATTTTGGTTCTTCTGTTTTATTTAGACTAGTTGCAAAACATTTACAATCTAAACTCAAATTTGAGTAATTTACAACTCTATTCATCCCATATTTTACTTTACTATCTAACACATAGTCTTTCAAGTTACTAGGTAAAACAGAACTCCTAGATGACTTTCTAGTACTAGTTTGAACATCTATTTGATCACTTTCTGATCCCTCAGATCTAAAAGATTTTTCAACTCCAGGTGTCACACCCTCTACCCTATCAGAGTTGTTTCTAAAAGAACTGGGTTGCTGAGAGACAGCCAGGCCATCAGATCCATTAGAACAAGTCTCTGACTGCAGAGACCCATGTGTCGCTGGATCATGTTGCTCTTGACTCTTTGTCTCATCATTGGGACCTTGAGACTGTTCAGATTCATTATTCTCATACCACTCAAAAAAATTCAAATTATTTACTTCTGAAAACTGATTGTCATCAAACTGTTTAAAAATGTTGTTTTCCTTGAAAGGAAATATGTGTTCATAAAATTTTACATCTCGGGAAAAAAATTCATTTTTAGTATCTAAACTGAACACTTTGTATCCTTTCTTTTCTGGTGAATACCCAAGCAAAACACATTTTTCTGACCTAATATTAAGTTTATCAGAATTATTAAGAATGGTACAAAAACAAAGACATCCAAACAATCTTAAGTGGTCAAGAAAGGGTTCAAAACCATGTACTACCTCATATGGAGTCTTTCCACCTAGAACCGATGTAGGAGTCCTATTTATCAAATAAGAAGCAGTTAAAATACAATCTGACCAATACTTAACAGGAACACCACTTTGAAACATTAAAGACCTAGCCACATTTAATAAGTGCCTATGTTTTCGTTCAACAATACCATTTTGTTGTGGTGTATAAGTGATAGTAGTTTGATGAATTATTCCCTTGGTTTTACACAGATTACTCATTTGACTATTGACAAATTCAGTTCCATTGTCACTTCTCAATATTTTGACTTTTCTTCCAAACTGAGTTTCAACTATGTTTAAGAAATCTTGTAAATTTTCAAAAACCTCTGTTTTGGATTTCATCAGACAAATCCAAACAGCTCTGGAATAATCATCTACTATTGTCAAAAAATATTTAAACCCTTCTTTACTACTGACTTTATATGGACCCCACACATCAATATGAACAAGATCTCCTATATGTTTAGACTTATGTTCACTTAAAGGGAATGGTTCCCTGTGTTGTTTTGCCTTATGGCAAACTTCACAAGGAACTTCATCATCAACTTCACCTAAACCAAGCTTGTTTTTAAACACCTTTATAGCTTGGTTTGATGGATGTCCTAACCTAGCATGCCATAAACTAGTTTGAATATTACTATTAAAACACACCTGATTCACAACAAATGAGTTCCCACAATAGTACAGACCGTCTACTTGGTTACCAGTCATTAGGACTTTCCTTGTAATTAAGTCCTGAATATAACACTTATATTCATCAAAACCAATAAACAGTTTATTATCTTTTGCAAGTTTATGAACAGAAATTAGACTAACACAGTATTCTGGGACAACAAACACATCTTTAAGTATGACCTTATCAGATAGTTTTAGATTTCCTATTTTTGTAACTAAAGCATCAGTTCCATTTGGATGCTTTACTCTGATATTTAGACTAGTAACATCAATACAGTCAGTTAAACCATTATCATTGTTTACCATGTGTTGACTTGCCCCAGAGTCAGTTATCCAACCCATGCTTCTTTTCCCAGAAAAACAGAATATAGGTTTATAAAAAGAGTTTGCACAAAATGACCTAAACCCACTACCTGAAACACTGCAGCTTTGCACATTTTCAGCAGGCTTATCATTCAGAAGACTCAACAACCTATTTATCTGGTCACTAGTCAAAGTGTTAACAGATATATCAGAAACATCTGTGGAACTTTGATTTGCAACTACCTTCCTTCCTTGTCCTCCCTTTTGTTTCATCCAGGGAGGATACCCTATAATCTCAAAACACTTATCAACTGTATGCCCAATCTTATTACACTTTGAACATTTTAAGTTTTGTTTAGAAACTTTATTGTTCATTTTAAAATCAGGAAGCTGGTCTGTTTTAGCAAATAAAGCTAATGTTTGCCCTTTCTTTGAAGGATTGCTAGAGTTTCTATGAGATTCTTCTCTAGAAACTATAGCAAATGCTTCCTTAACAGTGGGCAACACATCCTTTATTAACAGACTAGTCCTAACAGTTTGATAAGAACTATCCAAACCCATCAAGAATTGCATTAATTTTATCATGTTACTAAAATTATTGAACTCTCTAGATGCATTACAGGTACAGGAAGGAAGCTGCAATATCTGATCTAATTGCCTCCACATTATATTCAACTTATGATAGTATTCTGAAACAGTTAATCCACTTTGACTAAAAGAATTAATTTTCTGGTATAGATCAAACACTACTGACCCATCAACCTTGTCATAGGTTTCTTTTAATTCAAGCCATACATCACTGGCAAGTTTTGAAAAAACATGACCCATATAAAGATCCTCACTGATAGAATTTAAAATCCATGTTAATACAATTGAATTACATCTATCCCACTGCCTAGCCAAAACATCATCATCTATGGACTTAACACATGAACCATCTATAAACCCCCACTTATTTTTAACCTGTAAAGCTAACTGTAAAGAATTAGCCCATACATTATAATTTTCAGTCCCTTTTAGTTTAACTGTTATGATACTCAAATTAGCAGAATCACTCGGATGTAAGTACAGTGGATCACTACTATCAAGCTTACTAATCAAAGTCACATTAGGTCCATCCCCTTGATTAACTAATGGTCCTTGGGGATCTGGATCTGGATCACCCATGATTTACAGCAAATAGTAATCACACAAACAAGTATCACACCCAAGCACACAAAGAAGCGAAGCTGTGTAGGTGTCCAGATTCCTGGTTCGTCACTCAAAAGGTGCCAGGACAAGTCTTTACACAGGAGCTTCTATACTAATATAATACACAACAATCACACACACTAAACAAGAAATGAAAATCACAAAGAAACAAGCAGAGACAAACAGTAACACAAATCACACAGATGACACAATAATAATGCCCAATACCGGTCCACCCTAACCCGGTCAGTGGCAGCTAGACACAACAATTAAAACAGGGTAAGAAACAATCAAACCAATCTAAACCCAAGTTAGGGTTTCTCCAAGTCTGTGTTCTTTGATTGGGAACAACAGACAGCAGGCTAGGGTTTTTACGACCCCTAGCACATCGCCTTCTACACTTCCAACACTCCAAACCCTAATTAGGGTTTCAGATGCCAAGAAAGTATAACAGCTGCTATCACCAAGAATCCCTCAATTAACCAGACCAATCTTCTCTTCAGACGTTCTAATCCAAACGCAGGATCAAGAAGAACAACCACAGCGGAATAATATGAATGCCCTAAATCTAAGACCAAAGAGCAACCTATTGCTCTGATACCATGTTACAAAACATGGAATCACAATACCAAACTGATTTATTGAACAAACCCAACCCTAAATTGTTAAATCCCTGATTACAAACTTCAAGAACAACAAACACAAACTATTACAGACACTTAGAGATTATTAACACAATAATCTCTACAACTCTTCTATGACCTAACTCTCAAGAATAGATTCAAGACGAATCTAAACTATAAACCCTAATCTGAGACGAGAGAAAAATATCAGAAGACTATGACTAAACAGCTGTGAATGTATGAGGAGATTGAGAGTGTTGAAACTGATCTCAGATGACGACATCTCCTTTTATAGCCAGTAGACAGCTTCGGTAAAGAAACACATACGAACCTCTCAGAGCCGTTGGATTATAATAAAGAAACACACAATGGACAGATCATAGCCTTCTATTCTGGTTCGTATTTAGCAATGTGGATTGCCAGCGTGGACTGGACTCTTGACCATTGACTGGACTGAACAGCAACTCAACTGGACTTCTTTATTGGGCTTCATTCTTGGGCTCTTTTATCAGACTTCAACCAAATGATCCAATCCAAAGCAAACAGTCCAAAACTAACAAAGAAACAATAAAACCACATAACTAAACTTGTAATAAACCAAGTATAAGTATTAAATTGGAAAGATGTACCTGATATTCTTTTAACAACAGTCCAACGCTCCTCGGAGAACCATTAAACTCCGACGACGACACCGGAGGAAGCACCGGCGTCTACGTCCTCGGAATATACTTCTTCTTCCTCCTCATCGTATTCATCCTCTGCTACATCTCTTACATCTACAACCACAACATTCGCTCCTTTTCAACACTACCACATGGCGCTGTCGTTGACCATCATTTTATAACACTTCCAGCTGAAGGTGTTGAAGATAATATTTTAAAGACTTTCCCTACATTTCTTTACTCTGAAATGGAGTGTCGTACGAGTTATTATGGGTCAAGTTGCTCTATATGTTTGGCAGATTATAAAGGGTCGGACATGGTACGGTTGTTGCCGGAATGTGGGCATTTGTTTCATGTGAGTTGTATAGATACATGGTTGAAGGTTCATCGTACTTGTCCAGTGTGTCGGAACTCGCTTGAGTTTATGAAGTCTTTGAAACATGTGTTTGTAAGTTAACTGTCTTGATTAATTGGTTAGTATTCCCGCAATCTTAGATTGCGGGACTGACACGTCACAGCAGGTCGTCCACCTTGGCTCACCACACCAGCAGCTCGTCCACCTTGGAAGTCCACCTCATCAAGTCCCGCAATCTTAGATTGCGGGAATACCTATTTCAGAAATCCGAATCTGACATCTACCAAAGACACAAAAAACTCAGAAAAATCCACCATTTTTGTAAAAAACTCTTTTTTGTAACTCCCTAGACCAATATGCATATGTGATATGTTGATGTGATCTGTTGCAGGCTTTGCAAAAACAATTTGGAACCGGTGAAAATGTCCAACAAGGTTAGTACTCAACATGTATCAATTTTTCTTTCACTAAATCTCATAGGCAATTTGATTGCTGATAAATGCTTTTATGTTGTGATCTAGTGCATTGAATTGCTCGAATATTAGTACAGACTGGCACTACATATTTATCTTAAACATTACAAAGATTGTTATTTTATTTCATTTGTAGCACATATTCCGCAAGGCGCTTTACAAAGATCTTAGTTAAAAATCAGTCCAAAAAGATTAAAGTGAAAACATCAAGTAAACTTTTAATTGTAAACAGGGTTGAGTAAAAAGTTGTATGATATGAGTTAAGTCATGCAACCAAATAATAAGAACAACAAACTAGGAGGATATTAGATTGTGCAACATGTGCATTTGTGATTGTGAACATGTTTATGAAATTAAAGACTGGTTTCCTAAAGCATTGAGAGACAGAAAGATGTCAAGCTTGAAAATTTTAAACAACACCCCATGGTGATATTTTTTTAATAATTAATTGATAAGATATAGTAATATAACTTTCAAGATTTAATAGTGTGCCTATGAAACATTGGTCAAATTAGTTAGTTGATTTTTAGGTTCAGACTAGTAGCACTTTAAGATGGATGATACCATTATTCTTTTGGACTACAAGATTCAAACTATTGAAGGACTTTTACAGGAATCATGCAAATCTTGCCACTGGAACCAAAAGGTAGCATCTCCTTTTCAATTAACATTCAAATTTATCCCCACCAGGAAACTGTAAAATAGTTTTCACGTTTTTTTTTTGGTAGTGATAAATTGATGAAATTGTATTATTCTTTTTTTTCTTTGCTCATGGATATTTAGATGTTTCATGAATACTCAAAGATTTTAGAAAGTGTCACATTTAATATTCATTTTAAATTTGAATGGTTAGTAGGATGTGGAGGTCTGGTCCTCAATCCAACCCCTTTCAACATGCAACATATATGAATCATTTTGTCATTTAAGTTGACCAGTTCATTTTGCGGTCTTTAGTTTAGTTAATAGATGGTAGTGTGTGGAGGAGTAAATTGCACTTCCATGAACTTGAGCCAGTCTCTATCTCTCCAATTTCACGTTACTGGTTAATTAGATTTCATTTAGTCTCTTTTGTCATTATCTACTCTTCCCTGTCTTCTGAGTTATGTAATTTCTTCAAACCCCCACCCACCATGAAACCTACACAAAGCCGGAGTCCATTTTGAAGACCAGGAATATCCAACAAAGGCAAAAGTTTGATATCTATAGCTGGGATTGTAATACATGTAAGTTTACTAGCTCATTTCTACCCTTAAATATTCATTTTTTGTCAATTCATTTATCGTAAGCGGTACGTGTCTTTCTTTTTTCTTTTTGTAAAAGGAAGATGACAAAGTCAAGAAATCAACATTCTCTTGAAGATATGATTTGGTGCGGCTATTGCCAGTAACACCATGGGAACCACTCAGAAATCAAGGCGTCCTACTTACGATGATCTATCGGATGCACTTGAAATAATGAAAGGTAAATGGCAATTATGGAACAAACACGGATTGCGATTAATATGATGCTTCTTTCGTCAATCACATCAAGACAATCAAAAGGCAAGGCATGCGAGAATGGTGAAAGTACCGATTAGTGAAGTATGTTAGTAGTTTCTATAAACTTGTTAGTGAGTTATGAATACTTCTTTTGTGTCGTTAGTTCAATTTATTCAATTTCCATACTTTTGTTTTGGGGTTTGAACAATGATGTTTCAACATTTTGGTTAAGAATATCAATTTGGTAATTTATGTTTTTATATTGCTTTTATATTTGTTTGTATGTATATGATAACTATTACCTACATATATTGTGATTATTGTCCACACATAAATATATTTTTACCAACACATCCATCTTTCGTTTAGAACATACTAAATCAATACCTACACATCCATCACCTTTAACTACACATAATAATACTTTTATCCACACATATTTCTGACAAGTGTTATCACCCTAGTCCATGTCAACCGCCACATCAATTTCCATCCAAACAAATCATTATACTTTTAACTACACATATAAATGAGATTTAGCTACACATATATGTGTAGGTATGACATGCTATATACCTACATATAACTGATGTGTGGGTATTGATCTATCTCAACAATGCTGAGTCTACACATCCTAACACTTAATTTATGTGTAGGTAATAACAACTACCAACAAATAATATGTCTTTACCCACATATATTATGTGTGGGTAAAGGCCCACATTTCTTGTAGTGAAAGTTGTTTCCTGATTTTTTTTTTTGAGCTTTATTGTCACACACTTTTATGTGTGCTAAAAGACAAAAAATGGGATAGTCAAACATTGGGACAAGTGTACACATCTTTCTATGTAATTATGTTTTTGAGAAAATACTTTGAGACATTTTATTTGTTTTCTCAGATGAAATGTGACAATATTATTTCATAATATAATATTTTCTTTTAGTGGCTTTTTGAATAACACCATATAAAGTGGGTGTGAGTGTGTACAAAAAGTTTTTTCTTTCTCTTTTTTACTATTCTTCTCTTGAACAAGGTGTACACATGTGTTCAAAATGTTTTTATGGTTTTTCATCAAGAACATGTATAGATCTTCAGATTTGGCGTTTTTTATCCAAGAAGATACATGTAGCAACCGAGTTATAAGTGTATGGAACCCGGTCACCGGCTTTGTGACGCAAAAACGCAAACATATGTGGGAGGTGTAGGAGTGATTTTTTCGGTAAGAACATCCTCTCCATCCTTAAAAAGAAAGAACTTAGGAACATTTGGGGCTAAACCACAAAGAGTTTCATGTTCTAAGCGCGATAGCCCCACGGTGGGCGCCACTTGTTGAAACAACAAGAATAAGGCGTGGAGATGGTATGGACGTTCCTTCGGGTTGGACCTAGCACCTTCCAAGCATGTACCTGCACCACGAACAACTCGTTAGAAGGGGTCCAGAGACCGGGGTCTCTGGACCACCCTCCGACGCTCAACATTAGTGATTTATCCCAAGAAATGTACATTAAAGTAAATAGAAAGGAGTAAATGAGGGATACGAAGTATGAGAGGAGGTGGTGGTTGAAACCGGCGGTTAGCTAGCGGCCGAGGCGATTTCGGGATGCTTAGCTCGATGGCTGAAAGTTGGTTATTAGAACCATGGATGCGTAAACTGTTGATATGGCAGATCCAGGGCTCCGCCAGGGGAGCTCGTGAGTTCAACAGGGGAGCTTAACAGCTTAATTATGTGTAATTATGGAGAGTTCATGAGCTGCTAATGTGATACTTTAGCAGCTCGTAGGCTCCTCTATGGGAGCTAGGCAGATTAGTTAGTAAGAGAATGTTTCTAGAGAGAGAGAGAGAGAGAAAGTAAGTGAGATGTCTTGAGTGAAGATCAAGACAAATGGGATGGGTTTGGGTGAAGGTGTGACCCTTCTATTTATAGAGGGTGAAACCCCAAACCCTAATGGGCTTTGTAGTAATGGGCTGGGCTGGCCCATAAATGTTGGACCCACCTTTATTACTGACCTCCTGGAAGGCAGGTCATGTGCTCGTGTAAGGCAGGTCCTGTGCTAGGGAGCTGAGGAGCTTTTGCAGGTAGCTTCTTTACACCAGCTTCTGGCTTTTCGGCTTCCTGGCCCGAGCTTGATAGCTTCTTAAATATGTTTAAACGTGGGGGTTTGGGTACCCACGTCATCACCGTTTGACTTCTGACCTCGTCAAACTTGTTTTAACTTTTTTTTTTTAACGGAGAAGGATATACTTTTATTCCATAAGAAGCATAACTAGTACAAAGAAAGATTTTCCTAACCAGAGGTTAGAAAACCGAAAATAAAGAAACAAAAGATACAAAAGACTGAAACTCGCCAATCAACACCAAGGACTTTAATCACCCAAACCAAAGAAACCTATGATTTCCGTAATCGGAATCACTTGAGCTAAGACTATAAGAGGGTAGGAACTTTTTATCTTCGCCATGATTTCAGCCGCAATTATGGCATCTAGTACTCCATACTATTTCGATACTTCGCTCTCAAGTAATACTTTACTTTCCAAAAACGCTTCTTAACAAACACCACCCGCAATACTTGCAATAATGCTGCACATCCGAGCAACAATGATCCTGAATCAGCAGATAAAAGCCAAAAAACAAAGAGGCTGCGGTGACTCGCCAGAGCTGTGGATTATTGCAGCAAAAACAGGTCCCAAAGCTACTCTTACTACAGTATTTGTGTAGAAAAGGTAAGCTGCGGTGACTCGCCAAAACTGTGTGGTTTACTTGCAGCAAATTAGGTCCGAAAAGCTTCACATGCTCAATGTTTGTGCAGAAAAAAAAAACAGGCCGAAAACTAGTCTTGGTCCACCATATTAATGTCCAAACTGGAATATGCAAATTGACAGAATTCATATGAACGCATCTAAGTAATGTACTTGTTATTCTATAGCGTTGCCAAAATCCTCAAGAACTCAGCCCACAAACCAGATGTATTGGGGAATGACACCCACTTTCAATCCCACATGATATGTCCCCCAATCCTGTTGTAGTTTATGGTTGATTAGTGAACCTTTACGGGTCGCTAATTTAAACATACATCGGTAGAGTGTGCAACTTTGCATAGGGGGAGATCACACAACCATACATTGTACCAGAATCGTGTTTTGCTCACCAATTTCCTCTTAAGATTAATATTTGCATTTTTTAAATTCCTTTTCATTATCCCAATATTTTTCCACACTCTCATGTAGTTTCTAATGACTGAGACGGGGACCAATTCCTTACCCCTTTCCTACGGGTACATATTAAATGGACGTGAAAAACGTTTTTATATTCCTATGGGTACATGCTTTCGTCCCCTAGGCTTTTGACACCTTTGGCTTCTTGGCATCGGAGGCTATCCGTTTCTGACCAAGGTCTAACGGGTTATTCATAGAAATATTTCAACTCCAGGGGGCAGAGATTTGTATTTAGTAGATTAGGGTTCGCGATCCAGAAAGGGTGACGCGTAGCTTGTTGTCCTCCTACCTGTTATTTTAATGTAATTTGCCAGTTATGAAACTAAAAATAATTTGATTAAAAAATACACAATTTATTTGAATTTTTTTATTTTGTATTATTTAGTATACTAAAATATATTTAAAAATCTAAAGCAATTATATTTAATTTAAATATTGTGAATTCATCAATTTAACATATCAATTGGTAAACCTTTAAATCTTAAGAATTAGATTTTTAACCAAATACCAAATTTGATGATGAAAATGTTGAAGTGATGATCGATGGTAATGGATGGATGGTGATAATGACATGGTTAGGAACACCAAGATTAACTACAAATTGGAAACAAATATTCAAGAAGATAATGGGTTTTGGAGTGAAGGTAGAGAGCGATTGAGATGAATAGAGTGGGCTTGAGAGAATTGAACAAAGTGCAATTGATGTTTTTGCATACTTTTTTTGAACTTAAAATAAAATTAAAGGAAAAATAAAATTGACAGGTGTGATTGATGTTTTTGCAAACTTTTTCCGAACAGCACATGGTAAAATCAATTTAGCAAACTTTACACTAAACAACACAAGTTGCAACAAATTTAGCAAACTTTATTTGATGTTTCATATATTATCAAAGTTTTATATAACATCATAATATGGCCAATACAGTTATACTATTAAGTGTAAACAATTGTTGTTCAACTATCTTGACGCATAGCATTCAGAATTGCAGCTGTGTAGGCACCAAACCCGCCTTTAATGTGAACATAATCTTTATATTGACTAGCCGCATAAAGCGATGGTTCCAGTTCATTCACCAAGACTTTTGCTGGTTCAACAATGCAATCGAGAGACGGGTTCACAAAGGTTGCAATGCTTACTCTTGTCACATGTTTGCTAGTCACGACCCGATGTTGAACACTTTTCAACTTCCTATTGCTAATTATCTGTACGTGTCCATATAAATAAACTCCAACCTTCGGTTAAAATGCCCATGCTTAAAAAACTATGGTCAAGTTGGTTGGGTAATCAGTAATTGGTAACTTTTTTTGTTAATTACTAAAAACGGGTTAACATGGTCAAGAAAAATTAATGAAAGTTGGTCAAATATCTAACAAAAATTATTATTAGATATTTATAAAATAATGAAAACTTTGTCCAAATGGGCCTATTGTTAATTGCAACGACGTTACAGTAGATTGACATAATGTTTATAAATCTACCCTAACAAATTAAAATTTGTGTTTTTTTATATCAATATATTAAAATTTGGTTCAAATGTATAGCAATATACATTTGAAATTTGGTTCAAATGTAAAAGAAAATAAACAAATTAAAAAATATTTACAAGTAACAGTTAATTAAAAATTTAAAAAAAAATCTTCAAGTTTCAACAACATATTCAATAAATTTATTTCTTCAGAGGCAACCTGGTAAATTTATCCGTGGAAGATAATGAAGTAAACATACCTCCAATTGGTTACCTATGTTAACAACAAAGGCATTAGGACTGGCTCCAACATTGATCCATTCACCATCCTTGATAAACTGAAGACCAGTTGAACCCCCTTGATAAACAAGGGTTATAAGGCTAGGATCAATGTGTGATGATATGCCTAAAGTTAGACTCGGGTCTGCACAGGGTGGGTAGAAATTAGATGACAATAACTGAACTTCACTTGTATCTTTGAAGTACCCTTTTTCAAGTCCTAATCCTTCACCAATCAGCTCTAATATCCTTGAACTCAATTTCTGTATTTCTACTAAATATGTTGTGATCGCCTCCCTGAATGAATGCATGTTTCACAATATTACAGTTAGTTAAGCTAATGTTCGCATCCTTACCATGTATTTATGCAACACTACAAGACACTGATCATCATACTTATATGGTGAAGTTTAATTAATATTATGACTTACTGATATCGAGTTGGTGTATCTGGCCATAGATGAATGCATTTCTCCAACGGATGACAAGGATGCTTAAGATTTTCCCTCCATAAATTATGCGTGCCATTTTTTGCAAAAGCGTTGCGCGTGTAAACATAACCTTTTTTATGTGGGATGATTCCAGTTGGTGCATCTTTGCCTTGCATGTCAAAGAATTCCTTAAGAACACTCAGTGCATCAATCAGTGTCTTTTCTGGGATTCCATGATTTATCAGCTGTTTCAAAATTTAAACTTTACAATATTAGTCAAAATCGAATCTACCAATTGATGTATACAACAATATATTGATACCTTAAAGAAACCAAATTCTTGAGAACCCTTCAAGATTTCTTCAACAACTCCATTTGGTTTTGCAAGATCTATGATAGGAATCGAATCACAAACTAGACCATCAAGATTTTGGGGTCTATCTTCCTTTGAGACTATGTAATCCTTAGGTACATAGTGGCATTCGAACCACCTTGAATATTTATCTTCCTTCATTTCCATATGCAAATACCTTGGTGAAAGTGAACAAGTGTTACAAAATACAAACACATACATATATACACACAGAGAGTGAAACGTGTACGTTTTTGTATTTGTACTAATATGTTAATGAGAGGATTTCCCTTGTCCCTAGGTAACAAATTCAAAAACTTGTTTTCACGTACTATTAAGAATTAAAAGCCATATATGCTAGCCATATGGGTAACTTCCTATTTGGATGTTAAAATCATATATCAAGAAATATAATCAAGTGGCTAAAACCATGTGATTACTTCTAAGATTAGCATTGATGCTAAAATTTGTAATTTCCACTAATAGGATGATAACATTGTAGATTTCTAGACACTTAGACTATCTTCATTGGTGAATACAAGTTGGGTTGTTTACCAATAAAGAAAAAGAATACAAAAGAATGAATAATTTAAAAAATTGAAAAAAAAAGTAATTTTGGCAACCAGGTTGGTGGAGCAACCATCGTTGCAACCCAAACTAAACCTCCCATTAATTTACTTACTCAAATATCCTATAATATTAAAGTTAAAAAAAAACCAAATACACTGTATTTCTTAACTTTTTTTTGTGTGAACATCTTGATAAAAAATTTATTAAAAACCGAGTGCGTTCAAAAATAACATTTTTAGGTTGAGCTGGGTTGTGAATGGGTGTTAAATTTTGAGTACGGTTGGGTTGTATAGGTGAAAAGAGATATTTTTTTTAATAAAAGGTTGGGTTGTGATAGGTCACCAATAGGGATAGTCTTAGTATACGGTAGGATGATATAAACACGACCCTTCTAACCCTTAAAAGAATTTTTAAATTCTTCTTACATATTTAATTCATTAAATTACTAAATTTACATATTATTATTATGTTTTTAAGCAATAAAGTAAAAAATATGCAATTTATTTTTAAACTTTTCGATTTGGCATAAATATACCCAAGTAGTTTAAGTTATTACATAAGCACAATTAAAAATAAATAAGTGGGCAAATGGATTGACCCATACACCCACTAGGTTAACAAAAACATGAACCGTCAGCTAAACATGTTCACATGTTCGAACCGAAATGGCCCAAATCCGTTTAGACTAAACCCAACATGTGAATTTCCTACTTGGTTCGTGTCGTCAGTCGTATAAAAAATATACACCTTCGTATACATATGAGTGTTATTTTCAATGGGCAAATGTAAAATATAATGGCAAAAAACAAGATTAAGATAAACCTATGAGGGAGGGAGGGGCGCTTCACGAAGTGCTCACATGTAGGTCACTATCCCCATGGCAACATCTCTGCCGATAGCACAAGTAGTGATCTCATGAAGCAATCAAGGGTCCCAGTTAACGGAAGTGTAGTGGGTTATTTGGTTAATAGGTTTGATTTTTTTGTCAACATGTGGTGTTTTTAGTTTAATTTGTGTTTTTGTCGGTTTGTAGGTAGAAGAAGATGATAGAGGTGAGAAGATGGGTTATTTTGTGGTCAAAATGTGGGTTTTTTTTTTTAAATTTAATTTGTGTTTTAGTTTTTTAAAATGTATAATTAATTTATGTATTAGTTTTAATAAATGTTTTATTTTTTAATTAAAATGATTATTTTATTTAAAACAAAAAAGAAAGAAATATTTCAGTGTAGTGCTGCCTCTAAAATTGTGTTTCAGTGAAATAAATTAGCGTAGTAATATATCAGTGCAGGATTGGTAAAATATAATGGTAGTTCATTGAATACTAGTGAAGCCAGATATGCTAGCCAAATGGGTAACTTCCTATTTGGATGTTAAAATCATATATAAAGAAATATAATCAAGTGGCTGAAACCATGTAATTAATTATAAGATTAGCATTGATGTTAAAACTTGTAATGTCCACTAATAGGATGATAACATTGTAGACTTCTAGGCACTTAGTATTCATTAAGATGATAAAAAAACACGACCTTTCTAACCTTAAAAAGACTTTTTAAATTCTTCTTAGGGGGAGGGGCACTACCCGTAAGGTTTTTCAACTTTACTGGTTTCAACCAATCCTACACTGCTGATTTACTTCACTGAAACATTTTTTTAGAGGCAACACTCTACTGGTTCGTTACCCAACATTTAATGATTTTACACATAATTATATAATATTAACAAAGTTTGTTGACTATAATATATATTACCTTCCATCTCTAAGCTAGAACCTCCTGGAATCCATGGCCTCTCTCTAGAACTCACCGACGGTGTTACCTTCCATCCCCGCCCCCCTCTCTCTAGAACTCATCGTCTTTCCCACGTAGCTAGAATCCATGGCCTGAAGGGAGAACCCAGTAGCAGGGCAGTCGAAGTTGGCGTCATTGACCAACACCACCACCACCACCACCGTCTCCGCTGGTGGCTAAACTACCACCGTCTCCTAGATGAGTTTATTTGTTCGTTTTCTTTTGTGATCTGATCTATGTAGTGGTGGTCAATGGACGATCAAAAGAGAGAGAGAAAGAAAGATTGGACCTTTGCATTGAATTAAGTGCTTATCGTGCGGTAAAAAGAACCAGCAAAATGGTTCTTTTTGCTGCGGTGTTATTGACCACTACCAGAATAGGTAGCGGCAGTGTTACCGTGCTGGTAGTGGGTACCCATGACCAAATCGGTAGACGCCCCGTCCCCCCTTATATATTAATTCATTAAACTAGTGGGTTTCGCCAGCACGTCTTGTCATTTGGTCGCCTCTGCTCATTATTTTCTAACAAATTTATTCAGTCAACAATAACCAACTTATATTTAAACTCCACACAACAAAATGTAATTGCAAATTTAATACAAACGAAGTAAAAAGGGTAGAAACAATCGACTCGTAACTTGAATATAATCATCATTGAAACAACGGCTCAATGGCGCGAAGGCTGCAACCGGAGTTGCCATGGAACCAAAATCAATGCTTATTTGGTATTTTCATTGCTTGGACACTGTCTTATCTTTGTAGGAGGTGGCCACGTGCTTTATTTTTTTGCCGTTCTTCTTTCCTTTTCGTGTTGATGGTTTTATGTAATTGTTGGTAGATATGGTTGTACAATCTTCCTTAGCTTGTGCCTGTTTTTGTGTGTATTGTGAGAATCAATAATATATTGTAGTAACGGATGAAAGTGTTTGATCCTGTAATTGCCTAAAAGAACCTCAACAGCTCATGATCCAAGCGAATCAACTTACTTGTACACATTCCAACATTTGATCCTGAAACACTTATGTATGAACATTTTGGTCTCCTTTTTAGGAAGGTTTAGCACTGTAGGCAATTTGTCACATGATAATAAGTCGGAACTTGAGTACCTGAACACACCAGAATGCTTAAATTAAATTAGAACCAATTGAACCAGGTATACGGGCATTGTTTGACACTGAAATTTATGACTACAACGGAGATTACTAGAATAATTTCGTGAGGTAAATTGATGATTACACTTGACATCATGTAATTGTGAATTTACAGGCACGAAAAAGTTCTAAGAAATCCGAGGAGTTTCCGGAATCGTAAGTGTCAACCATGATAAACATAAAATTATGGGATAAAATGAACTACCATAAAGTCATAAGCAAAACTATGATGTACTTGTGTGACCATATTAGGGGTTCGAAATCATTATACTTGTTACAACTTGGCGTGTTTTGATAGTATATATAAAAATACATCCCTAACTATTGTGATACTTGTCCTCTTAACTTATATATACATACCATGCAACTAAATAAACGCTATTATTTGTGAATAGTTTTTATAACTATGTTCTGAGTTATCCATGAGAATTAGGTACCTATCCAAAACTTGGAACTACGACTTGAAAGAATCCAAACATACCAAGATGAAACTTGATCAAACTAGCAAAAGGATACTCCCTAACCTGATAAGTTTTTCCCAACCAAATAGTTATTACCTAATATATGATTTGTGCGTCCGTATACGTTGAATTACACGTTGACAACTACTTACCAGCTAGACCAAAGTTAGAGATTAAACCAATGACTTCTAGAATCCTTTGTTTAGACTTGATCTATGTCGACCTTCATAGATTAAATATATGTTTCGTCACTTTAAATGCCCCACGTTGTCCTTAGAGTGTTGCCAAACCTTCGGATTGAATTGGTAACCTTTTAGCACAGGGACGAGTTATCCGTATGGAACTTGTTAGAATTGTGTAGATACCTAACGGGGGGAGTCGATATATTTGTGATAACTGTTATCAGGAATGTTTGACAGAAGCAAGAAAATACAATCAAAGTTTAGTGGGAGAAATCATCATAGATAGCAATTTGGTCATACAAGGAGACAAGATTTATGAAACCAAGGAAACATTATGTGCCCCCTTAATACGTTTAAGATCAACATATTGTGTCTGGATGTCTATCCTCTTATGTTTCTTAATGACTTGTTACCCTGCCTTGCGTTACGAATCATGGAAGTTTTGAAAACTTAAGAATACAATGATTTTGTCAATGATGGATATAGAACTAACCATAGTATTAGGCATGGAAACCAATAAGGATGACATAAAGCTTTAAGAACATAATATTATATAAGACCCCCATTTCAGAAGTTAACCTACGTTAGAGCATAGTCCTTAAGAACAAATGAATATCAGAACACACATAGAAGTTATTAGTCACCACGACTATAAAAACCAAAACTTAGATACAATCATGACACCCTTTATTGCACCATCATCACACTTTCCATCATTTTTAATATGGAAATATCATTAGGATTTTGGGGAGATTTCCAGTATGTTCTCGAGGCATCACAGGTGTGGTGGTTTAGCTGCGGTACACCCTATATATAAACACCGATGATGTGTCGGAAACAAGACTGGGAGTCGAACCAAAAAAAACCCTCATCTATGAGATTTCCAACACGCTTTCGAAGTATCAACGGTGTGGTGGGTTAGCTACGGTACACCCTATATATAAACACCGATGGCACCTCGAAACTAAGACTGGAAAAGCAAACCAAGAACAAACTCTAAACTATCGATAGATAAACCATTTATGTCAAACCTATACCCTGGATGATGTGTCCAATTTCCAATAATCTGAAGTTAGGATTTGTGAAAATTCTTACCATTCATTGGAACCAGAAAGATCCTAACGAATTGTAACCATTGCATCAACACCCAAAACCTGATAATGGAGGATATCTGTATAGATTCGTTAGAACATATGTATATAAATTGGAACTAGATTATGGTAGCGATGCTTGGACATGAGCTTGGAATATATAAGATCGACACATACCCTTTGACGATTAGTGTATGCCCAAAACGTTTTGTTGGATCAGTTTCTGTTTAACAGTTCTTACTATGAACACTTGTATTAGATCTATCAAAGTAAATTGCACAGCGGAATAAATATAAGTGTTCAAGTTAAAGTTTCACTTTTAATAGGAGTTATTACTCCCCCTCAATCAATGAACTAAAGGAGTAAATGAGAATCAAACAGTTAATAAAAATAACAAAAGTAAGTGCTTCAAATGATTCTCAATATATTAGGAAAGATAAACTACAAGGACTTGATATCTAAAATAGTGGGAAAGACCCATCTGTTTATAGACAGATCAATACGTACAAGATAAGTATTCAAAAGATTATAATAATACTACAACAGGCTGTAGTATTGGAACTTGTACAAAGACTTTAACAAAACTAATATAATACTAAACTACTGAAGCTTAAGGCGGTGGGAAGCTACTAACAGAACTGCTGATGAGTGACAAACTTCTGATGAATATTCTTCAGAAGTTTGGTCTTCAGTAGTTCTTCAGAGGATTGTCTGGTTCGTCTTTAGAACTTCTGAACATTACTCTTCAGCACTCGTTATTAGCTTCTTCAGTACTTGTTATCTTCTTCTTCAGCAGTTTATATACTTAGCAAAATATTGCAGAATCTAATTAAGACTAAGGTATCAAAAGTGTCTTTGTCAATCCTCTTTGACCTTAGAATCTCCCCCTGGATTGATGAAGCCAAAACCTTATCTAATCTTTATTGTCTTTCTCTGCAATCAAGTATTCTCCATATTTCTCTGACCATGGAGATCTTGAGTTGGTGAGCTTGTTATTCTGTGAGAGGTCCTTGTTCTGGTTCAAGATGTTAAATTGTAAGAAGGTCTTTTGTTGAAAGATTCTTCAGTTCTTCTATGTTTTTTAATGTCTTGAATGAGTGATCTCTTCTTGTGACCATCATTGCATTTGAGGTGGTGTAGGACCATTTCACAATGTTTACCTTAGACTTGTCAAAGTCTAGAGTATAAGGGACAATGCCCTTTTCTTGGTTTGTTCTGATTTTTTAGAGTCTTCTATTTCAGTGATCATCATGTGGGATTTCCTTCTTTGTTCAATATTAACAACACCATGTGTATCACTAGAAGTTGGAATGTGATGTTCAGTGATTACCTTGGTTTGTTCCTTGTCAGTTATAGTTTGTTGAGGTTGATAAGCATAAGTAGAAGGATCCCAGAATTGTGTGAGCAGGGGATTTTCTTCAACTACAAATTCAACTTCTCTAGATTAAACTTTTGTAAGGCCTTGAATTTCTTGTAAGTGTCTAGAAGAACATCTTCTTTCCACTTTGACAGTTGAGTCTTTGAACCATAGTCATTGTCTGCTAGTTCATGTATGATCTGCGCCCTCTTCAACTTTGTATCTTTTTCTATGGCAAGCTTGTCAGATACAAGTTGTGCCCTGTGTATAAGTTCATCAGTTGAGAGTCCCCTAAGTGAGTGTTTCTTGGTTTTGTTGTGTTTGCTGATATAAGTCATCAGCTGTTCTCTTTTATCTTCTTCAGTAGCAAGGAGTTGTTGCTCAGCAACCCTATCTTCTTCCTTTAACTCACTTAGCTTTTCTTCATAAGCTTTCAGTTTATCATCAAAGCTCAAGTCTTCCCTTGCTTCTATAACCTCTTTCTTTGCTGCGTTTATACTTTTCTCCATTTGTTCTCTTGAAAATGATATGGGAGAAGGGTTCAAAATAGTTTTAGGAGGTTGAATAGGCTTTGGAATATCAGCTGGAATTGGTTCTGATGCTTTAGAAGGTTGTTCAGGTTCAGTACAGGAAGTGTCAACTACTGAAGTGTTGATCTGAGAATCAACTACTGAAGTGTTGATCTGAGAATCAACTACTGGAGTGTTGATCTGAGAATCAACTACTGAAGGATTGTCTTCAGTACTTTTAGGAATGTCTTCAGCAGTTTCTCCAATGCCTTGGGAAATTTTTTGAGCTTTCTCTCTAAGGAGACTTTCTTGTTTTTCTTGCCAGTCATGTCTTTCTTTCAAAGCTATTTCTTGTCTTGTCTTGACTGTTTGTTTTTGAGCTTCCTTGAGTTGTTGTGCTTCTCTAGCCTTTTTGGAGGCTTCAAGAGAAATCACTTGAGGTTCTTTTGACTTCTCCCCCTTTTTGGCTTCATCCACTTCTGGAAATCAAGGAGCAGGAGGTGCCACACCAGATAGATGTTCTATTTGTCTTCTATTATCTTCAATTCTTCTTGACAACACCCCCAGCCTGTGATCAATGGCATTATTTATCATCTCTAGTTGAGTTCTGTTCTTCAACTCCATAGCAGTTGTAAAGGTTTGAAGATGATAGGAAATTAGCTGGTGGATCATCTGGTATAAGGGACCTTCTGGGCTACATAGTTGGTTCAATTATATGCTTGATGACCTAGAGAATTGGGTAGGCTTTTGTGAGTGTGGAGGGTGTGTTTTTGGGTGATCCTCAATATGAACTGGGGATGCCACTTTAGGGGAATTAGGGTTCAATTGGTCTTTAACCTGATCTTTTGTGACTGACTCTTTGAGTACAGATACATTAGATTCAGGACCTTCACAGTCAGCCGTCAATTCATTTTGTGGAGTTTTTGAAACATCATCCAAGTTAATGGAATCATCTGAATCACTGAATATATCATCAATGATGAAGTTATCAATTATATCATGAGCCAGGCCCAACCTAGTTGTCTCATGAACCTCTTTTTCTTGGTACTGAGGTTTTCCTGCCTCAGGCACTAGGCCTTCATCAGCAGTTGCCACATTTGAAGTCTTAGCTATGGTACTACTGTCCTCAAATCCACCACTGGATGGTATAAGAGTAGTAGCAGCCTCAAATGTACCTAAAGTATCTAAGTTGGGCTTAGACACCTTGGTTCCTCCTCATCTCTTGGGATAGGACTAATAACATCCACATCCATGTCGTTTTATCCCCTGTTTTATGTGGTTGTTGGAGATTGACATTCTCAGAAGGGATGTTTTCTTTCAGTCCAGAGAGAAAATAAGCTATCTCAACTGTTGTATGTGATAGTTCTTGTTCAGTAGTTTTAGGGTCAGCAGTTGGGATTGGTTCAGTAGTTTCAAAAGAAGGGTCAGTAGTTATGGTCCTTTTAATTTTGTTTCTTGAAAACTGAATGGTAATAGGTGCTCTTTTAGAGGTTTGAGATGGATGAGACTGAGAGGAAGTTTCAGTCACATCTTTTGGAAGTGCAGATTGCACATCAGTAGTTTCAGGCATATCAACTTCCTGAACTGCCTTTCTTTTTGGGTTGGTGGGTTTGGAATTTTGTTTCTTGGGTTTCTTGGCCTTTTTGGTAGTGGGTTTGGAAGATGTGGGTTCCATGGGGACTGTTTCTTGTTCCCCTTGGTCATCTTCTAGCAAAAGTGCCGGTTTATTAGGCCTAGAAAATACTTGTGAGGTCAAAGGATTCAACTTTGTTGCCTCGCCCACAAGTACTCCCTTACCAAGTCCTTTAATTATGCATTGCATAATGAACCTTGGATACAACAAAAATTTCTTTTTATCATTTTGGTGATGCAACAGCAACTCATTAAAGAAAACTGATGATGCCCTAAAAGTAGTTTCATTCACAATGGAATGGAAAATAGATTGAAAAGTTGAGGGCATCTGATCATATGATCTAATTTTAGGACTCAAACACATGATAATATAATGAAACAAAAGTTTATATTTTGTATCAAAGTATTTCTTATAAATTGTAGCATGTGACAGAGTAGCATGAAACAAAAGTTTATATTTTGTATCAAAGTATTTTGTATCAAAGTTTATATTTTATATTTCTTATAAATTGTAGTCATGGTTAATTAAATGGTTCCACTGGGAATTTGTCCTGGGGCTTCAGCATCATTCAGACCAAGTCTGATTCCCAGGGATTCTGGTGTGATCGTTATCATTTTCCCTTCGATGGTTGATTTGAGGGAAATCACTTTATCATTCACAGTAACAGCTTCAGCGTTAGCCCATAACTCATTTAGAGTTTGAATGTGTATTGGTGGGTCTATTGTGAAGGCTGTATAAAATTGGGATTTGACGAATAAATCAATGATTTCGTCGTATTGAGACCAGGCTAAATCTTTAATGAAGTAGCTTTTTTTATTGTGTCCATGTTTGAGAACGAGAGCCATTGTGTATTTGATCGAACAATATGTTAAGTTATAGGGGGGTTTGAGAGTGTGTTTGAGAGAGAGAGAGAGATGGGGAATTTTTGCTTTTTTAAAGGATAAGTGTAAGAAAAGGTGTTTCTCAGAAGTTTATAACCGCCCTAGGTCAAACTTCTGAAATGGGAAAAGTCTGATATACCCTTTTTGACCAAACTGCTGATGAATCAGAATTGTTCATCAGTAGTTCCCATTTTTTCTTCAGTAGTTTGTAAACAACTGATGAGAATAAGTTTAAAAACACAATTACAACTTCTGATGATTATTTTCATCATAGTTATTCAAATCTTTTAATTTATAAAGGTTGAATTTATACCATGGCATGGCGAAATAATCCTGATCAAGTCTGAAGTGTGTGGTGGCGAGATGGGCAGGTTGGTGACAACCAGTCAAAACCGAAATATGTTTCCCTTTTTCTTTTTCTTATTTTTGTCAATAGTGTGCAAGGTAAATATCTTTATAAAAACTATAGTACTCCAACAGTAAGAATATATCTCAACAAAATATTTGGGAGGGTTTATGCACTTTGCATACACTTTGGGCTATTTCTACCCATTTGACCCGTTTCCGTGTTTTAGCTGAAGACTTTCTCTCACCCATTTAGAAAACTCAAATCACCCATTTACTCATAAATGGAACTAAGTTCCGTACTTCTATCTAAGATTGCATTCTCTTAGAATTCTGATTGCATGTTGAATTCCAGGTTTGATTATACGTTACGTGCTGACCGGGCGAAGAAATTTTATCCAGAAATCAGGAAGTGAAGTACTACCATTCATTGAAGGACGATTCATTGCAGACTGGTTATGCTGGCAGACCAAAGGTGTCTGGCCCAGGAGAGGGCTTCTCTGATGCACAGAAACGGTTAAGAGGTGCCGTACCCCGTACCCGAAACTCGCCGGGGACGGAAACGTGTACGGGGACGCCCAAAAACATTTCTCCTCCGTTTCTTGACCGCTTCGAAAAGTCAAAGGACGTTTCTGATGCCGTTTCTAGATTTGGGGACCTTTTTTAAAGTTTCCGGCGATGATTTCGGCCATAATCTATTTCTCCGGCGGCCGGCCATGGCGGATCTGGTCTGGGTACTGTAATTAGGGTTGGAGGATGAAGTTGAAAGAGGGAAAGAATGATGGTTTACGTATTTTTTTTGTTACTGGGCCTTTTTAAAATTAGTTCCTGGCCCACTTTTAAACCTAATACAATTTATGAAGAATTTTTGTTTGGGCTTCACGATTTAGGACACCACTACATCAGTACAACATATTAAAATTTATTATCACCTCACTATTTAGTAGGTTACATATTTACTTTGTGCTTTCTTTAATTTTTTTTTTAATCTAAAGAGTATTTTATTTTATATAAAATGAGTGTATATATTTATTTTTTATGTATTTATTTTCGTACCCGTGCCGTACCCGTTTCTTGATTTTTAGAGTTTTGCCGTTTCCCGTTTCTCGTTCCGGTACCCGTTCCCGTGCAACATAGGAGGGCTTTGCTGATTTTATCGTTCAGGTTCTTTTATAATATGATATTGCAATTGCCAAGTAAACTGACTATATACTGAGTTCATAATTGATTTTTGTCACACATCGATAGTTCATATGCTTTTCTAGAATTTCTTATAAGGTTCGGCCTTAAAAAAGTCTACACCTTTCATTCCAGAAGTCGTCTTAAATTTAATTCGACCATTTTGACCAAATGTTTATGTCAAGATGAGCACATATCATACAACTCTCAGCAAAAAAAATATCATGTTTTTTTATGATATCATTAAACTCTAAAGTAAATCTCACACACACATATGTTAACATTATTAAGTTATTCGACTCAATATTACCGAATTTGTATTGTTGCCATTTGCGATCATACAAGTCTCGGCTAAAAAAATGTTTCGAAATTCCATTGAGATGGTATTGAGCTATTGAGCTTTGTGGCTATTTTTACTCTAAAGTAAAGCACACACATCTGGTAACATTTGGTTATTTGAGTGTTTATTACTCAGTTTGGTTTTTGTTTTAGACTAAAATAAACTTCGAGCTAACATCAGAATGTGACACACCTGTCCCAAATAGAGTAGCATCATTGCATTCAATGTCAATTTAAATGCTCTTGCAGGTTTAAAAACACAAATTAATGGCCAGCCTAGCTGGTCGGAGGTGGGAGAGTTTACCACCATAGGTGGGTTCCCGCCCGGGGAGGTCACGGGTTCGAGTCCCACCAAGTGCATAATTATGCGGCTGGCAAACGTTGCAGCAGGGGGGGGGTTCGAACTCGCGCGGGTGCGTTAAACTCTAAGGTGTTGCTCCGTTAGGCTGTCCAAAAAAAAAGTAAATTAAAACATGATCTATTAATTTATTGACATCAGAATCACGTTAAATTTGATGTCCTAATATAACTTCATGATATGATGTATTTGAGTATAACAACCAACAGTAGCATTAAATTAAAATGCAAAGAGATTATAGAACATCAAAGTATAAAACATCATATACATTAGCTCTGAATAGTTGACTCAAATTGCAGGTTAAAGTGGATAGAAAATTAGTTTGACGAAAAATGTATAGCGTATTTCTTCGCACACTTTAGTTAATTACAATTAATGATATATACTATTATAATACTAACACATTACCTTTATATCATCTATTGAGTAAGATCGGAGAAAAGATCTCAGCATCAACAAACCATAAGACGAGAGCCGGCTTTTCTTCTTCACTGTGTTCACTGTCCAGCATAATCACACCTTAAATCATATCAAATATAATAATAAATTGGAAATAAAAACAATACCATTTTAGCAATAACAACATCTCGTCCTTCAACAAAAGCCTTCTTTATCACCTTATACCTAGTCGTCGGTGGACCCGAACCGTTAACAAACGGTTGGCCACATGCAGACCATTAACGTTGACACTGAGACCGGGGTCTTGTTGTTTCTGTTCAGAAGCAAACACCCTGAAAATATCCACCCTGTTTGATCCACCGTTCCAGCGGTGTTGAGTGGCGAAAAAAGAAGTGAAGCCGGTGAGGTGGGTCAGATCACAATAATAGTCAAACATAACATACACTAAACATAAACACAGCATAATCACACTAATGTGTGCATGTGAAAATAGATATTGTTACTAATAGTGAAATCTAAGGCATACCTGAACCAACTGCATCAGACCCTTTCATGATATCCAGCCTCTTGCAGGAACGGATGGACAATTTTCTGACCAAAATGAACCAAAATATTAGTTGCTGATGCATAAATGTGCCAAATTTCAAATAGAAAATTACGTGGCCGATGCAATTTTAGTCGCACCTAAAATAAATAATCAAATGGTCACCACTATAACTACAGTCACACAGGAGACGTTAGTATCAAATGCGCACTACTTTATAGATTATGAAAATAAATCATGTACTTTTAATCGCCAATCGCCCCCACATATCTGATTTCATATAACCACACTACCACCATAGCAACCGGGAAGAAAAATCCGGATCAAACCCTTATTTATCTTAAGCTTAGGTTAATTTTAGCAGCCGAAAGGGAGCGAAATTTGTCAAACCCTTATTCTTATTAGTTTTTTAGGTGTACAATACAACTGGATCTAAATACTATCCACTCTTTTCGTCCGTATATGAATTAATTAATCACTTTTTTAAACAGAAAAATATGTGTTTGACGTGCAATGGCTGGTGTGGTATTAAAAAAATTGGTTGGAACGTACGCCTTAGCGACTTCATTTGCTTTATTTCATTAAGCTTTTAGTATTGATGTTCGATCCAAGACTTTCTAAGCGCAACAAACCAAAGCAGTTTTTAGAAGGGCAAAGTGGTAATCAACCTCAAGTTTTCATCAATATGTGCAGGTCCTACTTTCTTTAGTTCATGTCTATATTATACTTCATATTTGGAGATGAAACTCAAAACATGGATGGCAAATAGACCTAAGCTACCTGAGGATTGATAAATGATGTTGCTTGTGATCAAAATGAGTGCATTAAAATAATAATTAGATTAATGAAAGTAGAATTGAAGATAATAAAGTACCTAATTTAATGTAGATATTATTGTACTAACATCATAGAAATTAAGTGGAAATATTTAACACCCAAATGTAAAACCTACGTTGGCTAAACAAATGAACAGAAGAAAAGAAAGAAAAAGGAACAAAAGGGAAGAAAGAAAATGCAGTTGAAAAGGGAAGACAGAGAAGAGATAGAAAAAAAAACGTGGCACCAACACGTGTCAAGACAGGAACACTTCTCTACCCACCCAAAGACATACAACCCTTTATGCATAACTTACAACAACCTGAAGCCACCAAGCTTTGCTAATTGGAATATCTATAATAAATACTTATACCAAGATTCTACTGGTACATTTGATAGTTGGCCATAAGTAAATAGTAGATTGGTCATGTTAACAATACTACAGACAATTATAACCTACAACTTCAAACACATGGTAATATAAAATTACTCTTATATGTTTAAACTTAGTATTATTAGCATATATGAAAAATCTTTATCAGTCTTGAGTTCTTAAGAAAGAAATGAAGCACAAATTAGGAGGAGCCGAGGAGGAGAAGGCTAGTGGCAGGAAAGGAGGCGGAGGTCCAGAGGAGGAGCAGAGGTCATGGACTCATGGGGGAGGAGGGTTTCGCTTTCGACGGTTGTTGTCTCTTGTTTGTTTGTGTGTTTTTTTTTGTTTGGACGGGCTACTTAGGTTTGTTTTACCCTAGTTTTGAATTTAAAAAAAGTTGGAAACCTAAAAATTAAACGCGTGAAATGGGGATCGAACCTGGAACCTTGCGTATGTTGATAGCGGGTCTCTACAACTAAGAGTGTCCGTAGTGGGCGGTAATTTGGGCACTAACATCGAATTTGCGCCCCAAACACCGGTACACGGGGGCATTAAACACGAAAATGAGGTCGAGGCCTTAATATTTTAGCACTGGAACGCCGGAATGCTAAGTAATTGTGCGTATCCCATTGTGTTCGGGTCTAAATCGCCCCAATTAAAAGTGGGTGGCGGTCGGGTTGTGTTTGGGTGCGTAGCATTTAGGTTTCCCGGGCGAGACGGGACACCAAAAGGTGGACGGTATGGGAACATGTTGTGTTTGTAGTTGTGTTTTTTTAGTTATATAGTAAATGTGGTTTGTATATATATAAAGTTGAAAAACAAAAAAAAAATTAGTGTTTGAAAATATAAACGTTGGAGAAGAAGAAAGAGCCTTTAAAGGGCCAATGGGGTTTTCATCAAACATGAACCTAAACTATGGCCAATGTTCTCACGACGAACCCGATCCCGAACAACCACGTCAACCCGAGGGTTCTCAACCAGGGGGGAGGGGGAGACGCTCGCACAAAAAAGAAGGTACCGCGCCTCGTCAGAGAAAGAAGTATCAACATTGGACGAAAGACAAGGAATTTGCACTAGCGCGGGCTTGGCTCGACATATCGGAGGATCCTGAAGTTGTTTAGTATTTTATTGTCTTTTTAATTGTATTATATATATATATATATATATATATATATATATTTCCAGATTTTCTTTTTGTTAATCGTTACTTTTTTTCATATAATTTTTTTGTAGCGAACTATCAAGACAAGCCTTTGTTTTGAATAAGAATTCGAGAGATATTTTTTTCCGCCATAGGTCGAGGGGAATATCGGGACAACGATTCGATATCGGGAAAGGTCCATATAAATAATAGATGTCATGCTTTTGCGGAAGTTTTCCAACGTTGTACCGACAATAGGGGCAGTGGGGAAGGTGATGATGGTGTGTTAGCAAGAGCGTTGGAGGAATTCAACGCAACCCATGGGACATTCACATATTTGAGGTGTTGGGAGATGTTGAGTGTAAGTGCACGGAATGTGAGTATCGCTTTTGGATTGTCCTTATAACGTTTTTGGTAGATTTGATGTTGAAGATTAACCCATTCGACCAGTCGAGGGGTCGAAGGAGTCTCTTAGATGGTCGAAGGAAGCTTTAAAGAAGATTATGTTTGGCTCGAGCTGATGAAGTGGTCGAAGGGCTCATTCGACCTTGACCGGGGGGGGGGGGGTGGTCGAATGTGCAGAGTATAAATAGGCTAAGTTTTATTTTGTGATTAATAGTTGGTCATTTTTTGTTAGAGTTTTGTGTGTGTTCTCTCTTTAGGTTCTAGAAACGTCTGTGTTTGATCTTTTTTATTGTAAACCTTATCTAAACAAGATTAATCAACATGTTTATGAATGAAATGATTATAGAAAAGGTATTAACTGTTTTCTAATTTGATCTTTATCATATTGCATACGATCTAGGGTTTCCGCACCTGGATTGTTCTACTTGTATGATCACCTAGTCGTTTTCTTTAAAACCGATCCTCTACAAAGTGGTATCAGAGCTTATCTCGATCATACAATTGCAATTTGATAGATTTCGAACAGATTTTTCACCAAAAACACCTAAATATTTTTTGTTTTGCACGAACTTTGAATGATAATGGAGATTGATCGATTTTGACTTGATTTCATGGATAAAATCAAATTTTTCATTCATTAAAGTTGATCTCCATCAAATCTGAAGCAAAACCTGATTTAGATCATCAAATTCCATCAACTTTTGAAAAATTTGGATCAAAATAACTGATTTTTGAAGAATAGCCATTTTTCAAATGGGCCAGGTCGAACCAGAGAGAGTTAGGTCGAACGAGTGAGTTTTTGGGGTCGAATCAGTGTTTTTGGATCGAACCAGAAAGAGTTTAGGCTGAACCAAAAGTTTTTGAGTGTGTTGTGTTTTCATTCGACCAAGTGTGTTTCATTCGACCATACGGGAGGTCGAAGGAGTATTGTGTTTAGGTCGAATCAAGTCTAGTGTATTACATTTTCTCATTTGAGTATGTTTAGAGGGTCGAACCAAGTCAAAACCTTCATTCGAACCCACGTTTTGTTTTCAGAGGTCGAACCTGAGTTTATGTTGGAAAATTTTCTAAGTGTTTACATTCCGAGACCTATGGACAACATTTGGGGATTTCCTATGACACCTAGACCTGCAACAACACAACAACAGCATGTTCCGATGAATCCGTGGGCAGTTGCTTCTCAGAAGACGAACACACAGTCATCTCAACCGATCAACTACATCGCTATGACAAGTTCAACACCACCACCTGTTAATCAACCTCCACAACAACAAGTGAATGATTTTTGGGGAGTTGCAGCAGCAGCGGTGCAATCTCAGAATACAAATGCGATTACCACCTTAATCAATGATTTATCATCGGGAAGTGGGAATCGTCCTCCTAAGTTGTTGGACATGTCAGAGTACTATTTGTGGCAGAAAAAGTTTAAGATTCATCTAGAGGGTATGGATTGGAAGGAGGAGAAGCGTGGCAAATGATCATGAAGGGATACATTGCTCCATGTCTTGAAAACACAGATATCCCAATTCCACTTGAAGAGTTGAAAGATGACGAGAAGAAAAAGTTTGATGTTGAAAAGAAAGCCTTTTCGCATCTATCTCAGGCGTTGACTACAGATTTGTTGCATCAATTTGGATCGTGTAATATATCAAAGCAACTCTGGGATGTTTTGAAGAATAGGCATGATGGTAATGAGAAAACAAGAAGACTCAGAATGGAAGAGTTGAAGAAAGAGTTTGAGAATTTTAGTTATGTTGGGAATGAAACATTAAAAGAACTTGTTCCGAGATATTGTCATTTATTATCAGAGTTGTCAAACTATGAAATCAAGATTCCAATGACTGAAATGGTGGACAAGTTTGCTGACTCATTGCCTCCGTATTGGAGTCAACATGTTGAGGTTTTGAAAGAAAAAGATGCTTATGCATATTGGACTATCAATGAGTTTATACAAAAGTTGGAGAACAAAGAGATGGAAAAGAAGAGAAAGGCCAAAAGAGCACAGTTTCCACAGAACCCGGAGCTCTATCATGCTACATCATCTTCCTCTATGCCTAGTTCATTAGTGGGTGGAAGTGTTGCACCTCATATTGCTTGTGTTTCCAATGTTGTTGAACCACCAAGAAACCCAATCAATTATCTTGCACAAGGACCAACCTACACATCAACTTACACACCAACTTCTTACACAACAAACTCTTACATACCAACTCAACCTCAGATGTTTGCTGCTTGTTATACATCATCCATGAAACACCTCAACAACAACAATATGTTCCTTCAATGACACAATCATCATCAAGCCAAAGTCTGATTGTGTTGGAAACTTCCAACATGAATAATGTAACTGTAGAAGTAGCACAACAACACATTGCTTTAGTCTCAGCAATGGTCGCTTCATACAATGGACTACTGGCAAGTCAGATAGGCAACAACAATCTAACGAATGAAGATTATGCACAGATAGATAAGGAAGAGATGGAACTGATCGATATTCAATGGGCTTTTGCAAGCATGATGAGAAGAGCTACTGAGTTTATCGAAAAAACTGGCAGAACTAACCTTGCTACCTCACCAAATACTACTTATGGCTTCAACAAAGCTAAGGTAACTTGTTTCAACTGTGGTACTCGAGGTCATTTCAAGAGAGAGTGTACTCAACCGATGCAGCAAGGTAACAGAAATCCGTTTAATTCCAACTATCAGAACCGTCAATCACAAAATCAGGTTACCAATAAAAGCTAAAACAACAACAACTATTCACAACAAAACAATTACCAAAACCGACAAAACACCTCTCAAAATACCACATCTAGACAAACATCTACAACCAATCAAACTCAAACCCAAACTACATCTAACCCAACCAGAACCATTATTCCTATTTCTACACCAAATAGCCAACCTCAAAATGAGAATCAGTATCAGGCTTTGGTGATACAGAAGGATGAGTGTTATGATTGGACTTCTATCTAATTGGGAGTTGAGGAGATTACAAGTAGGAATGTAGCATGTCTTGCTAATGAAATGGTTCTAGAGGAGCCGATGATAGATGATGATGTTTTGGAATCTGAAAAAGTTTCTGAAGTTGAGATTGAGGAAATGTTTGATGAAGTTCAGGTTTCTGTTGCTGAGAAGGTTGAAGAAATAAGTGCTGAGAAGGTTTCAGGGACTATTATTGACTCTGTTACTGATGTCTCTTATGAACCAGAATCTATCTATTATGATTCAGAAAGTGAATCTGATTCGGAAGCTAGTGTCAATTCTCTGGATGATGATATTGACCAATTGCTAGCCGAAGCAGACTTCTTGATGATGAAGAAATCATGCATAGTGGATGATGCCTTCACGAAGATTGATTATTCTAAGTTCTTTGCTGGGAAGGAGGCTCACTTTGCATTGATGGCCATGACAGATCCGCCTAAACCGGGAAGTTCTAACTCTACTACTGATATGAGTAGTGATAAATACTGTGGTACTTGTGATAGATTGACTGAAGAAGTCAAGCAACTCAAGCTTCAGCTTGAGAGTGCTAGAATCGTCATTCAATCTTATCGTAAGGATGAACATGATTTCAACAAAACACTTGAAGGCTATAAAAAGGATGTTTCTAAATTAACTAAAAATCTTTCGTTGAAACAAACAGCCATTAATAATTACATCAATGAAATTGAAGAAACTAAATTGGAAATGGCTAAAATCAAGTGTTTTGCTAAGAAAGTTAACAAAAAGTTAGAAAGTTACAAACATGTGGCTTATGTTTTGGACCACATCATTGAGGAACCATCACAATCTAGTAGTGCAAACTACAAATCTGTTCCTTCTCTAGTGTTATTTGAAAACCACAATTTGAATTCAGTAACACCGAAGGGTTCAGTAAAATCGGATTCCTCATCGGAAAATGAATCTAACACTTCAAGTGTTGGAGATCCAAATTCCGATGTGAGACCGATACTTGGGTTGAATGATGAAGGAGTGGTCGCTGTAACTGATGATTCAGATACTGAAGATGAGGAACCAAAGAAGAATGTTGAGATTCCATTGGAAAATCACATTCGTACAAATGAGACTAGTTCTCTTTATCAGGTTTCACATCCTCGGAAAACTGAAAACAAAAGCAATCAATTAGTTAAGAAAAATGAATCAGTTGACAAACCAGTGAAAGTTTTCTATCGGATGGAAGAATCCGATAAGATAATCTCAGATGATGAATATCCCATACAGTTTGCCAATTATTCAACAATTGAGAAAATTTGGCAAGAGAGTACCATTTGGTTTCCTAAACACGAAAGGACAAATGATATTCCCCCTGAATTAATTTAGAGACTGCATGGAGATAATTCAAAACAACAACCAAAGGTTCATGTCACTGAATTGATTAAGCCAAAAGACAAGGTGAACGGATTTTTTGAACCGGCTTACTCAAAGGAGCCCGCTCCAATGAGTTTAAGGCGAAAGTGTGTTGATGATCAATACCTGGTCAATTCATTCGCAAAACCTAATTCAAAGAATGTCTTTGAAGAATACCGTTCATGTTTTAAATGTGGGGAGAGAGGGCATTTACTTGCTCACTGTCCATATGTGATACATAAGAGGCACGAAGTTGAGAGAAGGCAGAACAATAGAAATTCGGTTGATAATCATAGACAGATTTTTTCACAAAGACAATTTGTTCCTCAAAGGCAACCAATTTATAACCAAAATCGTTTTTATAAAAAGCGGGAAAATCGTCCAATTGTCTATGATAACAGAAACCGAATTGCCATGGAAAAACAGTTGAAAAAACCAATGGTGAACTCAACTCATGACAGACAAAAGGTTTTTCCAAAACCGGCTGTTAAGTCATCTGTTGGATCTGTGTCTGTTAAATCAGATAAGGTAACCAAGAAAGTTTCATTTTCAAACAATAGAAAGAAACCTACTGAGACACAAAAATCGCAGATAAGGATTCTTAAACGTTCTGAACAATCTTGGACACCAACGGGTTCTCCAGGTGCTTCTACATCATCTGCTAATGTTAAAACTAAAAATGAGAAAGGTTTAAATGACCAGAAAAAGGTTGATTCTAAACCAAATGTTTGTGAGAGTGATTCTTTAAAAGCTAACATTCAAAGACCCAAGACCAAACAGGCTTGGGTCCCTGTTAAAAACTAATCTTGTTTGTGATGTGTGCAGGGAGCTTCAGCTGGCCCTGTTAGCAGTCTTGGAATTGTCAACAGTGGAGCTTCTGGGCACATGACCGGAGATTTAATGCTACTCTTTGATATCAAGAATATTAATTGAGGTTATGTGGCGTTTGCGGGAAACAAAGGAGGTTACATAACAATGGAAGGCAGTGCTAGTAATGGAATCATGAGTTTTGAAAGGATATCTTATGTGAAGCAAATTGATTATAATCTGTTGAGTGTGAGTCAGATTTGTGACAAACAGTTTTCTGTTCACTTTAATGATAAATCTTGCTACATTCTTAAACCCGGTTTCGTCATTCAAAAAGAGTGGATCATGTTAAAAGCTCCAAGAGTGAACAATCTGTACATTCTTGATATGAGCAAGGCAACCACAACCTAGGGCCAAGTCACGTGTTTTCTATCTAAAGCTACAGAAAAGAATCTATTATGTGGCATAGAAGGATGGGGCACATTCACCTAAGAAAGATGAATCATTTGATGAAGAACGGACTTGTAGAAGGTGTTAATGTGAAGCATTTTCATTTAAACGACAAATGTGTGAGTTGTAAGAAAGGCAAACAACACAAATAGTCCCACAAACCAAAGAAAGTAAACTCTGTAGAATTGCCACTTGAACATTTGCATATGGATCTTTTTGGACCTGTCAAGCGTAAGAGTCATTATGGAGAGCTTTACTGTCTTGTGGTTACAGACGATTACTCAAGATTCTCGTGGGTGATGTGCATGAAACACAAAAGTGAGACGTTTAATAATCTGAAGGTTGTGTTTACCCGGTTGGAAAACATTTACGGTTTAAAGATCAAAAGAATTTGTAGTGACAACGGGATGGAGTTCAAGAATTCTCAGATGGATGCACTCTGTGAAGACAAAGGAATTCATCACGAATATAGTGCACCATACACTCCACAGCAGAACGGTGTTGCAGAATGCAAAACAAGACTCTAATAGAACCGGCTAGGACAATACTTGCGGACTCAAATCTTCCAGTGATGTTTTGGAATGAAGCAATTTACGCAGATTGTTACACACTGAATCGTGTATTAACAGTGAAGAACTTTGGAAAGACTTCTTATGAACTGCTTAATAGACGAAAGCCAAACTTAGAGTATCTAGAACCTTTCGGGGCACCTTGTACTATGTTAAATCCTACAGAGAAGTTTGGATCGAAAGCTGAAGAGGGATATTTTGTTGGGTACGCAACACCACTAAAACGTGTATTTAACAAAAGAACTCGACAAGTTGAAGAGTGGGCGAATGTGGAAGTTCAACGCTACACTAAAAATGTTCAAGGAAGTGGGCCCGATTGGATGTTTGACTATAAAGATTTCTTTGAGTCATTCAATCTAGATAGCTTGGTTGAAGAGGCTGTATTACATTTATATTACGAGTGTGAGAAAGCAGTGACTTCACCGTTGGTGCGTCCGATCACCGTAACTCCTCAACCAGCTTCTAATGATACCAGTGCTCCTGCTAATGAAGAAGAGTTTTTTCAAGAAGCTTCTACTACTCTTGATTCATCAGAATCTGAAGACGACGATGAAGTATTCAGAGAGGCTATCTTAGATCATGCTACAGAGACCCTACCTTAGCTTTGCTAAAGGTGGGATTAACTGAGTATGATGATGATGATGATGATGATGAGGTTGTCAAAATGACTGGTCTTTTGCTTGTTATGTTTCGCAGGTGGAGCCGCGGACATACAAGGATGCATTACAAGACAATTCGTGGGTTGAAGCTATGCAGCAGGAACAATCACAGTTTCAGAAACTCGCAGTCTGGACGCTGACAGATTTACCACCAGACCTGAAGAAAATTGGCACAAAGTGGGTTTTCAAGTGCAAAAAGGATTATCGAGGCGTTATCGTCAGAAACAAAGCTCGATTGGTCGTTCATGGATTTAGTCAAACAGAAGAAATAGATTACAATGAAGTCTATGCACCAGTTGCACGAATAGAAGTTATTCGTATGTTTCTATCGTATGCTTCCTACAAGAAGTTCAAGGTGTATCAGATGGATGTAAAGAGCGCTTTTCTGTACGGTGTGGTCAAGGAAGAGGTATATGTTGGTCAACCACCAGGCTTTGAAGATCCTGTCCACCGGGATAAGGTCTATAAACTCAACACAACACTTTATGGTTTGCACCAAGCTCTAAGGCAATGGTACGAGGAGCTGAGTACATATCTTCTTTCCAAAGGATTCAAACGAGGTTTGGTAGACTGTACCCTGTTCATAAAAAGAACAGAGGGTGACTTGCTTCTTGTTCAGATATATGTTGATGACATTATTTTTGGTTCTACTAATGAGCTTTTATGTAGAGAATTTGAACGAGTCATGCTGGAAAAGTTCAAGATGAGCGCAATGGGGGAAATGCAGTTTTTCCTAGGCTTGCAGGTGGATCAATTGCCAACGGGCATCTTCATTCACCAGACGAAATATGTATCTGAATTTTTGAGCTGGTTCAAGATGGAAGATTCAAAGCCTATGGACACCCCAATTCAACCTAATCACGGGATTGGAGTTGACGCTAAGGGGGAGCTTATAGATCCCTTTACGTACAGAGCCATCGTCGGATCCTTGATGTACCTGACTGCATCTCGTCCAGATATAGTGTTTGCAACATGTCTCTGTGCTAGATTCCAATCGAGACCGAAACAGAGTCACCTTGCATCTGTCAAACAAATCCTGAGATATCTTAAGGATTGTCCCTCGCGTGGACTGTGGTACCCTAATGATGATAATTTTGTTGCTTTCAGTGATGCAGATTATGGCGGTTGCGGTAAAGACAGTAAATCCACAAAGGCTGGATGTCAATTCTTTGGGAGCAGGCTCGTGACTTGGCAATGCAAAAAGCAGACAGCAGTTGCACTATCTACTTGTGTAGCCGAATACGTGGCAGCTTCGAGTTGCTACTCACAGGTTTTGTGGATTCAACAGCAGATGCGCGACTATGGTTTGCAATATCTTAAAACCCCAATTCATTGTGACAATGAAGCTACCATAGCACTCACTAAAGACACGGTCAATCACTCTAAGGCTAAGCACATCTGGATTAAGTATCACTTTATTCGTGATTGCTATGCTAAAGGGTTTATTCATATGGTCAAAATCCACACTGACTATCAGAGAGCTGATCTTTTTACTAAAGCTTTTGACAAATGAAGATTTGAATTTTTGCTAAGAGCTAATGGTATTAAAGAAAAACAAGACTAATTGTACATTGAAAAATCCAAAAAGCCATAAAAATCAGAAACCCCAAAATAATTTTCCAGGAGAAAAAGAGGAAATGATAGTACATCAGTGGGGATCTGACACATGCTAAAGAATTGTATTGCTATATAAGGCCTGTGTTGATTTTGTGTGATGTGCTGGTAGGCTTTGTAGACTTATTACTGCGTGCCTTAGTGATACAAACATAACGAACTACTCGCTAGTGGCTAAACACCTCATGGGCATATGGTCTTAGTACCGTAATTTCATTTGATAGGGTTGCCAAAATCTAAGGTTTCGGGTCGTTATGGTAATTGTTATCCGGGGTATCTTGATTAATCTTTTGTCGTATTGATTTACGGACCTAGATTCAATCAAGATATTTGCTAAAAGTGCTAATATGCCAAATCCTGAAAGTTACCGAATTGAGGAACTTAATGTATAATAATGATCAAAGATCATCTAATGCATCGTATCATATCTATGATGAAAATCATGATTGATACCAGCCTCAACCTAGTACGTATGCACATGATACTCTGTAACATTGATTTGCTGACCTGTACACCTCTGTGCGTCGTATCTTGTAATATAACGGATAACATTTGGCATAATCACGCGTTACGACGAAGCTTTGTGCAAATTCCTTGATACGGGAGTATGTCGTGTGCGTGGGAACCATAAGCCTGTTAGTTTTAATACATCTAATTGCGTATCATTTTAAAGCACTGCATAACGGTCTGCATGTGAGCTTATGTGGATAACAATATCAGCAATTGCCTAATCACACATTGTCTTTACTGATAATAAATATTAAAGATCAACAATGTGATCAGATTTCTCAAAAACCGATTTGATCCTCTTACCAGAAATCACAAAATGTTTACTGCTTTAATTTTTCATTTTCTGCAAATTAAATAAAAACTCAAAAAGATTTTTGGTATGTTTTAGCATAAATTTCAGAAAATCCAAAATTTTTACATTTCTGTGTTATTTTTGATAACCGATGGTGATTGATGGTCATTTTCTGAAGTTTGACAGACCAATTTGAGATTTGTATCATTAAAATGCTAAATGATGAATGTTTGAAGGTTTAAATGGTTGAAAATGATAGAACGGGATTCGAATTTGAGATTTGGTAAAAATTTCAGATTTCCAAAATCTCATTCGTCCTTTCGTTAGGTCGAAGGAGATTTTGAGTCTTGATTCGAACTTTCTCATGAGGTTGAATGAGAGTGTTTGGGTGAGTTTTTCTCATTCGAACCATATGTTTTTCTTTCGAGCCTTTAGATAGGGTCAAATGAAAGATGGATCATCTCATTCGAACCCATGTAAGGGTCGAATGAGAGTCCAATATATATTATCTCAGCCCCATTCGAACCCTTATAAATTTTTCAAAATTTCTCTCATAACCAGACCTTGTTGATTTTGTGTTTTTCATCATTCAAACTTGTTCCTTGCCTATTACTGATCCTTTTAGTTTATAAATCACAGGTAATGGCTTTGATTTCAATGAGTAATCGATGTTCGAAGTTTGAAACTCTAGGACACCTATTCAGTGATGTTCACCACTGTTTGAATATCAATTGACCTTTGTAAAACGATTATCGATGGTTTTAGGGGGAGAAGGAACCAAAATCCAGTGTTTATACAACCTAATGAGTTTAATCGATGGTTTACAACTATAAAACCAGGGATTTTGGGTGAAAACCATCTCTAATAGGTTATTAGGTTCAATTGAATGTTGATATATGTTAATCGGCCATATTAGGATCTAAACGAACAATAATGTGATGTTTATCTTGACTGAATTGATTGTTGGTAAATTTGAATTCAAACAGTTCTATTCAACCAACTATTCAAGGTCGAATGAGATTTTTTTTAGGTCGAATGAGACTATTTTTGGTCGAATAAGCTGATTTGAGGTCGAATGAAGTCATTTAGGTCGAATGAAACTTTTATTGAACTGAATTTTCTCATTCGACATCACATATTCCTCATTCGAACCCCCGATAGGGTCGAATGAGAGAATATTTTGACCAAAATTCAATTTTGTCCGATTTTGATAAATTTTCATGTTTGTTTCTTGTTTTACAGATTATAATGGCTGAACAACAGAACCCAGAGAATATGCAAGTTCCAGAGCAACCAGAAGAACCAAAAGAGTTGTTATTTGAACTTGTTTATAACTGTTGTGCGTATCTTGGAGAAGTAAAATAGTACGTTGAATTCTCAGGCATGATTGATTTCTTGAAGAGAAGCAGAGTTATCTATGCTCTTGCCACTCCAAAGACAATCTATAAAGATCATCATGTTAATTTCTGGGAGAAAGCAGTGATTACGTACTGGGATGGGAAATCAGCAATCCAGAGCTATATTCAGGGAAACTTTGTGTTGGTTACTGAATATGATATCCGGGAAGCTTTACAGTTGAAAGATTCTCCAACAGATCCTATAGAGTTGACTTGGATGGAGCAGAGGAAGTGTTTCCTGAGGATGAAATATAATGCTCTAATTACTGACTGCTTACTACACAAGGCAAAACTGTGTCCTCATTTCAAGTACTTACTACATGTGATTCTACATGTGTTTGGACCAGTTAGAGGTGGGTATGATGTGCTGAGGAAAAGTCTATGTTCGTTGGTTGTTGCTCTGATCTTGAACAAGCCGTTTAATGTTTCTCGGATGATTTTTGAACACATGATGGAAGTTTTGAAGGGTTTGAAGACAGACAACTTTTTAATGTATCCAAGATTTCTTCAAATGATATTTGATCTAAATTATCCTAACTTGACTAAAGATCCGGTGCATATTGTATATCAAAATCATATGAGCCTTAGTACTTTGAGTAGAATGGAGGCTTATAAAGGTGTTCCTGAAGATCAAAGGCCTCCGTATAAGAATTTGTTTGGACATCTGATTAATATTGGTTATAAGGATCCAGGTCAAAATAAAGCAAGGAATGAGAAGAGTGAATCTGACTCTGATAGCCCTTTATTCCCAATTGATAAAGATACTAAACGGAAGCGTCAAGTTATTAATAAAGGTGCTAAGTCTGGAAAAGGCAAAGCAAAGGTTGTTGAAGTTGAACCTAAGAAACAGAAAGTAGTGAAGAGGAAAGGAAAAGCAAAAACGTTGTTAGTTGATGAAGAGTCTGTTGATTCAGAAGAGACTCAAGATGATGCAGAATGGGATTCAAGAGATGAAACTATCAAGACCACCAAACCCAAGGCCACTATGGTTGGTGAGATTGAAAGTTTAAACAAAGCTATTGAAGAACAGGAACAAAGAGCCCTTGTGGTAGATGATGAAGAGTTGAATTTAACAATTGATAATCTTGACTTTGGTGGATCTCCTGTTGCAGGTGAAAAGATAAAGAAAGCCAGAGGCAAGACTATGGCTAAAAGAGATAATCCTAAGAAAAGGAGAGACGGAGAGATAGACTTGTTGGTTGATGGAAAGAAAGTACCAGCAGTCGGAAGCTCAAGTGCTACAACACCCGTTGCATCCCCAGCTACAAAGAAAAAGAAGAAAGTTGTTCAGGAGGAAGCTACTGTGAATCCAGCTCCTGAAAACTTTTCTAGTGTTTTGGAGAATGTGTTACAACAATTTCAGAAGAAAACAAAACCTGTTACTCCACCAGTTACTGAATCATCTACACCACAGGTTACTGTTTCAAATGAAGTGATGGAAGCAGTAAATCGTCAGATTGCAGATATCATGAAAGCCTTCAACAAACAGCAAGATGAAATTAGACAGATGAAGAAAGATGAATAGACAATGTTGCAGATTGTTCTATCCTCAAAGGCTAATCAAGACGAGTTAGAAGCAAAGTTGAAAGAGCTTCAAGAAGAAAATAAGATGTTGTTGACTCGTGGAAAGAGAAATACAAGCAAGATCAAGCAGTTACAGATTGAAAACAAGAAAATCAAAGCTGACAACAAAGAGATGAAAAAGCTGCTTGATGATTTATATTCCAAAGCACCACAATTGAAGGGTACAGAGGAAGAAGAGGAGGAGGATGATGAACAGAAGGTTGATTATGAGATATCTGATGATGAAGAAGGTGATGATGGTGATTTTGATGATACATCAGATGATGATGATGATGCTGGAGATAAGAGTGGTGGAAAGAAAGGTGATGATGATGAAAGTTCTGATGATGATGATGATGATGATGATGATGAAAATCAAGATACTGACAAATATAGTTATCAGAAGAGAGATATTGATAAGGATGAAACAGGTGAATCCAGTTCCAAAAAGACACCTGGTGAAAATGTTGATGATGATGATAGCATCTTTTGGACAGAAAAGATTAGATCTTTGTCTGATGAAGATAAAAGCTTGTATCGTCAGATGTTAAAGAAGAATGTATGGACGATTGAGCTAACTGGAAGATTTCCTGAAATCTTTGAATCAGATGACATGAAATATGAACTAGAGTATAATGATCCTGATTTGGAAGATGGGCAAGTATCTGTTGCAGTGTGTAAAGAGATTTTGGAAGGTTTGGCTAAGCAGATAGGGAAGTCTCTAGAAGAAATCATGAATGAAAAAGAGATTCCTCATATTCCAGAGAAAGATGCAGATGATCACTCAGATGATAAAGATACTTCAGAGTTTGAGGAGATTGAAATTGAAGATATTACTCATGAAGAGTATCCTGAGTACTTCAAGGAAAAAGAGAATGTGGTGATTCCCGAGATAAATGAAGAAACACTCACTGAAGCAAAAAAGCTTCCTGAGAAAAAGAGGCAAACAGACCTAAAACAGAAGTACAAGGAGGTTTCTACAAGTATCATAACCAACTGTTTAAAGGTAGAGCGTTGGGACGGAAGTATCTTAGACAACTACAGTGTATAGGGGTGAAGTGGGAAAAGGGAATTCTGTACCTTTACAGATGTCATGATATAAAAACCTTGCCGTATTAGGCTGTAAGAGATATCTGTAGATACACGATGAGCAGTGCTTCTGCAAATAATAGTGTTGTTGGTTGGTTTGCGGATAAAACGTCTTGGGAGAGCAGAACGAAGTGGAACATGTTTATGCATCAATATCCGAAAAGGAAAGTTCACAAAGAGGTTGATCCTGTTACTGGATTGAGGAAGGTGACCTTGAAGTATAAACCTCCTGTGGTGATGAAACGGATTCCTTTAATGCCGATACAACAACATTTCAGCAAAGAGTTTGTGATTTGGTATTATGACTGGAGAATAGCTGAAGCAGTAATCTTGTTGAAGGACAATAGAGGTGAATTCAAGAAGATACACATCTTTGATCTAATGTGGCTCATCAATTGCTCATATGAAGACATTATCATGTTGTATTATAATCCGATCTACTGTGAAGAGAAAGATAGGGAGCAAGCGATGAAGTATCATAGAGTTGTGTGCTTTTGTTTTGCATGGGATGTCAATGCGGGGTGTGATTTTGACAAAAAGCTGGGAAGATATGTGAAAGTTCGTGAGATGAAGAAAAGTTCAACTAAACGTCAACTAGAACCGGAGATGAGCAAATAGCAAAAGAAAATTCTCCAAATCAAACTGTTGAACAAGATGCTTGATCAAGAAAGACTACAATCCAAGCAATAGTTAAGGGGTAGTTTGTAAGTGCACGGAATGTGACTTTCGCTTTTGGATTGTCATTATAGTGTTTTTGGTAGATTTGATGTTGAAGATTAACCCATTCGACCAGTCGAGGGGTTGAAGGAGTCTCTTAGATGGTCGAAGGAAGCTTTAAAGAAGATTATGTTTGGTTCGAGCTGATGAAGAGGTCGAAGAGCTCATTCGACCTTGACGGGGGGTCGAATGTGCAGAGTATAAATAGGCTAAGTTTTATTTTGTGATTAATAGTTGGTCATTTTTTGTTAGAGTTTTGTGTTTGTTCTCTCTCTAGGTTCTAGAAACGTCTATGTTTGATCTATTTCATTGTAAACCTTATCTAAACAAGATTAATCAACATGTTTATGAATGAAATGATTATTGAAAAGGTATTAACTGTTTTCTGATTTGAACTTTATCATATTGCGTACGATCTAGGGTTTCCGCACCTGGATTGTTCTACTTGTATGATCATCTAGTCGTTTTCTTTAAAACCGATCCTCTACATTGAGAAAAAGTCATAAGTGGGGACCGGTACCTCCCATGGGGTCCGGTATTAGGCACAAAGGAAGGAGAGCAAAACGAAGCAAAACCTCCTCGTCGCGAGATCCGGATACACCCTCATCCGATGCTCATTATGCGAGGTTAAATGATCCTATTAATGTCGACGACGTGGAGGAGGATTTGCCTCGACCACCCGGTAGAAGAGTGCGAAAAGGTGGAAAGGCGGTGATGTGCTCAAAGTGGTTTAATAAAAACTAACTAAATTAACCTAAACTAGACACTCTAAGTTTTAAATTTATAACCTAAGACTCTCTAAACCTAAACCACACAACCGGCAAGTGTACCGGTTAGTGTAGTACAGCTAAAGTAAGTCCGAGTATCGAACCCACGAGACTCTACTGGAAAACATAAACTAGACTCGACTACTTATCCTAAATACTGACGTAATAATGTTTTGTTGCTTAAGGGGGGTTTTCTAACAAATCTACTGGCAAATAAATAAGTAAAACTGCAACAACTTAAAACAAGAACTAGGAACCGTAACTAGAATCAGGTGATGGGAAGGCACTATGTCACACCCTCAAATTTCCACTGCGGGGTTTTACCGCGAGGCGCATGACATACCAGGATCCCATAGCCATAAGTCATATGAACGAACTCTAAAAGCCCAAACCATTTAGTTCGTTTTCAAAAAAAAAAAAACAAGTTGCGGAAGCATAAACCAAAATAAAACCTGTTAGAAACCATGCGCAAAACAACGCGCCCAAATTAATACCATATAGAAATAAACATAAAAGCATGATATGTAGTTTAGGTGTATGCCCAAGACCCCAAATGCAGTGAACGTGCAGTGCTTCCTAATCGTGACACCGGAAGCTAACTACCTGCAAAAGCATGTACATGGTGGGTCAACAAACAATGTTGGTGAGTTCACTAAGTAAAGTAAATGAGTGAGTAAACGCGTAGGTTTCCAAAAATCACGTAACCAAGAAAAATCGTAGGTCCTCAAGACCCAAAAGTTCAAGTGTTATCAGTTTAAGCTTGTCAGGGGTAGCTAGCCCACTCATTGTAACTAAACAGTTGATTATTGGGAACATACAAAAGTTGTTATAAGTTTTGCCTCAGCACTAGTGTCTATCAACACTAGCAGTTCAGCTCCTTTAGAGCGTGGTCAAAAGTTCATGCCCGTGACACAAGCACCTCAAGCATGAGGTTGCTGCACAACCTAATAGCGCTATCAACTAATACCCCGTTCGCCTACAGCGATTAACCCAATAATATGTAAGGACTTTAAATGATAGAGTGTGTTTAGTTCACAAAGGACAGTAAAGTTTTAAACTGATAAAAGCGTGATCCACATAAGGAGTCCAAAACCCGACCCACACAAGGAGTCAAAACCCGACCCACACAAGGAGTCAAAACCCGAGTTGCAAGAGTAGTCCCAAACTGGACCAAAAAATGTTTACCAAAGTTGTCTCGACCCGAGACGCATGCTTTCGAGAAAAAGTAGTGAAACTCACCTTTGGTTGCAAGCAAATTATCCAAATTCCAAAACAATAGGGTGCTACTGACTCCCTATTACAAGTGTCACTAAGTGAGTATATGTGTATAACCAATACACCATATAACCCGTTTGTCCAAGACGTTTAAATGTTCAAAACCGTGTAAGTGACACCTAGTGATTCTACATGCATAAGTAAACCCTACGGACCCGTTGGTGATTGTAGTGATTATTATCAGTTTAGTACCTCAATTACACCTCATACAAGTGTCAATACAAGTTCATGTCAAATACATACCATATAAGACTCCAAATAGGCACATAAAGATCCCGTACACAATCTGCGTTTTTAGGGCAGATTGTGCGCTGTGAAAAACGAATTATTTAAAATACTTAAAAATGAATTAAAGTCCCAAATGTTTACTGAGTATTCATTGGGATTCATTTGATAACCCATATTTTTGTTTTGTCTTAAAACCAAACACAAAAATTATGAAAATTCGTACAACACAGCTATGTCCAGAAAACTTCCACAACAGGTCAGTTTAGTAGAAAAATTCCCAAAAATTATGTATTCACCCAAACAGGGTGAATCCACTTGAAAAAGCCTAGTTTTTCCAATGTCGACCTACTGTCCAAATTTCAAAGCTTAACTCTTTGTAAAACTCAAGTTATGACCATTTAAAGTTGACCCAATTTACAACTCCGAAAATCTGATGTGACCTCTAATCAAATAAAATTCCAAAAACTACTCAAACGAAGTCCAAATCAGACGATTTTGCCCATTATGAAAAGCTAAGACCAGGTATAATACAACCATGCAAAGAAATCATCAAAACCATCATGTTTAAGTCACATAACAGACCCTACAAGTTGACATTCAGATTCTGTCCAGATTTTAATCATGCAATGTTATCAATTATATCAAACCCTAGTTGCTTTTTATCAATCAACAAAACCCAACAAACATCATACACATTGATAAGAGCCAAATCTGATCAAAACCCTAAGGATACATCATAGTCATCATCATTCATAAACCCTAGTAGCCTAAAACATCAAGAACATGCGTAATCATGCAAAAAACATAATATCCATTACATTACAACATGATTAATCCTTTTAATCTCCATAAGTATCAAGTTTTAATCTTTATAAAAGTGTTTCAGACCTGGACAAACATGGTTATGATGTTTTAAAACATATTAAGGAAGATTAAAACACAAAGGATTAAACATTATACCACAAGCACTTCAGAATCACCAATCGATTGCTCCTAACGCTTCCCGAATGGTGTTCTTGAGCCTTAGCAAGTGTTAGGGGTTGATATTTTCGTAATAGGGCAGCAGGGGGCGATTAGGGTTAAGTTTATGGGGTTCTTGGGGCTTAAGATTGCTTAAATAAGGGATTAAGTCGGTTTAACCACGTCAGCGTGTTCCGAACACCCGTTCGGAATTGTGAACACCCGTTCAGAATTGTGAACACCCGTTTAGAATTGTGAACGGCCGTTCGGAATTGTTTAATCCGTTTCGAGCGGCGCAGTTCGTTGTATAGCCTATTTTCTTTGATGTTTTCATTATTTTGGGCCATACCAAGCGTAATCCCATGTATTTAGACCCCAACCATCCTAATGGTTCATCGATCACAATTTTTAATAACGCATTTGGTTTACGTTCATGTAATCACATACAATTTGCACATAGTTTCACAGAAACACGTAATTGCAATCAATCTCAATCAATTAATCCACAATTATCCAATTTCATAATTCACCAACGTTCAGGGTTCACTACTCATGTATGTAGATTGGTAATTCCTCGAATTACTACTTCATGCAGTTATTAACTTATAACTGTGCAACGTGTGACTTGTCTAGCTAACCCTAGTTAAGTAGAATGCAAGGAATGTAAGTACAAGTAACTAGAGTTTAGTTAAAGTGAGAACCTGAAATTGCGGTGTATCACACACTACCTAGGCTAGAATCCTACACATGAATGATAATCTTCTAATGGCTATGGAACTGGTGTGGAAACGGGATCTTAAAATACTAAACATCAAGAATAAACTAGACACCCTTGACCCTTCTCAAGGGGAAACCCTAGAATATTGTTCTGTTGTTAAACCACCGGTTGAGAGGTTACCCTCACAGGCTTACCTGCTCGAATCTTAAAGTACCCGCTAGACAATCGACCTCACAGCGCGAAAGTCACAATACACCCGAAAGTGCAAGGGGTAACTACAATATTTCTGATAAGATTTGGCCTACAAGGAATACTAGGGAAACTAGGAAGATCTTCTCACAAAGCCTCTAGATCTAGCAATTTAACACCCTAGACAGACCAACAATCTCGCACCTTACAGCTATTGAGAATTGGTAGAACACTTAGAATTACCTAACTAACAATTACAACTCCTATGGATAACCTGCAGAAATTAACCATAAACTAGCTGCTAACACCCAATCCGCAACCTAACCAGCATTCATACATGAAAGACATTCACAAAAACGCAAGTGGAGTTTATAAAAGTTATTTAAACAAATCTAAATATGCATATACATCAAACCAGAAAATAAAGAGTTCTTTACTTTAAAATTCATCCACAACCAAAGGTTCCAAAAACCGAAAGAAATAAATATCAAACAAGCGTATTCATCATCACCTAGGTAGTTCTAATATAATTAGCCTCTAATCGTCATGATAAAACCAAAACAATAAAAACTAAATATATTCATGGTGTTTACTACGGGTATCAACTAAATAAATAATAAATAATTGAATTAGAACCGATCCGTGATCGCACCAATCCTCCAACCCTTGACCTCCTTCTCTGGTCTCTTAATGCTGCTGCTCGATGTCGTGCTCTCCCTAAAGAATGGTTGCGCCACTCTCCTCCTATCTTGCGACTCTTTTTTTTTTCTCTTCGTCAATTTATTTCCGCCTCTAAGAATCAATCCCCCATTCATAATATGGAGCCCTCCTATAATTCTTTTGGGCCATGGGCCTTTACAAAGTGACTGTCACGTTTTGTTTATTATTATTATTATTATTATTATTATTATTATTATTATTATTATTATTATTATTATTATTATTATTATTATTATTGTTGTTGTTGTTGTTGTTGTTGATGTTGATGTCGTGCTCTCCCTAAAGAATGGTTGCGCCACTCTCCTCCTATCTTGCGACTCTTTTTTTTTTCTCTTCGTCAATTTATTTCCGCCTCTAGGAATCAATCCCCCATTCATAATATGGAGCCCTCCTATAATTCTTTTGGGCCATGGGCCTTTACAAAGTGACTGTCACGTTTTGTTTATTATTATTATTATTATTATTATTATTATTATTATTATTGTTGTTGTTGTTGTTGTTGTTGATGTTGATGTCGTGCTCTCCCTAAAGAATGGTTGCGCCACTCTCCTCCTATCTTGCGATTCTTTTTTTTTCTCTTCGTCAATTTATTTCCGCCTCTAAGAATCAATCCCCCATTCATAATATGGAGCCCTCCTATAATTCTTTTGGGCCTTTACAAAGTGACTGTCACGTTTTGTTTATTATTATTATTATTATTATTATTATTATTATTATTATTATTATTATTGTTGTTGTTGTTGTTGTTGTTGTTATTACTCTATATATTAATTGACATCGTGTTAGGCAATATGCAAGTTTCCCTTCTTTACGGTTTTTCACTGAAGTTAGTGTTTTTATAGTTTTCACACCAACTTCCTTCTTCCTCTCTCTTTTTTAACTCTTCCACAGTACCCTTCTCTTCTCTCATCTCTGTTCAACCCTCTAGATACTTCTCCTACCCATATCCATTACCCACCATCAACAACAACAAGAACATGGGATCTGACGTCAAGAAGATGAACCACGACACCAGCTTCCAACCCTCTGCACCGGCAAGCTGCGGCTTCTTCGCCGCCGCCACGAACGGCTACTGCTCCAAATGCTTAAGAACAAGCCGCCTCAGCCAAAGCCGCCGTCAATAAGCTTGTAAGCAAGGTCGTTAACAATAACCTTCCTCCTCAAAACATACCCTCATCCTCATTTGGGTCTGAGCCGGTTCAGCCGATTACCACCAAACCGCCACCACCGGAGGCTTTCAATTGGCGTTGGCGGTAACATCGGAGATGGTGTGGTGTCTTCCTGGTGGCAGCGGTCATGTTAGAAGGGGATGGTGGTTACCGGGGTGGTCAGGAAAAGACAAGTTGATGGATTGATTTTGGTTATGGAATACTATGTTGGAGTTTTTAGAGAGAGGAGGTAGAGAGGTTGGGCAGGTTAACATTTGTTCTATTGAATACTCAAATTTTAATGCTGCTTGATCTAATTTTTATGGTGATTAATTGAGATTTTTTTTTGTTGGGGAACCTTAAAAACATCTGTATATATGAACCTTTTTAGCATTTTATCTAGAAAAAAAACATGGTTTTGTTCAAATGATGTTATTAATTTATAGAACAATAGATCGTCAACATGTACAGATCGAATTCGCTTGCTTCCTCATGATAACGTACGTGTTAACGAAGTAAGAAAAGTTGTTTCCAGGATAGTACTCTCGACGCCTCATTTGCAGTGGCGGATCTAGGCCACAAAATCAGTAGTAACGTTTTTCATTTTTTTCATTATAGTAGCAACGTTTTCCAAATTTCGTAAAAAAAAACAAATTTTCCACTAATTTTCCACTACGCGCGCGAAGTTGAGCCGCAACGTCCGCAACCCCTGCTTAAGCCCTATGTCTGCCCCTGCTCATTTGTGATCTAAGATTAGAAAGCCACGCGGAGCGTGGGTGGTTACTACTAGTTATTATTATTATTAAACATACTATTATTTATAAATAGTATTATAATTCCGTGCTCTCGACTCAGGTGTTCTTGACTTGACCAAAGTTGCTCGTTTACACTCCAACGTCCATGAACACATACCATAATATAAAATAAAATAGATAAACACTAAAAAAGACACAAAACAAATAAAAATGTATAAAGACCTAAAATAAATAAAATAGACCGGTACAAGCATAAAACTAATAAAAACACTATCTAAACGACTCGAAAACTATACAAATTTTACACTGGAAATAGATGTATTTTACAATACATCAGGCGGAGTCGTCTTCGGGAGGTGGTGAACTGAAGGAAGATTTTGAGGAAATGAATCGACGACTTCAAGATATTCGCGACATTGGCCAAAGACGTTTGGAAACTATACAACAAACAGTGGCTGGGAATAAAAGGTTCGTGGAGATCCAAGAAGCGAGGCAAAGGGGAAAAGATATTGACTTTTTGTCAAGATCGATCGACCACCTCTAAGGAGACGCACTACGACTAGCATAACTTCATAGGCAACAAGTTCTTGATAAATATAACCTCTAGAAATGTTTGTTTTATAAGTTGCATTTTTTTGTAAATTTGGTATTGTACTTTTTTTTTAAGTTGCATTTTAGTTGTATTAATATTTGTTGTGTGGTTTTAATATTATTTGTAACTTTTTTAATATTATTTGTGTTTTTTTTTACTTTTAGTTGATTAATTTAAAAAATAATGATAATAATAAAAACAACCGATTGGAAGGGGCCTTAAATTTAAGGCTCCTCCACTACACTCCATTTTGAATTAAAGTCCTATATTGACTCAGCTGTCACGTGAACCAATCAGAGATGGGGGCCTTAAACCCCCCCCCTACACATGGTCTAAGGCACCTATAACTTTTAGTAATGGGTTCCTAAGATAATTTTCTTATGGTTCCTTTTTATTTTTCTATATAACATTAACACTAAAAATTACAAATCGAGTGGGTTCCTAATTGACCCTAGATCTGCCCTGTTTTAAAGGCAGCACTCCATAGAGAGAGAGAGATAGAGACAAAGATACAGAGAGAGATAGAGAGAGAGAGAGAGAAATCATGGTGACCGTGCCTTAACTAGAATCAGAAAATGGTTCACGGATCCACTACCAGCATCACCGGCGATGATGTTACTGTGCTGATAGTGATCCCCGTGACCAATTCGGGTGGCGCCCCGTCCCCCTTACAATAGCATACGGACATTGCCTTTTTATATGTCTCGTTATAAGAGCCATTATTTAGGTTCACCAGATCTATTTTATGTCCTAAGGCTATGGGGTGTGGAACCCTTCCACACCCCCCCTTGATCACATCAGCGCCACGTCATTTTCCCTTACCTTTTTATTATTTTTCTCTGTAGATGCCGTTTTGCGACTAATGATTAGATGTTAACATGTGTTAAGGGGCGAAGGAAAACAAGATGGGCGAAGGTGACATGTAAGTGGGCGAAGGTAGCTTAGAGATGGACGAATCTGGAATCAGGACTGAAGGAAGACACATTCGACCACCTTCAGTGGGCGAATGTGGAAAGGTGTTACATTCGACCAGTGAGTTTGGGCGAATGTGCAGCTATTATAAATAGATTTTGGGTTTTTGTAATGTAAAACGAGTCATTTAGAGTGTGTGTTTTTGGTGTGTGTTCCAGAGAGGTCTGAGAGTGTTTAAAAGTGTGCTAGATTAACTGTAATCAATCTGTAAGCGTTTATTTGGAAAAGTTAATCTATGAAAAGCTTTTAAAATGACTTTGATTGTGTTTTGATTGAGTTTATATCAGTTTGTTCTAAGCTAGGGTTTCCGCACCTGGTTTAGCAACTTGTATGATCATATAATCCTGTTTTCGTGTCGAATTCATCCTCTACAAAGTGGTATCAGAGCCAAGAGGATCATACAACAACAAATTGATAAACTCAGAGCTGATTTGGACATTATTTTCATCAATTCACATCTGTTTTTACATAAAAATGGTTTTTTGAGTGTTTTTGAAAGAATTAGAGGTGATTTTGTGGTTAAAATTCAAAATTCCAAGTTTTAAAGTTGTTCCAAATCATCTCCGAAGCAAAACCTAATCAAGATCATTCAAATCCACAAACTTTTGAAAATCAGAGATCAAAATAACCGTTTTTCAAAGTGTAACCGTTTTTCAAAAGTTCATAATGGGCGAACCTGGAGTTGTTGGGCGAATGTGTGAGTTTTAGGTCGAAGGTGAGTGGTTTTCTGGGCGAATCTAGAGGTTTCTGGGCGAACGTAGAGTTTTTCACTTGAATATTTCACATTCGGGTTACTGTTTTCACCTTCGGGACGTCGGGCGGACGAACCTGAAACTGAAACGGCCGAACCTAGGATAATTTGGACGAACGTAGAAACTTGTTAGTGTGTTTTTACATTCTAGTGAGATTTCACATTCGGGTGAGAGACTTTTTGGGCGAACCTGAAACAAAAGGGACGAACCTGATCACATTTGGGCGAACCTAGGATAATTTTTGAAAATTTTTCTAAGTGTTGAATTTCTAGAAGTTCGTGATCATGTGGCGTTATCAGACTACTCCTACACCAGCAACTACACAACCACAACAGCAGGTGATGGACCCATGGACAGTGGCAGCACAGAAGACGAGCACACAGTCTTCGCAGCCGGTTAACTACATGACTCAAAGTGCACCTCCAGCACCACAGTCTGACTACTGGGGAGTAGCAGCAGCGGTGGTAAACACTCAAACTACAAATGCTATTTCCACACTGATTAATGATTTGTCTTCAGGTAGTGGGACTCGGCCACCGAAGCTCATGGAGATTCAAGAATACAATCAGTGGCAGAAAAAGTTCAAGATACATTTGGAAGGCATGGGAGTGGAAGGTGCTGAAGCATGGAACATGATTGCTAAAGGTTACACACCACCAGTTCTGGAGAACACAGGTGAACCAGTGCCATTGGAGAGCATGGCTGAGGATGAGAAAAAGAAGTTTGCTGTGGAAAAGAAGGCGTTTTCCCAATTGACACAGGCAATCACAAATGATCTGTTGCATCAGTTTGGGACGTGCACAACTTCTAAGGCACTGTGGGATATGCTGAAAAGGAAGCATGATGGAAATGAGAAGACTCGAAGTTTGAGGAAGGAAGAGCTTATTAAGGAGTTTGAGAATTTTTCTTATGTTGGAAATGAAACTTTGAAAGAACTAACTCCTAGATATAATCATTTGATATCTGAATTGTCTAGTTATGATATACAGATTCCTATGGCAAAACAGGTGGAAAAGTTTGCAGATGCACTACCACCTAACTGGGATCAGCATGTGGATGTTTTGAAGGAGAAGGATGCTTATCAATACTGGTCTCTTCAGGAGTTCATTGAGAAGCTGGAAAACAAAGAATTAGAAGAGAAGAGGAAGGCTAGGAGAGCTCAGATTCCTCAGAATCCAAACTTATATTTTGGAGGATCTTCAGTTCCAGTGAGTACAAGCTCAGGAGGGCTAGTTACACCACATGTTGCATGTGTATCCAATGTTGTGGAATCACCTATCATTAACTACCAACAACAAACTTCATCTTTATCACAACCACAACCACAAGTTCCATATCAATATTCATATATTCCACCATTCTCCCCAAAGCAACAAGCAGCTTTTTACACTGCTAGTCAATCTCAACCACAACCAATGAACCAAATTAACCAGCCTAATCAACAAACGGTGGTTTTGGAGACATCCAATCTTGGAAATGTGACAGTTGAAGTTGCTCAGCAACACATTGCATTAGTCTCTGCAATGGTTTCTTCCTACAATGGGTTAGTTGCTAGTCAAATTGGTAATAACAACTTGACCAATGAAGACTATGCACAGATTGACAAGGAGGAAATGGAACTCATTGATATTCAATGGGCATTTGCGAGTATAATGCGAAGAGCAACTGAGTTTATCGAGAAGACAGGTAGAACGGATTTGGGAACTTCTCCTAACACAACCTACGGGTTCAATAAGGAGAAAGTGACTTGTTTTAACTGTGGAGGTAAAGGTCACTTTAAACGAGAATGCACCCAACCACCAAAACAAGGCAATAGAAACCCATTCAATGCCAGTTATCAGAACCGTCAACAACAAAACCAAAACCAAGTTTCTTACCAAAACAACAACCATCAAAACAACTTTAATAACAACCAAAATAGACAACCAAACACACCAAACCAGACACAAACCCAAACACCAAACAATACTAACCGAACAGTCATACCAATCACTACACCAAATGAACAACCGAATACCAATCAAGCATTGGTAACTCAACAAGATGAAAGGTTTGACTGGTCGAGCATTCAGATAGGTGTTGAGGAAATCACCACTGGAGGAAATGTGGCTTGTGTTGCATATCAGGTTGACGTTGAAGATTCTGTGACGATGGAGGAGAAGGTAGGAACTGAGGATGACAGTGATGAGTCTGAGGCTGAGATGGATGTGGAATCTGAACCTGTTAAGGTTAATGCTGAGGTTGAAGTTGATGTTCAAACTGAAGAAACAAATTCTGGAGTTGTGATTGATACTGTTTCTGACATTCCTGAGGAGTGTGAATCGGTTTATTCTGATTCAGACAGTGAATCGGATACAGAAGCAAGTGTTAATTCTCTTGATGAAGATATTGATCAGTTGCTTGCAGAAGCGGATTTTCTGATGACTAGGAAGTCGTGCATTGCAGATGATGCTTTCACAAAGATTGATTATTCCAGATTCTTTGCAGGAAAGGAAGCTCATTTCGCATTAATGGCCATGACTGATCCGCCAAAACCTGTAAGTTCTGCATGCAGTACTGATAATACAAGTGAAAAATATTGTGGTACATGTGATAGATTGACTGAGGAGGTTAAACAACTCCGTGTTCAACGTGATAGTGCTATCATGAACAGTCAATCTACTCGCAAAGAGTTGAATGCTTTTAACAAAGTATTAGATGGCTACAAAAAGGACATTTCCGACTTGAAAAACACTTTGTCTTTAAAACAATTGGCAATTAACAGCTATATCAATGAAATTGAAAATACCAAGTTGGAAATGGCCGCCATCAAATGCTTTGCTGAGAAAGTAAATAAAAAGTTGGAAAGTTACAAGAATATTGCTTATGTGGTAGATCACATCATTGATGATAAAACCACCAATTATCGGGCTGTACCATCTCCGGTTCTTTTTGCAAACCATAATTGTCACCAAGTGACACCGGAGAGTTCGGTAAAATCTGATTCAGCATCGGAAAATGAATCGAATACTTCAAGTATTGGTGATCCAAATTCCGATGTTAGACCGATTTTGGGAATCAATGATGAGGGTGTTACTGCTGAAAGTGTAGATTCAGACTCAGAGTGTGATGAGACTGGTGACAACAAAAATGTTAATGCATGTGAAATTCCTAAAGAAAATCACATCATTACAAATGAACCAGTTTCATCATCTCAAATTGTGATTCCAATGAAAAAGATTCATTGTGAAAAGAAGTCTGAAGTGAATGTTGTGAAGAAAGATCTTGATTTGAATGATAAAAACGAACAATGTGACAAACCTGTCAAGGTGTTTTATCGGATGGAGGGATCCGATAAGATCATCTCTGACGAGGATTTTCCAATAAAAAATGCCAACTATGCTAAAATTGAAAAGATTTGGCAAGAAAGTACCATTTGGTTCCCAAAACATGAGAGAACAAATGAAATTCCACCAGCTTTGTTAAAGAAGTTGTATTTGGATGTTCCTCAAGAACCAAAGGTCCATGTCACAGAGTTTGTTAAACCCAAAAACAGAGCTAATGGTTTTAATGAGCCTACTTACTCAAAAGGGCCACTCCCTGAGAGTTTAAGGAAGCAACAATACAATGATCAATATCCTGTTAGATCATTTGCTCAACCAAATGCTCCAAATGTTTTTGAAGAATACCGTGCATGCTTTAAGTGTGGGGAACGTGGGCATTTACTTGCTCAGTGCCCATATGTTAGGCACAAGAGGCACGAGGTGGAAGTGAGGAATTCTATGCGAAAACCGATTGATCATTATGTGCCACCACATAGGAGAGTTGTTCCTCAACAACCACAACCGTTTTATAATCAAAACAATTTTCAAATGAGGAACACTCGTCCAATGCACTATGATAGAAGGAATCGGATTGCAATGGAAAACTCGTGGAGGAAGCCTGTGGTGAACACAATAGTTGATAGGCAAAAGGTTCCACCAAAACCGATTGTCAAATCAAATGTTGGACCTAAGTCTGTTAAATCAGATAAGGTTACCAAGAAAGTTACATTTGCTAACAATGTTCAGAAACCGACTGAGAACCCAAAGTCTCAGATTCGTATCCTGAAAAGGACTGAACAATCTTGGACACCTAATGGTACTCCAGGAGCCTCAACTTCAAAGGTTAATGAGAGAAAGGAAACTGTTTTGAACAATCAGAAAAAGATTGATCAAAAAGTTGTTAAAAATGTTTGTGACAATGTTACTGTGAAACCTGATGTTGAAAGACCCAAGACTCAGGCTTGGGTCCCCCGAAAGAACTAACTGAATTACATTGTGTGTGCAGGGAGCTTCAGCTGGCCCTATTAGCAGTCTTTGGATTGTTGATAGTGGAGCTTCAGGCCACATGACAGGGGATCTTGCGTTGCTGTTCGACGTGAAGAACATCAATGGCGGGTATGTAGCTTTCGCAGGAAACAAAGGTGGATATATCACAATGGAAGGAAGTGTGAGCAATGGGATAGTGAGTTTCGAGCGGATTTCGTATGTGAAGCAGATAGATTACAATCTGTTGAGTGTCAGTCAAATATGTGACAAGAAATTTACTGTGCATTTTGATGACAAATCCTGCTATATTCTGAAACCGGGCTTTACAATTCCTAAAGAGTGGATAATGTTGAAGGCACCTCGCGTCAACAATCTATACATTCTTGATATGTCCAAGGCAATGACATCACAGGGGCAAATAACATGCTTTTTGTCCAAGGCGACTGAGAAAGAATCGATAATGTGGCACCGAAGAATGGGGCACATTCATTTGAAGAAAATGAATCAACTTGTGAGGAATGGACTTGTCGATGGAGTAAACGTGAAACATTTCCATCTGAATGACAAGTGTGTGAGTTGTAAAAAGGGGAAGCAACACAAACAGTCCCACAAAGTGAAAAAGGTTAACTCTGTTGAGATGCCACTAGAGCGATTGCACATGGATCTTTTCGGACCGGTCAAGCGCCATAGTCATCTTGGAGAGCTTTATTGTTTAGTCGTCACTGACGATTACTCAAGATTTTCATGGGTGATGTGTTTGCAGAATAAAAGCGACACTTTTATCAATCTAAAAGTTCTGTTCACTCGATTGGAGAATCTCTACAATGTGAAGATAAAGAGAATTCGGAGTGACAATGGGACGGAGTTCAAAAATGCCAAGATGGATGAACTTTGTGAAGACAAAGGGATACATCATGAATATTCGGCTCCGTACACCCCTCAACAGAACGGTGTTGCTGAACGAAAGAATAGGACTCTAATCGAAGCGGCTAGAACAATGCTTGCTGATTCAAATCTTCCAGTAATGTTCTGGAATGAGGCGATTTATGCAGCAAATTACACACTAAATCGGGTTCTAACAGTGAAGAAGTTTGGAAAAACATCTTATGAGCTGTTACACCGAAGAAAGCCGAACTTAGAGTATCTAGAACCTTTTGGGGCGCCTTGCACCATGTTGAATCCAAGCGAAAAGTTTAGTCCTAAAGCTGAGGAGGGTTACTTTGTTGGATATGCAACCCCGCTCAAACGGGTATACAACAAACGAACTCGTCGTGTGGAAGACTGGGCTAACGTGGAAGTTCAACGATATACTCAAAATATTCAAGGCACGGGTCCTGATTGGATGTTTGATTACAAAGATTTCTTTGAATCATTCAATCTAGATAGCTTGGTTGAAGAAGCTGTTATTCGATTACTTTACGAGTGCGAAAATGCAACAACTTCACCGTTGGTGCGTCCAATCACCGTAAACCCCCTACCAGCTTCTAATGATACCAATGCTCCTATACAAGAAGAAGAAATATTTCAAGAGGCTTCAACTTCATTAGACACTTCAGAATCTGAAGATGAACAATTTGAAGAAGCTATTCTTGATCAAGCTGAAGAACAGGAGGCACCGCCAGTGAACCCAACTCCAACTTCTGATGTAGCTTCATCATCAAATACGGGTCATGATCTGGATGCTTTAGAGAACTTGACTGTTCAGACGGGAGTGCAAGTACCTGATTATCCGGAATCTCGGATTCATCGTATTCACCCGCTGGAGCAAGTTATCGGTGATCCTGGAAGTAGTGTTATGACCAGAGGGCAGCTTAAAAGCGTTAATTCGCCAGAGAGTTTTGGTGCTTTAGCTTTATATGCCAAAATTCAACAATCTGGTAGTCAAAATGATTGGTCGTTTGCGTGTTATGTGTCGCAGGTAGAGCCAAGGACATACAAGGACGCTTTGAAGGATGATGCCTGGGTGGAAGCTATGCAGGAGGAGTTATTACAATTCCAGAAATTGGGAGTTTGGACGCTCACGGATTTGCCGCCGGATAGAAAGAAGATTGGCACCAAATGGGTGTTTAAGTGTAAGAAGGATGATCGTGGGGTAATTGTTCGTAACAAAGCCAGATTGGTCGTGCAGGGTTTCCATCAAATCGAAGGGATTGATTATAACGAGATCTATGCACCGGTAGCACGAATCGAAGCTATTCGGATGTTCCTCGCGTTTGCTTCTTATAAGAAATTCAAAGTTTATCAGATGGACGTGAAAAGCGCATTTCTGTACGGTAAAGTCAAGGAAGAGGTGTATGTAGGGCAGCCACCAGGCTTTGAGGACCCAATCCACCGGGATAAGGTCTACGTGTTGAACAAAGCTCTTTATGGCTTGCACCAGGCTCCGAGACAGTGGTACGAGGAGCTGAGTACATACCTCATCACCAAAGGATTTAAGCGCGGCCTCGTCGATTGCACCCTCTTTACGAAAAAGACGGGAGATGATTTGCTTCTAGTACAGATATACGTTGATGATATAATATTTGGTTCAACTAACGAGCTTTTATGCAGGGAGTTCGAAACTGTCATGCAGGAAAAGTTCGAAATGAGCGCAATGGGGGAGATGCAGTTTTTCTTAGGCTTGCAGGTGGACCAAAGACCCGACGGGATCTTCATTCACCAGACGAAATATGTCTCCGACATCTTGAGCCGGTTCCAGATGGAGGACTCAAAGCCGATGGATACCCCGATTCAACCCAATCACGGGATTGGAGTGGACGCTAAGGGGGAGCTGACGGATCCTTTTACATACAGAGCAATCATCGGATCTCTGATGTATTTGACGGCGTCTCGACCAGATATTATGTATGCAACGTGTCTCTGTGCCCGTTATCAATCGAAGCCTAAACAAAGTCATCTGACGGCGGTCAAGCGTATCCTTAGATATCTGAAGGGTTGTCCCTCAAAAGGACTTTGGTACCCTAATGATGATAATTTTGATTTCATATCTTTTAGTGATGCAGATTGGGGCGGCTGTGACAAAGATAGCAAATCTACTACAGCTGGTTGCCAGTTTTTCGGGAGCAGGTTAATCACCTGGCAATGCAAGAAACAGACTTCCGTAGCACAATCTACCTGTGAAGCCGAGTACATTGCAGCCTCGAGTTGTTGTTCTCAAGTACTCTGGATTCAACAACAAATGGTGGATTACGGTTTGCAGTTTCTAAAAACTCCTATTTACTGTGACAACGAAGCTGCAATTGCATTAACTAAAAATTCGGAAAATCATTCTAAAGCAAAACACATCCGGATCAAATATCATTTTATCCGAGATTGTTACGCTAAGGAATTGATCGATATGATCAAAATACACACTGACTACCAACGTGCAGATCTGTTTACTAAAGCTTTTGATCGTTCACGCTTTGAATATCTTTTAAAAGTAAACAATATAAAGGAAAAACAGGACTAATCGGCACCTCGGTTTATCGCTTTTTAGTTTTTATATTTTGCTAATTGGGAATTTCTCTTTGCTAATTGGGAATTTCTCTTTACTATCGTAATCCTCAAAGAAGTTGATGCTTTCGAGGGGATTGTTTAATCCTCAAAGAAGTTGATGCTTTCGAGTGGATTGTTTCTTTCAAATTTTTGTTTTTATTTTTTTAGAAAAAATCAAAAATCCCAAAAATATGTTCTTTATTTTAGGGGGAGCCATTTTTTTTCGGAAAAACCAAAAACAATATAAAATTCAAAAAGACCTAAAAATTAGAAAATCAAAAATGATTTCCTGGTAAAACAGAGGAAATGATAGTACATCAGTGGGAATCTGACACAGGCTAAAGAATTGTATAGTTTATGAGGCGTGTGTTGATTACGTGTGATATGCTGATAGGCTTCGTAGACTAAATATTGCGTGCATTAGTGATACAAACATAACGAACTACGCGTTCGTGGCTGAACACCTCATGGACATATGGTCTTAGTACCGTAATTTCGTTTGATAGGATTGCCAAAATCTGAGGTTTCGGGTCGTTATGTTATGGTTATCCGGGATATTCTGATAAACTTTTGTCGTATTGATTTACGGACCTAGTTTTATCAGAATATTTGCTAAAAGAGCTTAATTGCCAAAACCGGAAGTTACCGAATTGAGGAACTTTATGTTTTAATTGATCATAGATCATTATTACATTGTATTGATCATCTGATGCAAATCAGTGATTAATATCAGCCTCAACCTAGTGTATACGCACATGTTACTCTGCTGCATTCATTTGCTGACCTGTACACCTCTGTGCTATATACTTTGTAACTTTTACGGATAACTCTGGCATAATCACGCGTTACGACGAAGCTTTGTGCAATTACTTGATACGGGAGTATGTCGTGTGTGTGGGCACCACTTCGTGTTAGTCTAATACATCTAACTCGTATCATTTTAAAGCATTGCGTAATTGTCTGCATGTGAGCTTACGTGGACCACAATATCAGCAATTGCTGTATCACATACTGTTTCTAATGATAATATTAAACAAATAGATCAACGCTGTGATCAGATTTCTCAGAAAACTGATATGATCCTCTGACCGGATTTCACAAAATGTTTACTGTTTTCATTTACTTTGATACATTTTATTTTGTTGCAATTTACTTTTATTGTCAAAAGATACAAAATCCAAAAAGATTTTAGGTGTGTTTTGATAAAATTTCAGAAAAATCCAAAATTTTTGCATTTCTGCTTTATTTTTGATAACCGGGGATGCTTGATAGTCAATTTCTGAGATTTGACAACACCATCTGGGCTTTGTATCATTCTAAAAGTGAAAATTTGTGTTTTGGAAGCTTAACGGATTGAAAAATGTTGAACGGGATTCGAATTTGTAATTTGGCAAAATTTTTCAAAATTTCCATTTTACATTCGCCCTTAATTTGGGATGAATGTGGAAATTTTTCTACCTTCGAGCTGTTTCCAACGGACGAATGTGCCTTTTTATTCCAAATTTACATTCGGGTGAAATACTTTTACATTCGTGCCTTTCATTAGGGGCGAAGGTGAAAATTATGTACATTCGACCGGACTGAATGGGCGAAGGTGGAGCCTATAAATTAGCCAAATCCAGATTCGACCATCACTTCAATTTTTTCAAAATTTCTTCAACAAAAGACCCTTGTTGATTTTGATTTCCCTGCTTGTGCGTTTTGTTCTTTGCATCTTACTGATCATTTTCATATAAGTATTACAGGTAATGGACACAGATTGAAGCCGGAATCGTTGATTTTCTAAACCGACCTAGGGTTTAGGGGTTTAGGGATTTTCAGTGTTTATTAGTGCTTATTGTTGATAGAAATTCATTTCACATCAGTTTTAGGGGGAGAGTTTACAAGGAATTAGGTTAATAACATGTTTTAATCAGTGTTTGATCGTTTGAAATAATAATAAACCTAATTCTAGTTGAAAACAGATGTAAAATGAAAATTAGGGAAAATTGATGAATGACGAAGCTTAGTCGGTCACTTTAGATCAGATTTGAATCAAAATTAAGGGTTAACAACATGTTTTGAAAAATTTTAAATTTTAGGAATGAACAGTTTCCACCTTCGGTTCATCGAAGTGGACGAAGGTGAATCAGTGTGGACGAAGGAAACCTTAAACGGGCGAATGTATCTTTTTCATCAAAATCACTTTACATTCGACCAAAATATCACACCTTCGGCCAAAAGAATCTACATTCGACCAGTTAATTATGGGCGAATGTGGAATTCCAAAAGTCAAAAATTTTCAAGTTTTGTCGATTTCATGTTTTGACGTTTATTTTGATTTTTCATTTCAGATGGCTGAAGAACAAGCAAATGTTGATATTCCTGTGGAAACTACAGTGACTGATCCAGTTCCAGAGACTGTGCAAGAAGAAGGATCATCAAGCGGTAACAAATGGCCGTTTGAGAAAACTCATAATTGTTGTGCATATCTTGGAGATGTGGAGAAAAACGTGGAGTTCACAGAGATTATTAAGTTTCTGAAGAGATGCAGAGTGGTTTATGCTTTGGCCACACCAACTATTATCTACAAAGATATAGTTGAGGATTTCTACAACAACGCCAAGTATGATTACTTTGATAATCAGACTATCATCAGAAGCAAGATTCAGGGTATGGAGATGTTTATTACTGAAGCAGATATCAGAGAAGCTCTCCAGATCCAGTTTGAAACAAGTGAAGATCCAAGGGAATTGTCATGGACTGAGCAGAAAGCCTGTTTCCTGAGGATGAAATACAAAGGACCGATCACTGATGGTTCTATGTATAAAGGGAAGCTGAGCGTGCAGTTCAAGTATTTTGCTCACGTCATCATACTAGTATTTGGATGTGTTAGTGGGGGTTATGACGTGATGAGGAAGGGTTTGAGCTCGTTAATGGTTGCATTGACTCTTAACAAACCATTTAACGTTGCTGGGATGATCCTAGATCACATGTTGGAAATGTTGAAAGGTTTGAAGAAGAAATACTTCATGCTTTATCCTAGATTTTTGATGATGATCTTCGATCACAAATATCCAAACTTGAAGAAGGATCCTACACAGATACTTGCTATGGATCATATGAATGTTAGAACCTTAGTGAGAATGAAAGGTTATAAAGGTGTGCCTGACAATGAGAGACCACCTTACAGGAGATTGTTTGGAGCCTTGGCTAGAGAGGATTACATGGATCCTGGAAAGAATACAGCGAGGCATCCTGATAGTGACAGTGACAATGATGATCCATTAGTTTATGCTGATGCAAGCACAAAGAGAAAGAGAAAAGTTGTCAATCCTGGAGCCAAAGGGAAGGGTAAGGGAAAGACAGATCAAGGGAGTTCAAAACAACAAGCAGTGAGGAAGAAAACAACTGCTAAGAAGGGTACTAGTTTGGTAGATGAGGAGTCTGTTGATTCAGAGGAGACAGAAACTGAAGAAAAGTGGGATTCGGATGCTGAAAATGTCCGGACTACCAAACAAAAGGCCACTTTGGTTGGTGAGTCTGAATCACTAAACAGATCGATTGAAGAAGCTAAGAAGAGCAAGCAGTCTGTTGGTGCTGAAGATGAAGGGTTGACTATAAATTTGGACGAGTTGAATGAAGGAGAAACAGTTGTAGTGAACTTGCCTAAGCCCAAACACAAGACCATGGCCAAGAAGACAAGTACAAAGCAGCTGAGAGAGAAAGAATTGAACTTATTGTTGAAAGGAAAGAGATTACCTGATGCTGGTACATCATCTAAACAATCTTCACCAGCTACTAAGAAGCAAAAGACTAAGGAGACTACAACATTACCAGTGGATCAATTCAATATTGCACTGGATAATGTTCTTGACATGTTTACTAAGCCTCAGAAAGGAAAAGAAACTGAGATTGAGCCATCTAAGTCAAAGTCCAAATCGAAGAAAGTCACTGTGGATGATGATGTGATGAAGCAGGTGAATAAGAAGATGGACGACATGATGAAGATGCTAGTGGCTCAGCAAGCTGAAATTGCCAGATTTAAGCAGAATGAAGAGAAAATGCTTCAGATTGTTGTAGTTTCTAAATCTAATCAGGATGAGATAGATGAGAAGGTAAAGAAGCTTGAAGCAAAGAATAAGAAGCTTGAAGGGAAGTGTCTGAGAAACAAAAACAGATACAAGGCGATTAAAGAAGATAATAAAGAGTTGAAGGCTGAAAACAAACGCCTCAGTGAGTTGATAGACAATCTGTACAATGTAGCACCCAAATTGAAGGAGGGTGAGGAGGATACAGAGAAAGAGGTTGAACAGGTTGACTTTGAACCATCTGAATCTGACAAAGAGGAAGATGAGGATGATGAGAATGAAGAATCGGATAAGAGTGATGATGAAGGTGATAATAATGATGATGATGATGATGCTGAAGGTTCAGGAAGCCAAAAGGAGGATGATAGTAGTAGTAGTGATGATAATGATGGAGGAGATGATACTTCAAAGTTTACTTTTGAGAAGAGACCACCTTCAAAGAAGAAGAAAGACACAGGTGAGTCAAGTTCAAAGAAGAGTAGTGAGAATGTTGATGATGAAACTGTGTTTTGGAATGAGAAGGTGAGGTCCTTGTCTGACGATGCTAAACAGGTATACAAGGATATGTTAGAGAAAAGAGAATGGACCATTGAGTTCACAGGTCGTTTTGCTGAAATATTCCAAACTGATGACATGCGATATGAATTGGAATATAACGATCCTGATCTTGAAGAGGGGGAAGTACCTGCATCTGTGGCAAAGGAGATTTTGGATGGACTTGCACAGAGGGTAGGGAAAACGTTTGAAGAATTCATTGTTGATGAGTCGATTCCACATATTCCTGAAAAGGATGTTGGAAGTCACTCTGATGACAAAGAAACCCCTGAATTTGAAGAAGTTGAGATAGAGGATATTACACATGAGGAATATCCACAGTACTTCAGACAAACTGATGAAGATGTGGTGTTTCCTGATTTTACTGAGAGACATAATACGTCTGCTAAAAGAAAGGCAAAGAAGAGGAGTGCTGAGTTTGTAGAGAAAGTGCTTGGAGCTGATTTGCCAGAATCTTCAAATAAGACTGATGAATTGAAAGAATATTTGAAGAAATTAAGATTGATGGATGAAAACCGACCGAAGCCTGAAGCTCAAGGAAACTTTTATAGGTTTCATAATGCAAAATTTAGAGGCAGAGCTCTCGGGTGGACATACTTAGGCAGGCTGAAATGTTTAGCTGCTAAGTGGGAATCTGGAATCTTGTATTTTTACAGATTCATTGACTTGTTGACTCTACCGTACTGGGCGGTTAGAGATCTTTGCAGATTCCAAATGTCAGGTGCTTCAGTGAATAACTCACATGTCGGTTGGTGTGCAGACAAATTGGTTTGGGAGAGTAGAACTAAGTGGAACAGATTTAAACCACAATATCCCCGGAGGAAAGTTCACAGGGATATTGATCCCAGAACCAAGTTGAAAAGGGTTACCTTGATTTATAAGGCACCTGAAGTTATGAGGAAGATACCTTTAATGCCTATGCCTCAACACTTCAGTGCTGACTTCATTTTCTGGTATTATGATTGGAGGAAGGCTGAAGCTGTGATAGTGTTGAGAGATGGAAACGATAAATACAAGCATGTTCATGTATTTGATCCTATGTGGCTGATAAATTGCACCTTCGAAGACATCATCATGCTCTTTTATAATCCGATTCATCATGAGCCAAACGATGCAGATCAAGCAAGGAAATACACACAAGTTGTGGGTGTTTGTTTTGCTTATGACATTAATGCTGGTAGTAATTTGGAGGGTAAGCTTGGCAAGAAGGTGAAGATGGCAAATGTGTCAAAACCGGTAAAGAGAAAATTAGAGCCTGAGATGACAACTGAGCAGAAGAAACAGCTTAGAATCAAGCTGCTAAACAAAGCCATGGATGAAGATAGAAAACGATCTAATCAATAGTCGAGGGGGAGTTTGTAGATGCCGTTTTGCGACTAATGATTAGATGTTAACATGTGTTAAGGGGCGAAGGAAAACAAGATGGGCGAAGGTGACTTGTAAGTGGGCGAAGGTAGCTTAGAGATGGACGAATCTGGAATCAGGACTGAAGGAAGACACATTCGACCACCTTCAGTGGGCGAATGTGGAAAGGTGTTACATTCGACCAGTGAGTTTGGGCGAATGTGCAGCTATTATAAATAGATTTTGGGTTTTTGTAATGTAAAACGAGTCATTTAGAGTGTGTGTTTTTGGTGTGTGTTCCAGAGAGGTCTGAGAGTGTTTAAAAGTGTGCTAGATTAACTGTAATCAATCTGTAAGCGTTTATTTGGAAAAGTTAATCTATGAAAAGCTTTTAAAATGACTTTGATTGTGTTTTGATTGAGTTTATATCAGTTTGTTCTAAGCTAGGGTTTCCGCACCTGGTTTAGCAACTTGTATGATCATATAATCCTGTTTTCGTGTCGAATTCATCCTCTACATTCTCTTTTATTTATTTATAGATTTTATATTTCATTAATATTTTTTCATTAAAATTAAAAAACAAAATACATAGAAAATTAAAACAAAACCTAAAATACATGAAACAAAAAAAACGAAAATGCATTAAAAAAACTAAAAATTGAACGCTCCTCCAGACCATCTTTTTGTAATTTTGTCTTTTATTTTATCCGTTACCGCACGTTCCGTCTCCGAAAGGCCATCGAGAGGTTCTTTCATCAACGCGAATTCGGTTGTTTCCTGTTTTGAAAGATCCATTTCGAGGCATGTCTTTTCCATCTGTAGCCTCTCCATATCCCTCGCCGCAACTTCTTCCTTCTCCTTCTTTCTTTCCAAGTACCTCTCCGCTTGCTCTTGTTTAAAGTCATTAAAGTTTTTAAGTGATTCTTCAATTTTCTCCACCGCCTTATCTTTCGATGGTTTCGAAGCGGAACCGATATCGACACCCTTTCCTTTTGAGCTCGAGGCCGCTTTCTTGGCACGGTCCCTTCCAATCGGCCTCTCGGAGGGCGGTGTTGGCGCCTCATCTTCAAACTCCGGGTCGTCATTTATATTGATAGCACAACGAGCATCCGACCCACCACCACTGTAACTCCCCGATGCGCTCGTTTTTGTCCTCTTCGCTTGTTCCACCTCACTAGGCACCACTTTGAACTTTTCACACTTGTAAAAAATCTCATACCCTTTCATGTACGCAAACGCCCTGTGTTTTGCGGTGTATCTTTCAAAAGCCAATTTCAACACGTTGTCATCACTTTTTCCCGTGGTACGATTATTCCAAGCACTTTGATAGTAACCCGCAAAAAGTTGGCATTTTCCCATCAACTCCCGACACTTGGTACTAACGGAGTGAACCCGACGATATTCTTCACGTTGTAATAACTTGAAGAATTCCTTAACAACTTGGTTCCAAAAACCATCCATTCTCCGATTTGTAGCTACAATTATTTAAAAAAAAAGTTAGTAAACGAAAATATAATTTTTTTTTAAATTTTACCTAGTATTGGGTCGGTAGAAACGTTAACCCAAGCTCGTGCTAACGTCTCCAACTCATTGGCAGTCCAAGGAACGGCTTCCGCCTTCGTACTAGGGGCTTCATCTTGGCCCGTTTTTTTTTTCCTTTTTTTGCGGTTTTTTTAGCTGCCGGTTGGGTTTCGGGGGCGGGCGCTTGGGTTTCGGGCACGTGATCATCGTGCGAGGCCAAAGAAACGAAATCCTGCTCGTGTTGTGTTTGTGTTTCGGGTAGAGGTTGCCATTGATGTTGTTGCATTTGCATTTGCCATTGTTGTTGTTGCATTTGCTATGGATTAAGAGGGGTGTTAAACGCGCCAAAAGGTTGTGATGCGGGAGTACCGGGTGTCGAGGGAAAACCGAACGGAGCTTGGTTTGAGGGGTTAGCGGGTGTGTTAGGGAAGAACGGGCGCCTAGGATCCATGAGAGTTTATAAAATTTAAGTTGAAAGTTTATAAAATTGTAGTTTTTGAACGTGTATGTAATGTTGGTGTGGGTTAAGAATGAAAGGTAAAAGGTTTAAATAAAAGGAAAAGGTTTAACATTTTTTTAAATCTAACCGTTGATTCCCACCGTTTGCACCGAATAGGGATCGGGGGGTGTGTAGACCGACGGTGAGGCCCTCCACCTCAGCCTACCGAAGGCTCTCACCGTTCCACACCCCTTGGTCTAACTGATTTTATAAGAGGTGCATTTAATAATCGGAAGATTTAGCACAGCTATACTCTTTTTCTTCTTAGAACGGCCAACTAAGAATCGCATGGGGAACTGCGTACGTAGCATCCATTGGCGAAATGTAGCTCTATCAGGCGGTCCAACCCGCACGGACGGAACCCCGCACCCAACCGTCTCCTGTTCCAGGGAAAACCCGGGCCGCATACTCGCCCGAAGGTAGCAAACCGGTAAAACCTGAAGGGATCAGAAGTCAAACCTATGACCACAAGGATCAAGTGTCTCTCCATCACTTGCCGATACCACTCCACCATAAGGTGGGTGGTGCACAGCTATACTCTTATTCCCGTAAATCCTAGTATCCTACCATCTATCATGTCATGTCAATTAATTAATCAAGTTATTAAAAAAAATTTAATGTTCTCAACTCTTTTAAAACATGTTATTGGTTTTATTTTTAATCCTTTTTTTTAAATAATTGTTTTGGTCTCTGAGCCTAAATTAACAACTACATTTTTTTAGTTATAAATCATTATCTTTATAGATAGTTTACTTATACTTTTAACGTTACATTTTAGCCTTTTAATGAGGGTTATCTTCTAACTTAAAAGAAAATTAAAAATAAAATTGACATGTGTGATTGATGTTTTTGCAAACTTTTTTTGAACAGCACATGGTAAAATCAATTTAGCAAACTTTACAATAAACAACACAAGTTGCAACCAATTTAGCAAACTTTATTTGATGTTTCATATATTATCATCATATTATCAAAGTTTTATATATAACATCATAATATGGTCAATACAGTTATACTATTAAGTGTAAACAACTGTTGTTCAACTATCTTGACGCATAGCATTCAGAATGGCAGCTGTGTGGGCACCATACCCGCCATTGATGTGAACATAATCTTTATATTGACTAGCCGCATAAAGTGATGGTTCCCGTTCGTTCACCAAGACTTTTGCTGGTTCAACTATGCAATCGAAAGACGGGTTCACAAAGGTTGCAATGCTTACTCTTGTCACATGTTTGCTAGTCACGACCCGATGTTGAACACTTTTCAACTTCCTATTGCTAATTATCTGTACGTGTCCATAAAAACAAACTCCAACCTTCGGTTAAAATACCCATGCTTAAAAAACTATGATCAAATTGGTTGGGTAATCAGTAAATGGTAACTTTTTTTGTTAATTACTAAAAACGGGTTAACATGGTCAAGAAAAATTAATGAAAGTTGGTCAAATATCTAACAAAAATTATTATTATTATTAGATATTTATAAAATAATGAAAACTTTGTCCAAATGGGCCTATTGTTAATTGCAACGACGTTAGATTGACTATTTTGCCTATGAACCAGAATGTTTATAAATCTTACCTAACAAATTAAAATTTGTGTTTTTTATATCAATATATTAAAACAATATATTAAATTTAGTTCAAATGTATATCAATATACATTTGAAATTTGGTTCAAATGTAAAAGAAAATAAACAAATTAAAAAAAATTTACAAGTAACAGTTAATTAAAAATTTTAAAAAATCTTCAAGTTTTAACAACATATTCAATAAATTTATTTCTTCAGAGGCAACCTAGTAAATTTATCCGTGGAAGATAATGAAGTAAACATACCTCCAATTGGTTACCTATGTTAACAACAAAGGCATTAGGACTAGCTCCAACATTGATCCATTCACCATCCTTGATAAACTGAAGACCACTTGAACCCCCTTGATAAACAAGGGTTATAAGGCTAGGATCAATGTGTGATGATATGCCCAAAGTTAGACTCGGGTCTGCGCAGGGTGGGTAGAAATTAGATGACAATAACTGAACTTCACTTGTATCTTTGAAGTACCCTTTTTCAAGTCCTAATCCTTCACCAATCATCTCTAATATCCTTGAGCTCAGTTTCTGTATTTCTACTAAATACGTTGTGATCGCCTTCCTGAATGAATGCATGTCTCACAATATTACAGTTAGTTAAGCTAATGTACGCATCCTTACCATGTATTTATGCAACACTACAAGACACTGATCCTCATACTTATATGGTGAAGTTTAATTATATTATAACTTACTGATATCGAGTTGGTGTATCTGGCCATAGATGAATGCATTTTTCCAACGGATGACAAGGATGCTTAAGATTTTCCCTCCATAAATTATGTGTGCCATTTTTAGCAAAACCGTTGCGTGTGTAGACATAGCCTTTTTTATGTGGGATGATTCCAGTTGGTGCATCTTTGCCTTGCATGTCAAAGAATTCCTTAAGGACACTCAATGCATCAATTAGTGTCTTTTCTGGGATTCCATGATTTATCAGCTATTTCAAAATTTAAACTTTACAATATTAGCCAAAACCAAATCTACCAATTGGTGTATACAACAATATATTGATACCTTAAAGAAACCGAATTCTTGAGAACCCTTCAAGATTTCTTCAACAACTCCATTTGGTTTCGCAAGATTTATGATAGGAATCGAATCACAAACTAGACCATCAAGATTTTGGGGTCTATCTTCCTTTGGGACTATGTAGTCCCTAGGTACATAGTCGCATTTGAACCACCTTGAATGTTTATCTTCCTTCATCTCCATATGCAAATCCCTTGGTGAAAAGTGAATAAGTGTTACAAAATACAAACACATATATATATATATATATATGCTATTAGCGGTCCATATTAATGATAATTTATATTGTAATTATTTTGTATATATCTCCATTTTATGAGGAGATCTTGTTACATTATTTGAAAAGCCCTGTATCTATATATACTTTCTATAATAGGAGAATCGTGAGTGACGTCAGAAAGAAAGTTGATGTGTCAAGCGGAGAGACAGGCCACCAATGCCTGCGTGATGCAAAAAGTGACGTCAATAAGCAGCTGTAAATCTAAAATTAAATAATTAAATAATGTCACTTGCCTGAACAGTGGCAATAATCCCACTTGCCTAAACAGATGTTGTAAATAAATTAATTAAATATTGCCACTTGCTTCAACAGAGTTTTTTAGGACTGTTGGTTTTAAATTTAAGCTCCAAATTCAAATTCAAATTCAAATTTCAAATTTGATACCCCATTACACAACTATATAAAGGCATCATGTCCCTCTCTTTGTCTCAAATAATTTTTAAATCTCTCCAATAATCTTGAAACCATAACAGATGCTTCTCCGTTTTGGTTTTCAATAACCCTCAATATTTTGTCTCCTTAATCAGCAACCAGAGTATTTACGTTGATAAAGGTGTCGACTTTGGAAGATTCTTACAATCAAAGGAAAATATTAGTTATTCCATTATGAACGGTTGTAGATTGGCAGCATCAAACTCAGGATGGGTATGTATTAACTTTTTTAAAGCCATCTATGCGAGTGTTTAATGCGTGTTAATTTTTTTTTGTTCAACATGTGTGTTTGATTAATTTGAGTCATGCTTGATTTAGTATTTTTGTGAATATTTGACCGTTAACAGATAAAGGCGTTAGCTTAAGCAATCAAGTGTCTTTCCAAATGGCGTTAGGCAAGACATTGATTGCAATTATACTTTTACGCCACTATGCTTATCTTTTGAGGAAGTCGTCTGCGTCTACTTCCGCTTTTGTGGTTCCCGCTGTTATGCTTGTCAACAGGTATGTTTGTTGAAATTCTTATTTCTTTAGTCTGTTTTTCAAGGCTTGTAGTTGAAGTATAACCGTGAATGTTTTTTTCTGTTCTGTTAGCAAGCAAAGTATGCGAGGAAGCACCTTGAGTATGTTGAATATTCAAGGTTAATCTTTTGGAGATTCTTTCCAGACAAAAAAGAAATATGTGTTCAAGACTGATGGGTGTATAAAGACATGTTATATTCAAAGTTGATTTGAATGTATTAGCTAACTCAGTTTCAAGTTTTCTGAAGATTAGTAAAAGAATTATTTTCATTCTTTTAGTAGTTTTTTGTAACGTCTGTCTACGTTCAATACAAGTTTGTAAATAGTCTATAGTATAAATTGAAGTTGTATTCGATGATAGTTGTTTAGTGAAGATCTGTCCAACTTTTCTGACATCTATTGACTTACCAACAGATGTTTCATTTAAAATAAATGTTTTGAATTTTTAACAGGGAAAGTTTTAAATTATCATAGGGAAGCGTATTTACGATTTTGAACATTAACAGGGTTGAGTGGCAAATAATAAGTGTTTTGAGAGCAAATATTGTTATTGTTGTTATTATTAATTAATTGATTTATATAAGATATAACATTGTATCATTATATATACTTGGTTGCATTGATCAATAATATTCAAGCTGAAAGGTTATTTTATAAGAAACCTGTTTAAAATCAGTTGGTTATTTTCAAAAGATTTTTTACGTAGCATCATTTGATTTTTATAAATAAATAATAATAAATAATTAATTTAAAACCATCTTTAATAAATAAGCCCTAAGTTTTGTATTTTTAAGAGGGAAAGTTTTAAATTATCATAAGGAAGTGTGTTTACGATTTTGAACATTAACAGGGTTGAGTTGCAAATAATAAGACTTTTGAGAGCAAATATTGTTATTGTTATTATTATTAATCAAGTAGTTCATTTACGTGGCATATTGCAAATTCTAAGTGAAATTCTTTTTTGGATGACAGTTTTTTCATTACATGTGAAGTTGTATTGGATGACAGCTCTATTAAGAACATATGTTGACATGCCAACAGATGTTGTAAAACAGATCTTCCGTTTAATAATAAATAATACAAATAAGGCCTAAGTTTTGAATTTTTAAGAGGGAAAGTTTTAAATTATCATAGTGAAGCGTGTTTACGATTTTGAACATTAACAGGGTTGAGTGGCAAATAATAATTGTTTTGAGAACAAATATTGTGATTGTTATTATTGTTAATCAAGTAATTCATTTACGTGGCATATTGCAAATTCTAAGTGAAATTCTTTTTTGGATGACAGTTTTTTCATTACATCTGAAGTTGTATTGGATGACAGCTGTAATGAGAATATCTGTTGACATGTCAACAGATGTTGTAAAACAGATCTTCCGTTTAATAATAAATGATACAAAAAGCGCTAAGTTTTGAATTTTTAAGAGGGAAAGTTTTAAATTATCATAGGCAAATGTGTTTACGATTTTGAAAATTAACAGGGTTGAGTGGCAAAGAATAAGTGTTTTGAGAGCAAATATTGTTATTGTTGTTATTATTAATTAATTGATTTATATAAGATATAACATTGTATCATTATATATACTTGGTTGCATTGATCAATAATATTCAAGTTGAGAGGTTATTTTATAAGAAACATGTTTAAAATCAGTTGGTTATTTTCTAAATATTTTTTATGTAGCATCATTTGTTTTTTATGAATAAATATTAATAATAATTATTTTAAAACCATCTTTAATAAATAAGCCCTAAGTTTTGTATTTTTAAGAGAGAAAGTTTTAAAATATCATAGGGAAGTGTATTTACGATTTTGAACATTAACAGGGTTGAGTTGCAAATAATGAGAGTTTTGAGAGCAAATATTGTTATTGTTATTATTGTTAATCAAGTAATTCATTTACGTGACATATTTCAAATTCTAGGTGAAATACTTTTTTTGATGACAGTTTTTTCATTACATCTGAAGTTGTATAGGATGAAAGTTGTATTGAGAACATCTGTTGACAACAGATGTTGTAAAACAGATCTTCTGTTTAATAATAATAATACAAATAAGCCCTAAGTTTTGAATTTTTAAGAGGGAAAGTTTTAAATTATCATAGGGAAACGTGTTTATGATTTTGAACATTAACAGGGTTGAGTGGCAAATAATAAGTGTTTTGAGAGCAAATATTGTTATTGTTGTTATTATTAATTAATTAATTTATATAAGATATAACATTGTATCATTATATATACTTTAAAGTACTGATCAATAATATTCAAAATGAGAACCTATTTTACAAGAACCCTGTTCAAAATCAGTTATTATTCTCTAAAGATTTTGTACGTAGCATCATTTCATTTTGATAAAGAAATAATATTAATAAATATTTCAAAACCATCTTTATTAAATAAACCCTAAGTTTTGAATTTTTAAGAGGGAAAGTTTTAAATTATCATAGGGAAGTGTGTTTACGATTTTGAGCATTAACAGGGTTGAGTTGCAAATAATAAGAGTTTTGACAGCAAATATTGTTATTGTTATTATTATTAATTAATTCATTTATATAAGATATAACATTGTATCATTACATATACTTGGTTGTATTGATCAATAATATTCAAAATGAGAACCTATTTTATAAGAACCCTGTTCAAAATCCGTTTATTATTTTCTAAAGATTTTGTATGTAGCTTCATTTAATTTTGATATTTAAATAATATTAATAAATATTTGAAAACCATCTTTAATAAATAAGACCTAACTTTTGAGTTTTTAAGAGGGAAAGTTTTAAATTATCATAGGGAAACGTGTTTACGATTTTGAACATTAACAGTGTTGAGTGGCAAATAATAAGAGTTTTGAGAGCAAATATTGTTATTGTTATTATTATTAATTAATTCATTTATATAAGATATAACATTGTATAATTATATATTTTAAAGTATTGATTAATAGTATTCAAAATGAGAACCTATTTATAAGAACCATGTTCAAAATCAGTTACTATTTTCTAAAGATTTTGTATGTAGTATAATTTCATTTTGATAAAGAAATAATATTAATAAATATTTCAAAACCATCTTTATTAAATAAGCCCTAAGTTTTGAATTTTTAAGAGGGAAAGTTTTAAATTATCATAGGGAAGTGTGTTTACGATTTTGAGCATTAATAGGGTTGAGTTGCAAATAATAAGAGTTTTGAGAGCAAATATTGTTATTGTTATTATTATTAATTAATTCATTTATATAAGATCTAACATTGTATCATTACATATACTTGGTTGTATTGATCAATAATATTCAAAATGAGAACCTATTTTATAAGAACCCTGTTCAAAATCAGTTTATTATTTTCTAAAGATTTTGTATGTAGCATCATTTAATTTTTATAAATAAATAATATTAATAAATATTTGAAAACCATCTTTAATAAATAAGACCTAACTTTTGAGTTTTTAAGATGGAAAGTTTTAAATTATCATAGGGAAACGTGTTTACGATTTTGAACACTAACAGTGTTGAGTGGAAAATAATAAGAGTTTTGAGATCAAATATTGTTATTGTTGTTATTATTAATTAATTCATTTATATAATATATAACATTGTATAATTATATATTTTAAAGTATTGATTAATAGTATTCAAAATGAGAACCTATTAATAAGAACCATGTTCAAAATCAGTTATTATTTTCTAAAGATTTTGTATGTAGTATCATTTCATTTGATAAAGAAATAATATTAATAAATATTTGAAAACCATGTTTAATAAATAAGCCCTAAGTTTTGAATTTTTAAGAGGGAAAGTTTTAAATTATCATAGGGAAGCGTGTTTACGAATTTAAACATTAACCGGGTTGAGTTGCAAATAATAAGAGTTTTGAGAGCAAATATTGTTATTATTATTAATTATTAATTGATTTATATAAGATATAACATTGTATCATTATATACACTTGGTTCCATTGATCAATAATATTCAAGTTAAGAAACTATCTTATAAAAACCCTGTTCAAAATCAGTTCGTTATTTTTTAAAGATTTTGTATGTAGCATCATTTGATTTTGATAAATAAATAATATTAGTAAATATTTGAAAACCATATTTAATAAATAAGCCTTAAGTTTTGAATTTTTAAGAGGGAAAGTTTTAAATTATCATAGGGAAGCGTATTTACGAATTTGAACATTAACCGGCTTGAGTTGCAAATAATAAGAGTTTTGAGAGAAAATGTTGTTATTGTTATTATTATTATTAATTAATTGATTTATAAAAAATATAACATTGTATCATTTTATATACTTGGTTCCATTGATCAATAATATTCAAGTTGAGAAACTATCTTATATAAACCGTGTTCAAAATCAGTTTGTTATTTTCTAAAGATTTTTTATGTACCCTCATTTCATTTTGATAAATAAATAAAATTAATAAATATTTTAAAACCATCTTTAATAAATAAGCCCTAAGTTTTGAATGCTTAAGAGGGAAACTTTTAAATTATCATAGGGAAGCGTGTTTACGATTTTGAACATTAACAAGCTTGAGTGGCAAATACTAGAGTTTTGCCTGAAATATTATTATTATTATTATTATTATTATTATTATTATTATTATTATTATTATTATTATTATTATTATTATTATTAGTATTATTATTAATTGATTTATTTACATGGCACATTGTAAATTTTATGTGAAAATTGTATTGGATGACAATTTTTTCATTATATCTGAAGTTGTATTAGATGACTGTTGTTTTGAGAAGATCTGTTGAGAATCAAAAGTTGTTTTAAAACATATATTTCAATTAATAAATTATAAAATCACTTGTAAAATATATAAAAGTTTGTCTGTTTGATCAATTTTGTAGTATTGGTTAAATAGATCTTTCGATTAATTTGTATAATAGATCTTCCGATTAATACTAATAAATAAATAAATAATAATAGAACCCACTATAAAATCAGTTTTTAAATTTCTTTAGAGTTTGTGCGTACCATCAAATGCTTTATCTGGTAAAATAGAGGCCCAAAAGTCCAAATTTAATGATTACAATTTTGAAAGTTACTTTATTTACGTTTCACTTGGTAATTTGTAATTCAAAAATTGTATTGGATGACAGTTATTTCACAACATCTGTTTCACAAGCCAACAAATGTTGTAAAACAAATTTTGTGGTTTATAGTTTTTTTTTTTAAATTTATGATTTATAACTATGGAATTTATCCGTAGTCTCATTTTGTCCACATAAATAATAAATAATAGTAATAAAATAATAATAAAATTTTAAAAGTATGTGTTAAGTCCTTAAGTTTGAACTTTTAAGAGGGATTTTTTAAATTAACATAGGTGGTGTGGTACTTAGTTATGTTGCAATGTTAAACGTAGCAATAAGTTTCCTTTATAAATATATCCTATAAGCACAAGTACTATCATTAAAAATTATTTTAAATATATTATATATTTTATGAAATTGTTAAATAGATTTAAATTATATTTATTATTCAAATAATAGATTTAAATTATATTTATTAAATACATTTTGTTTACCAAAATTATTGCATGATCTTTCTCTTATCATTAATTGAGGATTTTTTATATTGATGTTACGTTTATTATTTATGTTAATAATTGTAATAATTATTACTATTAATAGTAATAAATGATGACAAAAGTTAACTTAACAATTTAAATTATTTACTAATAGTAGATTAATATAATTGAAAATTCTTTTGAATATAGTATATATATTTTAGTAAACTGTTAATTAGTGACAAAATTTATTTTATTAATATACAATTGAATGGTTGATTTATTTTATTAATAGTAATAAAGACGTAATTTAAATCTAATTAACAGTAATAAAGACGTAATTTATTACTCTTAATAAAGACGTAATATTATTAATGTGATTGAAAATTATTTTATTAATATACAATTGAATGATTGATTTATTTTATTAATAGTAATAAAGACGTTATTTAAATCTATTTAACAGTAATAAAGACGTAATTTATTAATAGTAATAAAGACGTAATTTAAATCTAATTAACAGTAATAAAGATGTAATTTATTAATAGTAATAAAGACGTAATATTATTAATATGATTGAAATTTATTTTATTAATATACAAATGAATGATTGATTTATTTTATTAATAGTAATAATAACGTAATTTAAATCTATTTAACAGTAATAAAGACGTAATTTATTTTATTAATTAATGAAAAAATTTGTTTTATTAATATACAATTGAATGATTATTGAATTTATTAATAGTGATAAAGACGTATTCTAAATCTATTTAACAGTAATAATGACGTAAATTAATAATAGTAATAAAGACGTAATATTATTAATATGATTGAAAATTATTTTGAATATAGTATATATTTTAGGAAACTGTTAATTACTAATAAAATTTATTTTATTAATATACAATTGAATGATTGATGAATTTATCATTTATTTACAAATGAATTTCAAGTAAATACTAATTAATAAATTATAATTTTCGTAATAATTATATGATATACATTCATCTCTGCCAATAAGGTCCAATCAGAATTTAAAAATTCTTATTAATGTCAATAAATAACATTAAAACTCTTAATAAATAACATTAAAACTGCTACAATATCAATAAAACTTATTAATTGCAATAAAGTCCAATCAGAATTTAAAATTCTTATTAATGTCAACAAATAACATTAAAACTCTTAATAAATAATATTAAAACTGCCACAATCGCAATAATGAATCATTCAAATCAATGACATTAAAAACATCAGCGTTTCAAATTGCCTTACACATCTTTAGTAATCATTATTAATTGTCATTGAAGTAAGATAATTATTTAACAAAAAGTAACATTTTGAAAATTTATATTATCATTTAATTTTGTTGTTAAAATAGGTTCAAAATTGTCATTTGTAAGAAAAGAAAATAGGTTCAAAATTGTCATTTGATTAAGTATCGATTGGCGTTTCATGACAATTGATCAAACTAAAGTCGTAATATCAAAATTAAAGTCGGTCAACAATATTAAAACAAAATTCGTAATATTAGTAATTTCAATAAATAAGTTTAAAAGTCTTAATAAATAACAACAAAATCAAAATCAATCATCTAAATCAATGACATTAAAAACATCCGCGTTTCAAATTGCCTTACCAATTATCTACAAATTATTATTGTCATCTTAAAATTAGCACACTTAAAATTATCACCTTTATTGAAATGATTTTGATGATTATTATTTAATGACAATTGATTAAACGAAAGTCATAATATAAAAATTAAATTCGGTCAACAATATTAAACCGAAATTTGTAAAAATAGAAATATCAATAAATAAGATTAAAAATGTTAATAAATAATATCAAAATCATAATCAATCATTCAAATCATTGACATTAAAATCATCCGCCTCTCAAATTTACTTAACCATTATCTACAAATTATTATTGTCATATTAAAATTATTAGGAAACTAAAAATTAGCATACGAATTTGAGACCATGATGACTTTAATCGTGTAATTGACAATTGATTAAAAGGAAAGTCGTAATATCAAAATGAAAGTCGGTCAACACCATTAAAAGTAAATTCGTAATATTAGTATTAGTAATATCGATAAATAAGATTAAAAATATTAATAAATAACAACAATATAATAATCAATCATTCAAATAAATGATATTAAAAACATCCGCGTTTCAAATTGCCTTACCAATTATATACAAATTATTATTGACATCTTAAAATTAGCACATTTATTGAAATGATTTTGATGATTATCGTTTAATGAGAATTGATTAAAGGAAATTCAAAATATAAAAATTAAATTCGATCAACAATATTAAACCGAAATTCATAAAAATAGTAATATTGATAAATAACATTATAAATATTAATAAATAACAACAAAATCATAACCCCTCATTCAAATCAATGACATTAAAAACATCCACGTTTCAAATTGCTTTACCAATTATATTCAAATTATTATTGACATCTTAAAATTAGCACACTTAAAATTAACACACTTATTGAAATGATTTTGATGATTATCGTTTAATGAGAATTGATTAAAGTAAGTCATAATATAAAAATTAAATTTGGTCAACAATATTAAACCGAAATTCGTAAAAATAGTAATATCAATAAATAAGATTAAAAATCTTAATAAATAACATCAAGATCATAATCAATAATTCAAATCAATGACATTAGAAACATCCGCGTTTCAAATTGCCTTACCAATTATCTACAAATTATTATTGACATCCTAAAATTAGCACCCTTCAAATTAGCACACTTATTGAAATGATTTTGATGATTATCGTTTAATGAGAATTGATTAAAGGAAAGTCATAATATAAAAATTAAATTCGGTCAACAATATTAAACAGAAATTTCTAAAAATAGTAATATCAATAAATGAGACTAAAAATCTTAATAAATAACATCAAAATCATAATCGATAATTTAAATCAATTACATTAAAAACATCCACGTTTCAGATTGCCTTACCAATTGTCGACAAATTATTATTGACATCTTAAAATTAGCACACTTATTGAAATCATAATGATGATTATCATTTCATGACAATTGTTTAAAGGAAAGTCATAGTATATAAATGAAAGTCAGTCAACAATATTAAACCGAAATTCGTAAAAATAGTAATATAAATAAATGAGATTAAAAATCTTAATAAATAACATCAAAATCGTAATCAATAATTCAAATCAATTACATTAAAAACATCCGCGTTTCAAATTGCCTTACCAATTATCGACAAATTATTATTGACATCTTAAAATTAGCACACTTCAAGTTAGCACACTTATTGAAATCATAATAATGATTATCGTTTCACGACAATTGTTTAAAGGAAAGTCATAATATATAAAGGAAAGTCGGTCAACAATATTAAACCGAATTATTTATATATTTGAATTATAAAAATGGAAATATTGGTAATTGGCGTTAATTGGTCATCAACGCTTAAAGTACAATAAGAATTTAAAAATTATTATTAATGTCAATAAATAACATTAAAACTCTTAATAAATAACATTAAAAATGGTACAATATCAATAAATCTTATTAATTGCAATAAAGACCAATCAGAAATTAAATATTCTTATTAATGTCAATAAATAACCTTAAATATCTTCATAAATAACATCAAAATCGTAATTTAAATTTCAAAATCAATGACTTCTTGTGGTGCAACCTTAGTAACAAACATTCTGTGCTGGATTGAACACCATTTGAAGACACAATATTCGCCAATGGAAATATCTTCTGATTTAAGCAAATCAGGCCATCCAATCACAGTAAACCTTTACAAAAGCATTCTGTATAAAAAATTAAGAATGTGTACTTAATTATAAAATAATAATATTGTAAACATAAATGTTTAATTTGCAAATAACAAACCTAGCGACTTGAGAAGAAATTGCTACACACACCGGCACAAACCACGCGTACCCATTTGTAAATTTAATCTTGATTATCATTGATTCATTTAAGTTGGCCAATTCAGCAATCGTATTAGGAATTATCTGCATAGTAATCAGAATTAAATAAGGAAAAAATAAAAATTACATGTAGTGAAGTAAAAGCATTTAAAGCAAAAAAAATACAAACATGAATAAACGTACCAACCAAGATTGTCCTCGTATGTGACAACTGTAATGGCATTGCAGATGATATTTTAGACAACGGAAATTTGTTCATAGCCTTCGGCACAGTCTGGAAAGACACGTAAAAAACAACATTAAAAAAAAAGAATCATTTTTTTTTTAAATTGAATAGGCATATGAACATAAAAATAACAAACATACCAAAATGGTTGACGAAGGGTCATGCAAAACCTTGAAGAATTGAGAACCATTTTGATAAGACATTAGCGTTGGTGTGTTCGAATGAAATCCTGTTTTTTAAATGTTAAAACATAGAATGATTAAATCCGATTGAATATTAAATCCGATTGTCACACCCTCAAAATCCACCTGCGGGGTTTTACCGCGAGGCGCGTGACAAACCAGGATCCAAGTCAATGATCACAATAAACAACACTATATGAACACATGCATATTTTAAAACATAAGTTTGAAACCATAAAAACCGTAGCGGAAGCTTTGTTACAAGTTCAAATTCCAAAAAGTAATTCCAACAGTTCAACATAAGTAAAACATGATCCTAACTAGACGCCGTGCAGACGCGTGCGCCCTAGTCCTCGTTTGCTACCTTAGCGACCTGAGAAAAACATGCCAAAGGTTCGTCAGCACAAAATGCCGGTGAGTTCACAGGTTTTAATTAAAAGTTACCAAGTTACAAAAGTATACCAAGTCACCTGTCCATACTATAAAACGTTCAACCCAAGTACGCTAGCTAGGCGTATGTTTTGTTACTACTACGACTGGAAACCATTACTAGACACGTCACAAGTTACCAAAGTTACAGCCCGAATAATGTCACAAGTCACAATGCTACAAGGTCGAGACAACATGCACTCGCCCGGCCCTCCAAGCCGACGAGTGGGGCAGGTCACGCCCAATAGATCTATCCACATTTCCCCCGTTGTGCTATACCGCACATTCATGGTTTCCCCGGGACTTAAAAGATCGTATAGTAACTCATAATAAACCATAGTATGACAAAAGTTCTCAAAACATAGTTCTGCGCATGTTTTCTCCCCCAAAAGTAAAACCAGTTAAAGTGGGGCCGTGAACTCACCTTAGGTTGCGTTACTTCAACTAATGAATAAGATCAGCAAGCTATGCTAGTTCCTTAAAGCGGCGACCTAACATATGACAGTTACAAGTACTTAGACTAATAACCCGTAGGTTAGTTAGTCCCTAGATGTCCAGACCATAACAAGGTTCGTTTGAAAACACGTTGACTGTTTAACTGACCAAATGTACAAGACTCGACATCCCATTGGTGACCCGAGATTCCCCATGTTATACTTGCACTCTCAATCACATAATCATGCAATCACACTTACGTTAGAGTTCAACAAGTCTAACACATCGTTCAAGCAGTACACAAATAAGCCCGAGCATGTGTTACCAAGTTATCAGGTATGATACGGGGTTCCTAGCATGTTCCTAGGTGTCAAATCGGGTCTCGGAATGCCAAAATGCACTTACACCAGCAGTACAAGCGATTAGGAAAAGTCAACTGGCGATTATGAAAGTCAACAGGCGATTATGGGGCTAATCGCCTAATACTATAGGCGATTAGGGTCATGTGGCATGCAAATCAGGAGTTATTAGGCGATTAGGGTCATAAGACATGCAATTCAGGACTTAACTAGCAATTAGGATCACAATCGCATGCAATGAAGGCAATTAGCCCCCAATCGCCTATACTATTAGGCGATTAGGGTTCCCTATTAGGCGATTATGCCCCCAATCGCCTATAGTATAGGCGATTAGGGTGGCTAATCGCCTGCAGCTGTTCTGTTCCGGTTTTTCGCGTGTTAAACCCTCCAAATCAGATCCGGAACGTGTGGAACCACCAAATATCGATCATACAACATTACCAAACATATTTCAAGCAAAACCCCTAACTTATCATCGTCCTATCAGTCCCGAATGCAAGCCTTTACCAAAAATAGTATACTTAGCATGAAAACATCACATCAACATGCACAATTTTACCCTAAATAGCAAATACTCAGATTTCATCATGTTATCACGTTGTTCGATCATCCCCTACTGTTCTATCATCATCCTACAACAAACCCTAACATCAAACAACTAGCAAAACACTTCAAATCATCCAAAATCATTCAACTCATTCAAATGGGTCAAAATACTCAACATTCACAATACACCTCTAAAACCATCCAAACTCTTAAGACATCATCATCCTATCATAAACAAGCTGTAAACACCTTAATAACATGATAACAATCCATTTTGAATCATAAAAATCCTATCTTTTAATCATATTTAACACATACAACATGCAAAATGGTTTGAACTTGTTTAAAAACGATTTTCATAGGTTTTCAAAGACATAAATGTTTATAAACCAGGTCTGGACCTTTAGGGAGTAAAACTCAATCATTTAAAGGTTTGGGGATGAAGAACACACCTTGGTTTTATGAGGATTTGATGTGTAATGCTTGGAAATGAGTGTTTTGATGCTAAAACGTGTTCCAGAGGGTGTTTGGGAGTTGGGATATGTTATGAGACGGCTAGGGTTGCATTAGAGGTGTCTTGGAGGTCAAGGGTGGTATTTATAGGCGTTTCTAGTCGTTTAAGACACTGTAGGAGATTGTGCAGCAGCTTTAGGCGATTATGGCCCCTAATCGCCTAAAGCTTTAGGCGATTAGGGCCTAATCGCCTAAAAGAACACCCTACTCGCCCTCCCTATAGGCGATTACAGAGGCTAATCGCCTAAAGCCTCTGCATAATCACCTATAGGGCCTGTTACAGCGTATTTCGCGCGTTAAGCTCCGTTTTAACACATGTTAACATGTTTTCACATACCGACAAGTCACATAAAGATTATAAACACATAAAGCATGTAAGTAAACACGTTCACACTCGTTCACCAATTCTCGGGACTCGAGACTTGTGTTTCTACTAAGGTTTGACGATTCCACGAATCGTCAATCCTTGCATACCTGGTTAAATGGCCGACATCTAACGATCCTCTAGGTTGTACTAATGACTCCGAACCATAACACGACTTAACCGACCTAGTTAAGTATGCTGTACGCGTGACTCGCTAAGGTAGACTTTGACCCAAACCATAATATTGACCTGAGTTTGCCGGGTGTCACATCATCCCCACGTTAAAAGAATTTTCGTCCCGAAAATTAGCACAAGTCAAAGAGAAAACAATCAAGGAATAGAAACTATAAAAGAGAATTACCCGAGTTGTCACATCATCCCCACGTTAGAAGGAATCTCGCCCCGAGATTCATTCAGCTGCAGTAGTAACATGTCTCGATTCAAAGGCGCGCTTAGGAAAGAGGTGAGGATACTTAGACTTCATCTGATCCTCGCGTTCCCAAGTGTATTCCGGTCCACGGTTTGAGTTCCAGCGAACTTTAACAATAAGGATTTTACTCCGACGAAGGCTACGAATCTTGTAATCGAGGATCTCAACAGGTTCTTCCACAATGCGAAGACGATCATCAATCTTGATCTCTTCTAGTGGAACAATAAGAGATTCGTCAGCCAGGCATTTCTTCAAGTTAGACACATGGAAGACGTTATGTACATTACCAAGCTCCGCCGGTAAATCAAGTCGGTATGCCACCGGTCCATTCCGTTCCAGGATTGCAAACGGTCCAACATACCGAGGGTTGAGTTTGCCACGCTTTCCAAAGCGTATGACGCCCTTCCATGGTGAAACTTTCAGAAGTACCCTATCCCCAACCTGGAACTCTAAAGGTTTGCGACGTCGATCGGCATAACTCTTCTGTCGATCCCGCGCCGCTGCCAAACGGTTACGAATCTGTACGATCTTTTCTGATGTCTCGTACACTAGTTCAGGCCCAGTGAGTTGACTCTCACCCACTTCAGCCCAACAAAGGGGAGACCGGCATTTCCGCCCGTACAATGCCTCGAACGGAGCTGCCTTGATACTCGCATGGTAACTGTTATTATAAGAAAACTCCACTAACGGCAGGTGAATCTCCCAACTTTTGCCAAAATCGATCACACATGCCCGAAGCATGTCCTCTAAGGTTTGAATTGTTCATTCACTCTGCCCGTCAATTTGTGGGTGATAAGCTGTACTCATGTCCAGTTGGGTACCCAAGGCTTTGTGCAAGGACTTCCAAAAATGCGAAGTGAAATGGGAATCACGATCCGAAATGATAGAAACCGGCACACCGTGCTTAGAAACGACCTCCTTGAGGTAGAGACGAGCCAACGTATCCATCGTGTCGGTTTCTTTAATGGCAAGAAAATGGGCTGACTTCGTCAACCGATCTACAATCACCCATATCTTATCACAGCCTCTAGGTGACTTAGGTAGTTTAGTAAGAAAGTCCATCGTGATCCTTTCCCACTTCCATTCAGGAATTTCTGGTTGTTGCAGGAGACCAGAAGGCTTCTGATACTCCACCTTGACCTTGGCACAGGTCAAGCATTTGCTCACGTAGGAGGCAATGTCAGCCTTCATGTTTGGCCACCAGTAGAGTACCTTTAGGTCTTGGTACATCTTGTCTGAGCCGGGATGAATGGAATACCGGGATTTGTGAGCTTCATCCAAAACAAGTTCCCGTAATCCCCCAAACATCGGAACCCATATGCGTTCTGCGAAGTAGTGCAAACCGTCAGGCCTTTGCTCGAGGTGCTTGTCAGCACCGTGCATGGTCTGAGCTTTGAGGTTTTCCTCCTTCAAAGCTTCCAGTTGCGCAGAACGGATTCGGTCAGGAAGAGAAGATTGGATAGTGAGTTGCAACGCCCGAACGCGACGTGGGTTTGCTGTTTCCTTCCTGCTCAAGGCGTCTGCCACCACATTCGCCTTGCCAGGATGGTACTTAATGGTGCAATCATAGTCGTTCAGAAGTTCAACCCAGCGACGCTGTCGCATGTTCAGGTGTTGTTGGTCGAAAATATGCTGGAGACTCTTGTGATCGGTATAAACGGTGCATTTGGTACCGTACAAGTAATGCCTCCAAATTTTCAACGCGAACACCACTGCACCCAACTCCAAATCGTGGGTTGTATAGTTCCTCTCGTGAACCTTAAGTTGACGAGAAGCGTAGGTAATCACTTTCTCGCGTTGCATTAACACGCAACCGAGACCCCGAATCGAAGCATCACAGTAAACAACGAAGTCCTCAGTGCCCTCAGGCAAGGACAGGATGGGAGCAGAACAGATTTTGGACTTCAGTTTTTGGAACGCTGATTCTTGCGGTTCACCCCAGTCGAATTTTCTGTCCTTCTGAGTAAGAGTGGTGAGGGGTTGAGCGATCTTCGAAAACCCCTTAATGAAACGACGGTAGTAACCCGCAAGACCTAGGAATTAATTGCCTCGATCTTAGCCGGATCGACATGAATCCCTAGTTCATTAACCACATGCCCTAGGAATTGAACTTCGCGTAACCAAAAGTCACACTTCGAGAACTTAGCATAAAGTTGTTCCCGTCGCAAAAGTTCCAGAACCAAACGCAAGTGTTCCTCATGTTCAGCTTTGCTCTTGGAGTAAACCAAGATGTCATCAATAAACACAATGACGAACTTATCAAGATAAGGTTTGCACACGCGGTTCATCAAATCCATGAAAACCGCCGGCGCGTTAGTGAGACCAAAAGGCATGACCAAGAACTCGAAATGGCCATAACGTGTACTTAAGGCAGTCTTCGCGATGTCAGCTTCTTGCACGCGTAACTGGTGGTAACCGGACCTTAAGTCGATCTTGGAGTAGTAGCTAGAACCCTGGAGCTGGTCAAAGAGATCATCAATGCGAGGAAGAGGATAAAGGTTCTTGATGGTCACCTTGTTCAGCTCTCTGTAATCCACGCACATCCGAATACTTCCGTCTTTCTTCTTCACGAACAGAATCGGGGCTCCCCAAGGGGAAGAACTCGGTCTGATGAAACCCTTATCCAAGAGTTCCTGCAACTGGCTAGATAATTCCTGCATCTCGGGAGGTGCAAGACGGTAGGGGGCCCGAGCAATAGGAGCTGCGCCCGGTACAAGGTCAATACCGAACTCAACCTGACGATGGGGTGGAAGACCGGGTAGATCATCGGGAAAAACGTCAGAAAAGTCACGAACCACAGGAATATCCTCGATCTTCTTCTCATCGGTAGAGGAAACAGAGAGAAGTGCCAAAACGGCCGAACAACCCTTACGAATACACTTAAGGGCTTTCATGCTGGAGATGAGACTTAGCGGAGCACCGCCCTTCTCACCATGTACCAAAAGAAATTCTCCATCCGGGAGAGGGATTTGAATAAACTTGTCGAAACAAACGATCTCGGCACGATACAACGATAACCAATCCATGCCGACCACGACATCAAAACTACACAAGGGTACAGGCATAAGGTCGATGGGGAAAGACAAACCCGACATCTCAAGATGACACTCCCGAAGGACACAAGTTGCCTCAATCTTCTTACCGTCGGCCAACTCAATTAAATACTTAGCCTCTAAAGGAACAGGCACTATATCTAACATTCGGCTAACTTCCAAAGATATGAAGCTTTTATCGGCACCGGAATCAAACAAAACAGTAACAGAGCGATTATTGAGAAGAAACGTACCGGTAACTGTGTCGGGATCCAGTTTAGCCTCAGCGGCCCCAATGACAAAGGCGCGTGCGTTCCTGCCACCGCCCCCACCATTCCCGTTACCGTTCCCGTTCTTCACATCCCCGCCCTGCTTCAGTTTCGGGCAATCCTTCTTGAAATGACCAGTCTCACCACAATTGTAACAACCCTGCTTCCCTGAAGTCCCCTGAGCAGTAGGGGTAGGGACAGCAGCACGACCCTGTGAAGACGAAAGGTTCACCCTACAATCCTTGGCATGATGCCCCAACTGCTGACAACGGTGACAACGTGCCCTATCACAATTCCCCGAATGATGAAACCCACACTTGTTGCACTTAGGATGTTTCCCAGCATAACCACCCTGTTTAGACCCTGACGAAGAAGAACCCCCAACATCATACTTTTTACCCTGCTGTGCCGGAGCTGACGCTGAACCCTTACCCACATTCTCCCACTTGCGCTTGTTACTCTCTGGAACCTTGACAGTTGCACCACGAGCAGGCAGAATACCCTCGTTCACCTTCAGGTTGGTCATCCTATGAGCCGACCGAACCACATCTGCATAGTTGGGAAGATTTCCCGCAGCCACTAACCCCGCTATTTCTGGTACTAACCCTGAAATGTAGTGCTCGATCCTCCTGTATTCTGGTACGTGTAAGTCAGGACACAGCACCGCCAACTCGTTACGCCTCACAGTGTACTCTTCAATCTCAGACCCAACCATCTTGAGGCTCCAAACCTCATGTTCCAACTTCTGAATCTCTTCTCTGGGGCAGTACTCTCTCTTCAGTAACTGAACAAAATCCTCCCATGGCATGGCATACGCCTCACCCAAACCCATATTCTGAGTAATATTGTTCCACCAGGTCAACGCAACATCCAGAAAGAGGGCAGCAGCATACTTAACTCGATCCTCAGGGAGACAGTTACACATCAAGAACACCGACTCCACCTTCTCTAGCCACTTGAGCATACCAACAGCCCCTTCAGTGCCAGAGAATTCATGGGGCTTACAGTCCCGGAACATCTTGTACGTGCACATGGCTGGGGGTGGATTAACAACCCCACCTGAAACGAAACACGTAAGAAACCACAAAAGAAAGATACCATGCTCACAGCAAGGCAGAGCTGATAGGATCAACTTACCGCCATGGGCATTGTGTCCTGCCTGGAAGGCAGCCTACAGCAAGTTGTTCAGGTCCTCCTGAGTCAGATTCACACCTCCACGACCATCTCCACCGGCGCGTCCACCAGTACGACCACCACCTCTACGTCCACCGCGAATTCCGGACATGATTCTGGCAACAGTAGCGAAGGAAAGTTCAGATTCTCAGGTAGGGATAACCACTAGGGTTCACATAAATAAGGCTAGATCCAATCCAGGACCATCCCTTCGAACCCAGAGCTCACTAGGGCTTTCATGCATTTCGGCTTATGGTTTCGTGTGCACCCGAAACGATAAACTGCTCTACATGGTCCTCCTAGTGTCCTCCTAGTCTAAAGTTCAAGTCTCCGAACACGGATGCTTAGCCGTACACCGCGGTGACATAAACGTCATGGCAGTTCAGGGGCGAGTGGGTTTATTGGAGTACGAAGGGGAGATGTCCGAGCCTTGGACAGATCTCAAAGGTACACAAGCCACTCCAATACACCACACTGCCTGAGGAATTAACAGTCAAATACACAAAAGAGCGGATGATGTAACACAAAGAGTTTGATGATTTCAAAGACACCCCGACAAGCCCGTATGTTACCCACTATGACGTCTAGTACCATGTGACCGTCTAGTGTGTGTGCGACTCGATTATAGACTAGATTCTACATGCAGTCCTAGTTCACTATAACCATTGGCTCTGATACCAATCTGTCACACCCTCAAAATCCACCTGCAGGGTTTTACCGCGAGGCGCGTGACAAACCAGGATCCAAGTCAACGATCACAATAAACAACACTATATGAACACATGCATATTTTAAAACATAAGTTTGAAACCATAAAAACCGTAGCGGAAGCTTTGTTACAAGTTCAAATTCCAAAAAGTAATTCCAACAGTTCAACATAAGTAAAACATGATCCTAACTAGACGCCGTGCAAACGCGTGCGCCCTAGTCCTCGTTTGCTACCTTAGCGACCTGAGAAAAACATGCCAAAGGTTCGTCAGCACAAAATACCGGTGAGTTCACAGGTTTTAATTAAAAGTTACCAAGTTACAAAAGTATACCAAGTCACCTGTCCATACTATAAAACGTTCAACCCAAGTACGCTAGGTAGGCGTATGTTTTGTTACTACTACGACTAGAAACCATTACTAGACACGTCACAAGTTACCAAAGTTACAGCCCGAATAATGTCACAAGTCACAATGCTACAAGGTCGAGACAACATGCACTCGCCCGGCCCTCCAAGCCGACGAGTGGGGCAGGTCACGCCCAATAGATCTATCCACATTTCCCCCGTTGTGCTATACCGCACATTCATGGTTTCCCCGGGACTTAAAAGATCGTATAGTAACTCATAATAAACCATAGTATGACAAAAGTTCTCAAAACATAGTTCTGTGCATGTTTTCTCCCCCAAAAGTAAAACCAGTTAAAGTGGGGCCGTGAACTCACCTTAGGTTGCGTTACTTCAACTAATGAATAAGATCAGCAAGCTATGCTAGTTCCTTAAAGCGGCGACCTAACATATGACAGTTACAAGTACTTAGACTAATAACCCGTAGGTTAGTTAGTCCCTAGATGTCCAGACCATAACCAGGTTCGTTTGAAAACACGTTGACTGCTTAACTAACCAAATGTACAAGACTCGACATCCCATTGGTGACCCGAGATTCCCCATGTTATACTTGCACTCTCAATCACATAATCATGCAATCACACTTAACATACGTTAGAGTTTAACAAGTCTAACACATCGTTCAAACAGTACACAAATAAGCCCGAGCACGTGTTACCAAGTTATAAGGTATGATACGGGGTTCCTAGCATGTTCCTAGGTGTCAAATCGGGTCTCGGAATGCCAAAATGCACTTACAGCAGCAGTACAAGCGATTAGGAAAAGTCAACTAGAGATTATGAAAGTCAACAGGCGATTATGGGGCTAATCGCCTAATACTATAGGCGATTAGGGTCATGTGGCATGCAAATCAGGAGTTATTAGGCGATTAGGGTCATAAGACATGCAATTCAGGACTTAACTAGCAATTAGGATCACAATCGCATGCAATGAAGGCAATTAGCCCCCAATCGCATATACTATTAGGCGATTAGGGTTCCCTATTAGGCGATTATGCCCCCAATCGCCTATAGTATAGGCGATTAGGGTGGCTAATCGCCTGCAGCTGTTCTGTTCAGGTTTTTCGCGTGTTAAACCCTCCAAATCAGATCCGGAACGTGTGGAACCACCAAATATCGATCATACAACATTACCAAACATATTTCAAGCAAAACCCCTAACTTATCATCGTCCTATCAGTCCCGAATGCAAGCCTTTACCCAAAATAGTATACTTAGCATGAAAACATCACATCAACATGCACAATTTTACCCTAAATAGCAAATACTCAGATTTCATCATGTTATCACGTTGTTCGATCATCCCCTACTGTTCTATCATCATCCTACAACAAACCCTAACATCAAACAACTAGCAAAACACTTCAAATCATCCAAAATCATTCAACTCATTCAAATGGGTCAAAATACTCAACATTCACAATACACCTCTAAAACCATCCAAACTCTTAAGACATCATCATCCTATCATAAACAAGCTGTAAACACCTTAATAACATAATAACAATCCATTTTGAATCATAAAAATCCTATCTTTTAATCATATTTAACACATACAACATGCAAAATGGTTTGAACTTGTTTAAAAACGATTTTCATAGGTTTTCAAAGACATAAATGTTTATAAACCAGGTCTGGACCTTTAGGGAGTAAAACTCAATCATTTAAAGGTTTGGGGATGAAGAACACACCTTGGTTTTATGAGGATTTGATGTGTAATGCTTGGAAATGAGTGTTTTGATGCTAAAACGTGTTCCAGAGGGTGTTTGGGAGTTGGGATATGTTATGAGACGGCTAGGGTTGCATTAGAGGTGTCTTGAAGGTCAAGGGTGGTATTTATAGGCGTTTCTAGTCGTTTAAGACACTGTAGGCGATTGTGCAGCAGCTTTAGGCGATTATGGCCCCTAATCGCCTAAAGCTTTAGGCGATTAGGGCCTAATCGCCTAAAAGAACACCCTACTCGCCCTCCCTATAGGCGATTACAGAGGCTAATCGCCTAAAGCCTCTGCATAATCGCCTATAGGGCCTGTTACAGCGTATTTCGCGCGTTAAGCTCCGTTTTAACACATGTTAACATGTTTTCACATACCGACAAGTCACATAAAGATTATAAACACATAAAGCATGTAAGTAAACACGTTCACACTCGTTCACCAATTCCCGGGACTCGAGACTTGTGTTTCTACTAAGGTTTGACGATTCCACGAATCGTCAATCCTTGCATACCTGGTTAAATGGCCGACATCTAACGATCCTCTAGGTTGTACTACTGACTCCGAACCATAACACAACTTAACCGACCTAGTTAAGTATGCTGTACGCGTGACTCGCTAAGGTAGACTTTGACCCAAACCATAATATTGACCTGAGTTTGCCGGGTGTCACACCGATTCACTATATATCTATTAAATTAGTATTTAAAAAAATCGGTATTTCTAAAGAATTATCAAAACCAAATAAATCGGATTGATAAACTTCTTGAAACACACGAATGAATGATTATATTAGTTTCGCTTCGAGAGTGCTTAACACGTTTGTTCATTCTATATTTATTAAATGATTATATCATTTTTTTTAACAAAATCGATATTTTATCATTGAAATGAATGGATCAGAATAAATCAGACAGGTTGAATTGGTTAAAAAAAATCGTAATCAAATGTATATAAATCATCTGCATCGTATTTAAAAAAACGATTAAATGTGTATTCTAAATGTATATCACTGTTAAGAAATATAGAATGATGATTGAAATGAATGAATATCACTTTTAAAATATATCAAATGACTGATTCCAAACTTGGAAAGATTGAATATCAATGTTAAATACGATTGATTTCTTTTGTAATAATGTTAAGAATAAATAATGAAGCGAAAATAATAATAGGAATTAACATAAGAAGAATAGGATCGATGATTACCTTGAATCGGTTGTGGGGAATCAACAAATTATGAGAGATGAAGAAGGAGGATAAAAATGTTTGTTAGGAAGAAATGGAGAACCCTCTCTAAGGCCTCCATTCGACCCGAGACTACTCTTTTATTATATAGATAGATTATAACTAACTATATTAACTCTCTCCATGTTATTATTTTTTAATAATAACATTTACACATGTATTATTATTCTCTAATAATAATAACTCTATCTCTTATTTATTACTAGGTGAAATCCCGTGTGATACACACGGGAGACCGAGTCCTAAAACTTAAGCCTGTTTAGTAAAAGACAAATTAAGAACCCATTCGTCTGCTGCAAAAAAAACAACTGTTTAGTACCGTCTGTTTTATTTCTTTATAAACAGATATTAATATAAACAACCAAAATATTAAAAAAAACGTATTAAGACCAACTGTTATGTCTGTTTAGTAAACCCCAAATTAATCATCGATCTATTGTTGAAAGGAAAAACTGTATTTCGTAAGGTCTGTTCCTTTTACGATACTAAGTAATAATACTTATTAGATGTTTAATAACTGAAATTGTTACAACAAAGTCCCAAACATAAATCTACACACGGATTAAACCTCTGTTGATTTAACACATATAAATATACAGACGGATTAAAGGTCTGTTGAATAAAACACAAAAGTTAATACGATTCAATTTAGCATCACTGTCACACCCTCAAATTCCCACATGCGGAGTTCTACCGCGAGGCGTGTGACACACCAGGATCCAAGTCAACGGTCACAATAAACGACGTCTAAATGTAAAAACATACGTAAATGAAAACCATGCATAAGGTTAAAACCAACATTCGACAGTGCGGAAGCATTCAAAGTTTACAAAAGTCATGCGTAAATAAAACATAAGTTCAAAAGTTAACAATCCCAAAACATGCAAATGCGACCCTAGACGCGAGACGACTCCAGTGCGACGTGCGCCTATCTGACAGCTGCTACCTTAGCGACCTGAGAAAACATGTTAAAAGAGTCAACATATAATGCTGGTGAGTTCACAGGTTTTATTTAAACGTTTAAAGTGATCCTTCGAAAACCGTTACCGTCACTGTTACTACTATGCTTGTGAGAACGCTAGCTAGGCGCAGAATAAGATTACTACTACGGGTGAAACCATTGCTGACTAAGCCGTGTACTGACCCTTAATTTCCTATGGACTACCGTCATCACCGGTAGGCCTTGTTTTATTAGAGACAATATGCACCCGCCCGGCCTCCAGCCGTTGAGTGGGGCTTGTCAGTTCCCAATAGCGCTATCCATATTTCCCCGCCATATTCCCATGTTAGTGGTTTCTAAGGGACTTTTTGGTGAACCGTATAGTAACAATAAGTAAGCCATAGTATAACGTGAAAACGAGCCATGAGTCATAAAAGAGTTTTAAGCATGTTTCTCCCCCGAAAGCAAAACCAGTAAAAGTGGGGCCGTGAACTCACCTTAGATTGCGTCTTCTGTTAAATGAGTAAACCGTTTACGTGATATGATAGCCCCAACTAGTGGCGACCTATCATAAGATATGTGTCAAGTTAGACTAATAACCCGTCGGGTTCATTAGTCCCTAAGTCCAGTCCATGACCATTATGTGTTCGAAAAACGTGTTTGACCGACAACCAGACTACGTAAGACAAGACTCGACATCCCATTGGTGACCCGACATATCACGTGTTCATCTCATACACAAACATACACAAATCATGCAACTTAGTACTTAACATGTGTTAAAGTTCAACGAGTCTATCACATAGGTCAAATAACGCACAAACAAGTCCATACACGTGTTACTATGTTACTAGACATGTCACGGGGTTCCTAGCATGTTCCTAGGTGTCAAATCGGGTTTCGGAATGTCAAAATACACTTATAACAGCAGTACACGCGATTAGGAACTTAGCATGCAATTAGGAAAAGTCAACTGGTGATTAGGATTGGTCAACAGGCAATTAGGATGCTAATCGCCTACCTTAGTAGGCGATTGTGAGGCTAATTGCCTGCTAAGAGGCCTAATCGCCTACCACATCAGGCGATTAGGATGGCTAATCGCCTGCAGCTGCTGCGCGATGCAATTTCGCGCGTTTAACCCTCCAAATCAGATCCGAAACATGTGTAAACACCCAATATCAATCCTAACACATTAACAAACATATTTCAAGCAAAACCCCTAAGTTTTCATCAATCTAACAGTCCCGAATGCGAGCGTTTTCCCAAAATAGTAAACTTAACATGTAAACATCACATCAACATGCAAGAACTTGCCCTAAATAGCAAATATCCAGATTTCATCACATAACCACGTTGTCCGATAGTATCCTACTGCTCTACCATCATCCTAATGCAAAACCCTAACATCATACAATCAACAACTCACCTCCTAACATCCTTAATCATTCAAAACCATCCAAATGGGTCAAAATATCAAACATCAACAATACACAACCAAAACCATCCAAACTCCTAGAACATCATCATACTAACTCATAACAGCCATAAACACCTTAATAACACAAGAACAATCATGTTTCAATCCTAAAAATCCTACCTTTAAACACATATAACATATATAACATGCTTAAAGGTTTGGGTTTGTTTAAAAATGAGTTGGCAGTGTTGTGTCCTGACTTGCACACACCAGAGTATAGGAGGATTGAGCACTACGTTTCAGGGCTAGTACCAGAGATAGCAGGGTTGGTGGCTGTGGGCAATCTCCCCACTTATGCAGAGGTGGTTCGATCGGCTCACAGGATGACGAATCTGAAGGTGAATGAGGGTATCTTGCCTGCCCGAGGTTCGACTGTCAAGACTCCTGAAGGTAACAAGCGCAAGTGGGATAGTGTTGGGAAAGGTTCTGTGCCAGCTGCATCTCAACAGGGTAAGAGATTTGATGTTGGGGGTTCTTCTTCTTCGGGCTCTAAACAGGATGGTTATGCTGGGAAACTCCCGAAGTGTAATCAGTGTGGATTTCATCATATGGGCGATTGTGACAAGTCCCGCTGCCACCCGGTGTCAACGATTTGGCCATCATGCTAAGGATTGCAGGGTCGTTTTACAGCCACAACCAATTCAGGCCGCTGCTACTGTCCCTGCTCTTCAGGGAACTCCGGGAATGCAAGGTTGTTACAATTGTGGTGAAGCAGGGCATTTCAAGCGAAATTGCCCAAAGCTGAATCAGGGGGAGGCAAGTACGGCAAGGGATGGTGGAAACAACAAAGGCGGTGGTGTAGCTGCTCGTGCTTATGTTATTGGGGCTAAAGAGGACCAGGAGGACCCGGACACTGTTACCCGTACGTATTCTTTCTTATCTCTTGCTACGCTTTGGTTCTACTTTTATCCGCATTATTGTGTGTTCGTGTTTTCGGGTGTTTTCTTTGCGGTTTGGTCTTTACTTCTCATTCTTTGGGTCGACGAGGGTCCTTTGGGGATGCTACTTGGACGGTACCGGTGGGTTAGTTATACCGATCATAGTAGTCTCCAGTAGGCCTTCGACCGGGGGGGGGTCTCTAGCCTTGTATTCGCATTTGGGGAAGTGGTTTCCCGGTTGTTACTGTCGCGTTTTGATTCATGACTTTCACTCGTTGAACTTTGGGGAAACGTTACTTGGGCACACACAGAGGTCGACACTCATCACTGTTGAGGCCGAAAGAATCTTGGGGCGAGATTCCTTTCAACAGGGGGATGATGTGACGACCTGGAAAATTTTTCTTCTTATTTGCTTTCTCTCTTCGACTTCGGGAAATTTTCGGGACGAAAATTCTTTCAACAGGGGGATGACGTGACACCCGACAATCTCCGGTAGCTAACTTTTGAAAACTTAGTAAGTCTACCTTAGCGAGTCGCGCATACGTTACACATAACAGGGTCAGTCGAGTCGAGTCGCACATCGTTGGGGTTTTAACGCACGCAAGTCTCGAGTCCCGGGAATTGGTGAACGAGTGTGAACGTGTTTATTTTCATATATTATGTGTTTATAATCATTATGTGACTTGTCGGTATGTGAAAATGTGTTAACATATGTTAAAACGGAGTTTAACGCGCCGAATACACAACACCAGGCCCTGAGGGCCTTCATGAGGGCGATTAGCATGATGATATAGGCGATTGGGTATGTCAGGTAGGCGATTGGGGGGCTAATCGCCTATAGTGAAGGCGATTAGCAGCCCTAATCGCCTGATAAAGCTGCATAATCGTCTATAAGGTACCTGACGACTAGAAACGCCTATAAATACCACCCTTGACCTCCAAAACACCATTTATGCAACCCTAGCCGTCCCATAACCCATACTAACACACAAACACTCTCTGGAACTCGTTTTTACATCAAAACAACCATTTCCAAGCTTATTCCATCAATTTCTCTTAAATCCAAGGTGTGTTCTTCAAACCCAAACCTTTAAATGATTATATTTTACTCCCTAAACGTCCAGACCTGACTTATAAATGTTTTTGTCTTTGAAAATCCCTTTAAAACCGTTTTTAAACAAACCCTCACCTTTATGTGTGTTATATGTGTTATTTGTGTTTAAAGGTAGGATTTTTAGGATTGAATCATGATTGCTTTTGTATTGTTATGATGTTTATGGCTGTTACCAGTTAGTATGATGATGTTCTAGGAGTTTGGATGGTTTTGGTTGTGTATTGTTGATACTTGATGTTTTGACCCATTTGAAGGATTTTGGATGATTAAGGATGATATGAGGTGTGTTGTTGATTGTTTGATGTTAGGGTTTGCTCTAGGATGATGCTAGAACAGTAGGATGCTGTCGGACAACGTGGTTATGTGATTAAATCTGGATATTTGCTATTTAGGGCAAGTTCTTGCATGTTGATGTGATGTTTACATGTTAAGTTGCTATTTTGGGAAAACGCTCGCATCCGGGACTATTAGAACGATGAAAACTTAGGGGTTTTGCTTGAAATATGGTTGTTAATGTGTTAGGATTGTTATTGGGTGTTTACACACGTTTCGGATCTGATTTGGAGGGTTAAACGCGCGAAAAACCGGAACAGCTGGGCTATAGGCGATTGGGGACCCTAATCGCCTATGCTATAGGCGATTGGGAGCCCAATCGCCTGATATGAAGGCCTAATCGTGTATAGATAGGCGATTGGGGTCATAATTGCCTTCATTTCATGCAATTGTGACCCTAATCACTAGTTAAGCCCTGAATTGCTTGCCTTATGACCATAATCGCCTGAAATGCACATGGATAGCCCTAATCGCCTATAATAAGGGGCGATTAGCCTCTGTAAGTGCCTGTTGACCATCCCTAATCACATGTTGACTTTTCCTAATTGCATGCTAAGTTCCTAATCGCGTGTAATGCTGTTATAAGTGTATTTTGACATTCCGAAACCCGATTTGACACCTAGGAACATGATAGGAACCCCGTGACATGCCTAGTAACATAGTAATACGTGTTTGGACTTGTTTGTGCGTTATTTGACCTATGTGTTAGACTCGTTGAACTTTAACGCATGTTAAGTACTAAGTTGCATGATTTGTGTATGTTTGAGTATGAGATGAACATGGGGAGTCTCGGGTCACCAATGGGATGTCGAGTCTTGTACACTTGGTCAGTTTAACAGTTAACGTGTTTTCAAACGAACCTGGTTATGGTCTGGACACTTGGGGACTATTTGACCTGCGGGTCAATGGTTCGGGTACTCATATGCGTTCAATGATAGGTTGCCAATACTAGGGCTGTCATTTGCATTGTCTGTGGTTTATTAAGAAGAACGCAATCTAAGGTGAGTTCACAGCCCCACTCTTTACTGGTTTTGCTTTCGGGGGAGAAAACATGCTGGGTACTGGTATTCATAAAACGTGCGTCAACTTACGTTTGAGTAGTCATAAAAGGTGTGTCAACTTACGTTTGAGTATTCATAAAAGGTGTGTCAACTTACGTTTTCGTATTCATAAAAGGTGTGTCAACTTACGTTTTCGTACTCATAAAACCTATGATTTGCTAAGTACTCGGATTGGTAAAGCTTACAAGGTAGTCGTTGGTTACTATATGGTATTACGTATTAGTGTTCTTGAATTCTTTATGCACTAGAGTATTCTTTTGGGTTGCTATACGATTTGTTAAAGTCCCGGGGAAAACCATGAATGTGCGGTGGTTGCACAACGGGGGAAATATGGATAGATCTATTTGGGCGTGACCGGCCCCACTCGTCGGCTTGGAGGGTCGGACGGGTGCATGTTGTCTCTTAGAGTATTCTTGTATTCTTGTATTCTTGTATTCGGGCAGGTAGTATTCTTGTATGCATGTATGCGTGTCCAGTAATGGTTTTCCAATCGTAGTAGCGACAGGTATTCATTTTGGATGGTATTCTTTGAGTAGTATTCTTCCAGTCGATTTACGTATGGTTTGGTCTACTTTGGAATATTCTTTGGAACTAACTAAGTTGCTTTTCACAAAAACCTGTGAACTCACCAGCATTATATGTTGACGTTTTTAGCATGTTTTTCTCAGGTCGTTAAGGTAGCAGCATCGGACTTAGGCGCACGGAGTCTCACTTGGCGTCTAGGAGTTTAGTTTCATGTTTTCAGTACATTCAGACTTCAGTCACGTTGTTTAAAGTTGTAATCAAGATTTTAAAAGCTTCCGCTGTTGGTTTATGTTATGAAACTAAATGTTTTTATTTTACGTATTTTATCATATAGTGTTGTTTATTGTGACCGTTGACTTGGATCCTGGTTTGTCACACGCCTCGCGGTAGAACTCCGCAGGTGGAAATTTGAGGGTGTGACAGTTTGTGTGTTGGTATGGGTTATGGGACGGCTAGGGTTGCACAAATGGTGTTTTAGAGGTCAAGGGTGGTATTTATAGGCGTTTTAGTCATCAGGTGCAGTATAGGCGATTGTGCAGCCTTATCAGGCGATTAGGGCTGCTAATCGCCTACCTTATCAGGCGATTAGCCCCCAATCGCCCCCTAATCAAGCCTAATCGCCCCCTAAGCAAGCTAATCGCCCTCCTGTAGGCGATTAGGGCTCCCTAATCGCCTGCAGGGTCTGTTATTGGGTATTTGGCGCGTTAAACCCCGTTTTAACATATGTTAACACGTTTTCACATACCGACAAGTCACATAATGATTATAACCACATAATACATGAAAACAAACACGTTCACACTCGTTCACCATTTCCCGGGACTCGAGACTTGCGTGTGTTAAAACCCCAATGATGTACGACTCGACTCGACTGACCCTGTCATGTGTAATGTATGCCTGACTCGCTAAGGTAGACTTACTGAGTTTTCAAAAAGTTAATTACCGGAGTTTGCCGGGTGTCACATCATCCCCCTGTTGAAAGAATTTTCGTCCCGAAAATTTCCCGAAGTCGAAGAGAGAGAGCAAATAAGAAGAAAAATTTTTCCGGGTCGTCACAATCACAAACACATAAAAAAACTATATATAATCTTGAAAGACATACAAAACTAAAAACATAAATAAATACAATCAACCTTAAACATCAAAGATACATAGCTACTTAAAGGAATTAATAAACTTAAGCTTTAATTCCATTGAGGCTTCAACTTGTGCATGTAGATCTTTCAGTTTTGCTAAAAAATCTACGTCCTTACTCCCGGCCTTAGAATTGTACAAAAACGTCAAATCACGAACAGCAGTTGAAGGCATTGACTTCAAAATCCGTTGCACGTCATCTCGCTCAAACGTGCCCAAGTGCAAACTGTCAAAACAAATCTTCAAATCTCTTCTAGTATTCAAATCTTGATAGTACTGTTCTCTAATTTGATTAACAACAAACTCCTTCATTTCATATTCTTGGTTATTACTTAGGGCAGCCATTGGGGTTGGTGGCCCAATGGTAGAAGCAAAGCTTCTAGGAACACCTAAGGGGGAGGTCATGGGTTCAAGTCCCATAAGGAGTAGAAATTTGCCGTTCAAAAAAAAAATTACTAATTTATACATTTAAAACGCGTGAACTTGGAAAGTCATAGCGTAGAAATACTTTAAAAAACGAAGAGACAAAATAATAAATTATCAGTTGTGCAAATCAAAGATTTAAATAATCATATCAAATATCGTGTCAAATTAATTATCTTTCAAAATTATTTCTATATATATGTTCAAATCCATCTTAGAATTTATCAATAAATTCCACACAGAACATATTTTAAACTTCATCTACCAAAATGGCAAACAGATCATACTATCATTTTGCTGATACATCAGATGTTAAGTCAATATTCGGTCTTTGGTCAGTAAAAGAAAAGATAAAAGATGAAGATGTTAGAAATGAAGTGGAGAAGATAGAAGAAATACTTAAGCAACAATCATGGACAAACATTGGGGTGCTAGATATGGTGTTGCATGAACCTCCAACTGCTTTGAGAGACAAGATAGAAGACTACATGACTCAACAACTACAAATGGACAACAACATTAACGAAGCATTGATGGAGTTAAAAAATAATCTTTCAAGAGAGATTTTGAAAAAGAAACACAGAGTTTTAGAGATTTTAATTAAGTAGTTTATATAGTAGACATGCTTTTTATTATGTATTTTTAATTAAATGTTAAGAATTGTTTAGTAAAAACAACATCAAGAAGCAAATCATCTGCTGCAAATAAAACCTGCTTATTACCATCTGTTTGTTTCTTTAAAACAATTACTTTATCGTCGGTTTAGTAAAACCAAAATTACCAGGTCAATACTATGCTGTAAAGAAAATGTGTTTGCTACATCTGTTTCTTTCTTTAAAACAATTACTACTGAAAATATAAAAAAACGTAAACAGTACAACTGTTATACTCTGGTTAAAACCGCATTAAGGAGTGAATCTACTGTTAAAACAAAAATTGTATTTCGTAACTTCTGTTTCTTTCAAAATACCAGGTAATATTACCGATCAGATGTTTAATAATTCAAGGTATTACAATCACGGAAACATAAATCTACACAAATTAAAACAAAAAAGAGGATGAGGAAATTAAAAAGTAAACCTAAAGTTGAAAGAAATACTGTATTTGCTAACGTCTCAGATTACCAATATTTGCAGAGAGTGAGAATGGAGTAATGAATATTGGGAATTCATCATCTTTTATACGCTGAAATATAATAAGTATTCATAGAGTTGGTTTTCAATTTTATTAGTTAGATTTGAAGTAAATGTAAAGTTGGAAGTTACTTTTGAAAATTTTAATTTATTTTTTATAACATCTGTTGATACATGTTACTTTCCCACTGAAACAACTCTTGAAATTCTATTTTATTTTTATTTAACAATCAAATTACCTAACAAAAACAAATACTATTTAATAATATTTGTACAAAGATGAAGATGTCACTTTTTAGTTTTTACATTAAATAATTAGTGTTTAACTTCTGTTTTAGTAATATCTGTTCCTTTCACAACAGCAGTTAATAGTAGATTTATAAAGAAAACAAATAGTAGAGTTGTTCATCATCTTTTAAAAAAACAAATTAACTACGATTACACGATTTAAACTTTTTATTCAACCAAAATTTTATAACACTGTCTATTCAAATCATTTAGAAGTCATCAACAAATTTGTGAAACAGCAGTTACACAATTTAAGCCTATTATTACAAATTCCATAATTTGAGTTATACATTGAATTAAACAGAACTAAATACAAAATGGAAGAGTTATAAAAAAACAAATAGATATATCTCTAAAAAGAGTACTTCACTCACAACAGAATTACAATATGCGACTTTACAAAGTACATAAAAATACAAGAAAACATAAAAAAACCCTAGCAACAACTGTGACACCCGTCAAACTCCGGTAATTAACTTTTTGAAAACTTAGTAAGTCTACCTTAGCGAGTCGCGCATACATTACACATAACAGGGTCAGTCGAGTCGAGTCGTACATCATTGGGGTTTTAACACACGCAGGTCTCGAGTCCCGGGAATTGGTGAACGAGTGTGAACATGTTTATCTTCATGTATTATGTGTTTATAATCATTATGTGACTTGTCGGTATGTGAAAACGTGTTAACATATGTTAAAACGGAGTTTAACGCGCCAAATACACAGAACCAGACCCTGAGGGCGATTAGGAAGCCCTAATCGCCTTCAGAGGGGCGATTAGCAGCACATAGAGGGCGATTGGGCAAGGTTATGGGCGATTGGGGGCTAATCGCATGTTAGTGAAGGCGATTAGCAGCCCTAATCGCCTGATAAGGCTGCACAATCGCCTATACTGCACCTGACGACTAGAAACGCCTATAAATACCACCCTTGACCTCTAAAACACCATTTGTGCAACCCTAGCCGTCCCATAACCTATCTCAACCCACAAACACCCTCTGGAACTCATTTTTACATCAAAACAACCATTTCCAAGCTTATTCCATCATTTCCTCTTAAATCCAAGGTGTGTTCTTCAAACCCAAACCTTTAAATGATTATATTTTGTTCCCTAAAAGTCCAGACCTGACTTATAAATGTTTTTGTCTTTGAAAACCCATTTAAAACCGTTTTTAAACAAACCCAAACCTTTATGTGTGTTGTATGTGTTATTTGTGTTTAAAGATAGGATTTTTAGGATTGAAACATGATTGTCCTTGTGTCATTAAAGTGTTTATGGCTGTTACAAGTTAGTATGATGATGTTCTAGGAGTTTGAAGGGTTTTGGTTGTGTATTGTTGATGTTTGATGTTTTGACCCATTTGAATGATTTTGAATGATTAAGGATGCTATGAGGTGTGTTGTTGATTGTTTGATGTTAGGGTTTGCTTTAGGATGATGCTAGAGCAGTAGGATACTATCGGACAACGTGGTTATGTGATTAAATCTGGATATTTGCTATTTAGGGCAAGTTCTTGCATGTTGATGTGATGTTTACATGTTAAGTTGCTATTTTGGGAAAACGCTCGCATTCGGGACTGTTAGAACGATGAAAACTTAGGGGTTTTGCTTGAAATATGTTTGTTAATGTGTTAGGATTGTTATTGGGTGTTTACACATGTTTCGGATCTGATTTGGAGGGTTAAACGCGTGAAAAACCGGAACAGCTCTGCTGAGGGCGATTGGGGACCCTAATCGCCTATGCTATAGGCGATTGGGAGCCCAATCGCCTGATAAGGAGGCCTAATCGTGTGTATGTAGGCGATTGGGGGCCTAATCGCCTTCATTTCATGCGATTGTGATCCTAATCACTAGTTAAGCCCTGAATTGCATGTCTTATGACCCTAATCGCCTGATAAGCACATGGATAGGCCTAATCGCCTATGATAAGGGGCAATTAGCCTCTATAATTGCCTGTTGATCATCCCCAATCACATGTTGACTTTTCCTAATTGCATGCTAAGTTCCTAATCGCGTGTACTGTTGTTATAAGTGTATTTTGACATTCCGAAACCCGATTTGACACCTAGGAACATGATAGGAACCCCGTGACATGCCTAGTAACATAGTAACACATGTATGGACTTGTTTGTGCGTTATTTCACCTATGTGTTAGACTCGTTGAACTTTAACACATGTTAAGTACTAAGTTGCATGATTTGTGTATGTTTGAGTATGAGATGAACACGTGGAATGTCGGGTCACCAATGGGATGTCGAGTCTTGTCTTACGTAGTCTGGTTGTCGGTCAAACACGCTTTTCGGACACATAATGGTCATGGACTGGACTTAGGGACTAATGAACCCGACAGGTTATTAGTCTAACTTGACACATATCTTATGATAGGTCGCCAATAGTTGGGGCTAACATATCTTACAAACGGGTTACTCATATCACATAGACGTTTTACTCATAAACGGAATACGCAACCTAAGGTGAGTTCACGGCCCCACATTTTACGGTTTTTGTTTTCGGGGGAGAAACATGCTTAAAACTCTTTTATGACTTATGGCTCGGTTTCATCTTAAACTCTTTTATGGCTTATGACTCTTTTTCACGTTATACTATGGCTTACTTATTGTACTATACGGTTCATCAAAAAGTCCCTTAGAAACCACTAACATGGGTATATGGCGGGGAAATATGGATAGCGCTATTAGGAACTGACAAGCCCCACTCGACGGTCGGACCGGGCGGGTGCATATTGTCTCTAATAAAACAAGGTCTACCGGTGATGACGGTAGCCCATAAGAAACTAAGGGTCACTACACGGCTTAGTCAGCAATGGTTTCACCCGTATGAGTATCTTATTCTGCGCCTAGCTAGCGTTCTCACAAGCATAGTAGTAACTGTGATGGTAACGGTTTTCGAAGGACCACTTTAAACGTTTAAATAAAACCTGTGAACTCACCAGCATTATATGTTGACTCTTTTAGCATGTTTTCTCAGGTCGCTAAGGTAGCAGCTGTCAGATAGGCGCACGGGGTCGCACTGGAGTCGTCTCGCGTCTAGGGTCTCAGTTGCATGTTTGAAGTTGTTAACTTTTGAACTTACGTTTTATTTCTGCAAGACTTTTGTAAACTCTGAATGCTTCCGCACGGTCGAATGTTGGTTTTAAATTTTATGAATGGTTTTTGTTTACGTATGTTTTTACATTTAGACGTCGTTTATTGTGACCGTTGACTTGGATCCTGGTGTGTCACACGCCTCGCGGTAGAACTCCGCGTGTGAAAATTTGAGGGTGTGACAACAACCAAACCCTAAACAATGATCTTCCTTGCAAGCATGATCCAAAAAAATCATCCAATGAAAAGCAGTACACGACAGCAGGTCGTATATAAATATCATCAGGATGCAAAAACCCCTAACATTGAAAATAGGAAGGGGATGTGTATTATTTATACATATAATAATAAATTGATGTTTTCCTTTGATTGTAGGAATCAGCAGAAAACATCAATTAGAAGTGATTAACCAACTAACAGTTGGTTATCTATTTTCCTTTGATTGTAAGAACCTTTCGAAAAATTTGTAAAAACAAATTGTAAAGTAGTATCATAATGCATATTGAATGGAGAGATGTAAAGTGAGAATGGGGAAATGAATATTGGAACTTCATCCCCTTTTATAGGCAGAAATATAATAACTATTCATAAAGTTGGTTTTCAATTTTATTAGTTGGATTTGAAGTATATGTAAAGTTAGAAGTTACTTTTGAAAATTTTAATTTATTTTTTATAAAATGAAAGACAATTGCAACACAACAATAATAATAAAATAATAATAAAGTAACTTCAAAATGGTAATCATTATTTTTGGGACTATATATAACATCTGTTGATACGTGTTACTTTCCCACTGAAACAACTCTTGAAATTCTATTTTATTTTTATTTAAAAATCAAATTACCTAACAAAAACAAATAATATTTAATAATATTTGTACAAAGATGAACATGTCATGTTTTACATTAAATAATAAGTGTTTAACTTCTGTTTTAGTAATTCTATTTTATTTTTATTTAACAATCAAATTACGTAACAAAAACAAATATCATTTAATAATATTTGTACAAAGATGAAAATGTCATGTTTTACATTAAATAATAAGTGTTTAACTTCTGTTTTAGTAATTCTATTTTATTTTTATTTAATAATCAAATTACGTAACAAAAACAAATAATATTTAATAATATTTGTACAAAGATGAACATGTCATGTTTTACATTAAATAATAAGTGTTTAACTTCTGTTTTAGTAATTCTATTTTATTTTTATTTAACAATCAAATTACCTAACAAAAACAAATACTGTTTAATAATATTTGTATAAAGATGAACATGTCATGTTTTACATTAAATAATAATTTAACTTCTGTTTTAGTAATTCTTTTTTTTTATTTAACAATCAAATTACCTAACAAAAACAAATACTATTTAATAATATTTGTACAAAGATGAACATGTCATGTTTTACATTAAATAATAAGTGTTTAACTTCTGTTTTAGTAATATCTGTTCCTTTCACAACAACAGTTAAAAGTAGTAATCAGATGTTTTGTATTGAATACAATGAAAACTAAACATACACTTTAAATATCTAAATTAAAAAATTATGTAACAATAGTTGAAACAACATGTGAAACGACGGAAGAGTATATCTTTTTTTAAAACAATTAGTCATCAAATTAAACTTCAAATATGTTGAATCAGTTAAACTCATCGTTTTTAAAACACCTTTTATACAAACAATTGTTGATTCAAACAGATGATTCAAAAAACACTGTCCACAAAATACATGTTCAATTAAACCATTTTTACTAACAATATCATCAAATTCACGATTACCAAATTGTTGCTATAAATTTATATCAAAATTCATGAACCTTTCTGATAATAACATTCAGGAAATACAAAATAAAGATACATCAACTTAAACCCTTTAACATATGATTTGCAACTAAACCCCACCAAAATAAAAGCATTGTAACAACATCAAAATATTTCCACTCCCTACCATGGCATTAATTTTTAGTTATAACCAAAATTCCTACTGATTGATCAAACTTGAAATTATAGCAGTCACCCATTTTCAATCCTTTGGAGTTTATAAAACTTACCCATCTCCTAATTGCAAACCTATAAAGTTAAAATATAAGAGTTTTACTTATATTATTAAAATTAATTGCAAATTTAATTATTAAAATTTAAGTAATACCTTTGGTTACCCCTATCTTTTTCCACGTATAGTTTACACTCGTTAACTTCACCTTCATTCACTTAAACAAAAATCTTATGCGGCAAAGTACGGTTAGCTAAGTTAACTGTTGGAGCAGGAAGCCACTGAAAAGTTTATGTATTTATAACATTATTAGTTAATTAACTTCAGTAAAATAATGAAAAATATAACACATAAACTTATATATAACTTACATAACGTTTTTTAATAACAGCATTATGCTCATAAACTTTAACAGTCATATTTTGATTCAAATCATCTACCTGTACAACCATTTTAAATAAATGTATTAGTACATAACATTAGATATGATAGAATATTAATTGCATATAAATACTTATAATATAAACAAAACATATACACGATTTTTTAACCTGCATGTCAACCTGATCATGATCAGACATTTCAATATCTTGACCTGATTGTTCAGATTGGTGAGTTTGCTGAAAAAGATAACTACCATTTCTTAAAAAGACCTTAATTTCAAATGCGAAGAGATCTCTCATCTCCAGAAAGACAAAGTCGAAAACATCCAACTGAAGATCTTTAACTACATTCAACCATCCATCATACAATTATCTTCAATCTCCAAGAATGATCACCAAATTTAATAGTTACTAAATGTTCAGTAACTTTAGCATCACGATAGACACAAGAAAAACTATCAGGTACTCTCTGTCAGTAAAACAAATAAAAAAAATTCTGTTATTTTGTTAGTTTTAATGATAAATATGCGTATAATAATAGTAGAAAAATACGTACTAAAAAGTCGCTTGAAGGGTCATATATAAACTGAATGAAAGAAGCCCCACAAATCAAGTTTCAAAAACAGGACATTAACAAAGTGTCTTTAGAAACATACTCAAATAATAATATATCATGCACTTCAAGTCCCATATCCTTAACAACAGTTTGCCATCCTTTACTGAACTCGGCTTCATTTAAAAAATGCCTCATTAAAACAACTTCCCATTTCCTTGTATCTGCTGTAGTAGTTATAATTACATGATTATCCTTAGCTTTAGAAGGATGAGAGTTATCAACAAAATTTACTGATAAATTCTACAAACACAAAACATTTAAAAATATGTAAGCACCAAAAATTACCTTATTACAACTAATATAACTTTCAATAACATAATAAAGAGTTCATAGCCAAAATCGTCCCTGGGGTTTGGTCACTTTGCCACTTCAGTCCAAAACCCAAACCTTTTACATTTGGGTCCTTCAGTTTCACTTTTTTTGTCGAATTCGTCCCTGACAAGGTTTGGGGTATGGACTAAAGTGGCAAAAAGTGACAAAACCTCAAGGACAAATTTAGCAAAAAAAAATAAAACTGAAGGACCCATAACAAAAAAAATAAAACTGAAGGACCCAGATGTAAAAGGTTTGAGTTTTGGACTGAAGTGGCAAAAGTGACCAAACCTCAGGGACGATTTTGGCTATAAACTCCATAATAAATACCAGATTTTCAGCTTCAAGTTCAACAACTCATCCAATGAATGAGCTCATTTTAACTGTTTACATATTAAAATCAATCTAAAACAAATTACTAACACAAATATAATATCTTAATGAATCATAAAAATATAATCACAATAAAAAATACGGCTGATTTCCATGTTAGTTAAATATTTGTAAATATTCACGTAAGATATCTTGATTCAGAAATGATTTTACCTGATTTAATGTTTGTGAAATTAACTTTAGAACTTGTAAATAATGGATATCTACATTACAGATTCACTTGGAACTCTTTTAATTTGTTCAGAACTTTGATACAAAACTTTAACTCTGATATTAGACAGCTTATATATTGGGTGGGGACATCGACGTATTTTACACTATAGTTACTTGCATTTCACATATTCTATTAAAAAAATGTACTTAAAAACTCAATATTAAATTAATTTTGACTTAAAAGAATTTCATTATTAACTTATAACTTAAATGAAATATTTATTTGATATATTTTTACTAATTTAAATTACAAGTATAAATTCATTTAAGTAGTATTAAATCAATAAAGGTTAAGAAGAATTTTCTTAATCTTATCTATTATGTATTTTATAATCACGTGTTCGAGTCAACAGAAATTATAAACAACTGATAAAATCCTATATACTGTTGCCATATCCTCAAATTATTCTACAGTTGATTAAATATCTGTTAACGTTTATCATCTGTTCACTCAAGCCGAATATCAATTAACTTTTTTTTACAACAGATGTTTTTATTGTAAAATATGTTTACTTTCTATACACTTATAACCATTTTTTTAAATAAAATAGCACAATATTTAAGTACTTTTGGAGAATAGAAAACCACAATGCATTTTTTAATCCTATCTTTTATATCTTTTCTAACTATCTGTTCGACAAAACAGATTTTAAAAACATCAGATAAAATAATAAAGATTGTTATGTATGTGTTGATGCACTTTCTGTGGACGTCACTGTCGAATAGACTAGGGTTGAGTCTAGGTATAGTGTTACATGAGATTGTGGTGATCCATAAGGGCATTTTATGGATCTGACGCAGTTGTAAAATATAGGACAATACCAAAGCCAGGTTCGACCTAATATACACTGGGCGAATGTGGAAATGCTCCACATTCGACCATTCAAAAGGGGCGAACGTGGAACTTGGGTTTTGGACTATAAATAGCAATCTCATGTGTTTGTATTCATTTGGTGATTTGAGTTTGTACTTTGAATGCTCTCAAGGGGGAGGTCATGCCCGACCTCCCCCGGCCACGAGATAGATGTTTATCCTACTGATGACAGTGTCTGTAACCGTTTCTGTAGTAATACGAATCTGTGATGACGTTGTTATCGTATATTTCTGTCTCGTCTCGAATTCCCCTTCTGAAACCGAGTTGTTTACGCGTATTCGATCCGCGAGTTCGGTCCATAACTGGATGTTAAGAATGAACCGTGTGACAAACCTGTCAAGGTGTTTTATCGGATGGAAGGATCCGATAAAATCATCTCTGACGAGGAATTTCCAATCAAAAATGCTAACTATGCTAAAATTGATAAAATCTGGCAAGAAAGCACCATTTGGTTCCCAAAACATGAGAGAACAAATGAAATTCCACCTGCCATTTTAAAGAAATTGTATTTGGATGTTCCTCAAGAACCAAAGGTCCATGTCACAGAGTTCATTCGACCCAAAAACAGAGCTAACGGTTTTCATGAGCCTGCTTACTCAAAAGGGCCACTCCCTGAGAGTTTGAGGAATCAACAGTATAATGATCAATATCCTGTTCGATCATTTGCTCAACCGAATGCTCCAAATGTTTTTGAAGAGTACCGTGCATGTTTTAAATGCGGGGAGCGAGGGCATTTACTTGCTCAGTGCCCGTATGTAAGGCATAAAAGGCACGAAGTTGAAGTGAGGAATTCCATGAGGAAACCGATTGATCATTATGTTCCACCACACAGACGGGTTGTTCCTCAACAACAACAGTTTTACAATCAAAACAATTTTTACCAAATGAGGAACAATCGTCCAATTCAATATGATCGAAGAAATCGGATTGCTATGGAACAATCATGGAGAAAACCAGTGGTGAACACAACAAATGATAGGCAAAAGGTTCCACTAAAACCAATTGTCAAGTCAAATGTTGGACCTAAGTCTGTTAACTCAGATAAGGTAACCAAGAAAGTTTCATTTGCAAACAATGTTCAGAAACCGACTGAGAATCCAAAATCTCAGATTCGTATTCTGAAAAGGTCTGAACATTCTTGGACACCCAATGGTTCTCCAGGAGCCTCAACTTCAAAAGTCATTGAGAAAAAGGAAACTGTTTTGAACAATCCTAAAAAGATTGATCCAAAACAAATTGTGAATGAAAATGTTTGTTTGAACAATGTTATTCCAAGACCCAAGACTCAGGCTTGGGTCCCCCGAAAGAACTAACTGTTTTACATGATGTGTGCAGGGAGCTTCAGCTGGCCCTATTAGCAGTCTTTGGATTGTTGATAGTGGAGCTTCAGGCCACATGACAGGGGATCTTGCATTATTGTTCGACGTGAAGAACATTAATGGTGGATATGTCGCATTCGCTGGAAATAAAGGTGGATATATTACTATGGAGGGGAGCGTGAGTAATGGAATAGTGAGCTTTGAGAGAATATCTTATGTGAAGCAGATCGATTATAATCTGTTGAGCGTCAGTCAAATTTGTGATAAACAATTTACTGTGCATTTTGATGACAAATCCTGCTATATTCTCAAACCGGGCTTCAAAATTCCAAAGGAGTGGATAATGTTGAAGGCACCTCGCGTCAATAATCTCTATATTCTTGATATGTCCAAGGCGATGACATCACAGGGGCAAATAACATGTTTTCTATCCAAGGCGACTGAGAAGGAATCGATAATGTGGCACCGAAGAATGGGGCACATTCATCTGAGAAAAATGAACCAACTTGTGAGAAATGGGCTTGTCGATGGAGTAAACGTGAAACATTTCCATCTGAATGACAAGTGTGTTAGTTGTACGAAGGGGAAGCAACACAAACAGTCCCACAAAGTGAAGAAAGTTAACTCTATTGAGATGCCACTTGAGCGATTGCACATGGATCTATTTGGACCGGTCAAGCGCAAAAGTCATCTTGGGGAGCTGTATTGTTTAGTTGTCACTGACGACTACTCAAGATTTTCATGGGTGATGTGTTTGCAGAATAAAAGTGACACCTTTAACAACCTGAAAGTTCTGTTCACTCGATTGGAGAATCTCTACAATGTGAAGATAAAGAGAATTCGGAGTGATAATGGGACGGAGTTCAAAAATGCCAAGATGGATGAACTTTGTGAAAGCAAAGGGATACATCATGAATATTCGGCTCCGTACACCCCACAACAGAACGGTGTTGCTGAACGAAAGAATAGGACTCTAATTGAAGCGGCTAGAACAATGCTCGCAGATTCAAATCTTCCGGTAATGTTCTGGAACGAGGCGATTTATGCAGCAAATTATACACTCAATCGGGTTCTAACAGTGAAGAAGTTTGGTAAAACATCTTATGAGCTATTACACCGAAGAAAGCCGAACTTAGAGTATCTAGAACCTTTTGGGGCACCATGCACGATGTTGAATCCAAGCGAGAAGTTTAGTCCTAAAGCTGAAGAGGGATACTTTGTTGGATATGCAACCCCGCTCAAAAGGGTATACAACAAGCGAACTCGTCGGGTGGAGGATTGGGCTAACGTGGAAGTTCAACGTTATACTCAAAATTTGCAAGGCACGGGTCCTGATTGGATGTTTGATTACAAAGACTTCTTTGAATCATTCAATCTAGATAGCTTGGTTGAAGAAGCTGTTATCAGATTACTTTACGAGTGTGAAAATGCGACGACTTCACCATTGGTGCGTCCGATCACCATGAACCCCCTACCAGCTTCTAATGATACCAATGCTCCTATACAAGAGGAAGAAGTGTTTCAGGAGGCTTCTACTTCATTAGACTCTTCAGAATCTGAAGATGAACAATTTGAAGAAGTCATTCTTGAACATGCAGAAGAACCAGAGGCACCGCCAGTGAACCCAACTCCAACTCCAGATGTTGCTTCATCATCTAACACGGGTTATGATCTGGATACTGTAGAGAACTTGACTGCTCAGACGGGAGTTATAGTACCTGAACATCCGGAATCTCGGATTCATCGTATTCACCCGCTGGAGCAAGTTATCGGTGATCCTGGAAGCAGTGTAATGACCAGAGGGCAGCTGCGAAGTGTTAACTCGCCAGAGAGTTTTGGTGCTTTAGCTTTATATGCCAAAATCCAACAATCTGGTAGTCAAAATGATTGGTCGTTTGCGTGTTATGTGTCGCAGGTAGAGCCAAGGACATACAAGGACGCTTTGAAGGAGGACGCCTGGGTTGAAGCTATGTAGGAGGAGTTATTACAATTCCAGAAAATTGGGAGTTTGGACGCTCACGGATTTGCCGCCGGGAAGAAAGAAGATTGGCACTAAATGGGTGTTTAAGTGCAAGAAGGATGATCGTGGGGTTATTGTTCGTAACAAAGCCAGATTGGTCGTGCAGGGTTTCCATCAAATCGAAGGGATTGATTATAACGAAATCTATGCACCAGTAGCACGCATTGAAGCTATTCGGATGTTCCTTGCGTTTGCTTCCTATAAGAAATTCAAAGTCTATCAAATGGACGTCAAGAGCGCATTTCTGTACGGGAAAGTCAAAGAAGAGGTTTATGTCGGGCAGCCACCAGGCTTTGAGGACCCAATCCACCGGGATAAGGTCTACGTGCTAAACAAAGCTTTATATGGTTTGCACCAGGCTCCGAGACAGTGGTACGAGGAGCTAAGTACATACCTCATCACAAAAGGATTTAAGCGCGGACTTGTCGACTGCACCCTATTCACGAGGAAATCAGGGGATGATTTGCTTCTGGTGCAGATTTACGTTGATGATATAATATTTGGTTCAACTAACGAGCTTTTATGCAGGGAGTTCAAAACTGTCATGCAGGAAAAGTTCGAAATGAGCGCAATGGGGGAGATGCAGTTTTTCCTAGGCTTACAGGTGGACCAAAGACCCAACGGGATCTTCATTCACCAGACGAAATACGTATCCGATATCTTGAGCCGGTTCCAGATGGAGGATTCCAAGCCGATGGATACCCCGATTCAACCCAATCACGGGATTGGAGTGGACACTAAGGGGGAGCTGACGGACCCATTTACATACAGAGCAATCATCGGATCTCTGATGTATTTGACGGCGTCTCGACCAGATATTATGTATGCAACGTGTCTCTGTGCCCGCTATCAATCGAAGCCGAAACAAAGTCATCTGACGGCGGTCAAGCGTATCCTTAGATATCTGAAGGGTTGTCCCTCAAAAGGACTTTGGTACCCTAATGATGATGATTTTGATTTTATTGCTTTTAGTGATGCAGATTGGGGCGGCTGTGATAAAGATAGCAAATCTACTACAGCTGGTTGCCAGTTTTTAGGGAGCAGGTTAGTCACCTGGCAATGTAAGAAGCAGACTTCCGTGGCGCTGTCTACCTGTGAAGCCGAGTACATTGCAGCCTCGAGTTGCTGTTCGCAAGTGCTCTGGATCCAACAGCAGATGGTGGATTACGGTTTGCAGTTTCTTAAAACCCCTATACACTGTGACAATGAAGCCGCAATCGCATTAACTAAAAATACTGAAAATCATTCTAAAGCGAAACATATCCGGATCAAATACCATTTTATCCGTGATTGTTACGCTAAAGAATTGATAGATATGGTCAAAATCCATACTGACTACCAACGTGCAGATTTGTTTACAAAAGCTTTTGACAGATCCCGCTTTGAATATCTTTTAAAAGTAAACAACATAAAGGAAAAACAGGACTAATCGGCACCTCGGTTTATCGCTTTTTAGTTTTATTATTTTTTTCTTATTTTTGCTAATTGGGAATTTCTCTTTGCTAATTGGGAATTTCTCTTTACTATCGTAATCCTCAAAGAAGTTGATGCTTTCGAGGGGATTGTTTAATCCTCAAAGAAGTTGATGCTTTCGAGTGGATTGTTTCTTTTAAATTTTTGTTTTTGTTGTTTTTCAGAAAAATTAAAAACCCAAAAATATGTTCTTTATTTTAGGGGGAGCCATTTTTCAGAAAATCCAAAAACATTGAAAAATTCAAAAAGACCTAAAAATTAGAAAACCAAAAATGATTTCCTGGATAAAAAGAGGAAATGATAGTACATCAGTGGGGATCTGACACAGGCTAAAGAATTGCATAGTAATATGAGGCGTGTGTTGATTACGTGTGATATGCTGATAGGCTTCGTAGACTAAATATTGCGTGCATTAGTGATACAAACATAACGAACTACGCGTTCGTGGCTGAACACTTCATGGGCATATGGTCTTAGTACCGTAATTTCGTTTGATAGGATTGCCAAAATCTGAGGTTTCGGGTCGTTATGTTATGGTTATCCGGGATATTCTGATTAAACTTTTGTCGTATTGATTTACGGACCTAGTTTCATCAGAATATTTGCTAAAAGAGCTTAAATGCCAAAACCGGAAGTTACCGAATTGAGGAACTTTATGTTTTAATTGATCAAAGATCATTATTACATCGTATTGACTTTCTGATGCAAATCAGTGGTTAATATCAGCCTCAACCTAGTGTATATGCACATGTTACTCTGCTGCATTTGTTTGCTGACCTGTACACCTCTGTGCTATATACTTTGTAACTTTTACGGATAACTCTGGCATAATCACGCGTTACGACGAAGCTTTGTGCAATTACTTGATACGGGAGTATGTCGTGTGTGTGGGCACCACATCGTGTTAGTCTAATACACCTAACTCGTATCATTTTAAAGCATTGCGTAATTGTCTGCATGTGAGCTTACGTGGACCACAATATCAGCAATTGCAGTGTCACATACTGTTTCTAATGATAATATTAAATAAACAGATCAACGCTGTGAGCAGATTTCTCAGAAAAACTGATATGATCCTCTTACCGGACATCACAAAATGTTTATTGCTTTCATTTACTTTGATGCATTTTACTTTTATTGTCAAAAAGATACAAAATCCAAAAAGATTTTAGGTGTGTTTTGATAAAATTTCAGAAAAACCAAAATTTTTGCATTTCTGCTTTATTTTTGATAACTGAGGTTGCTTGATGGTCAATTTCTGAGATTTGATAACACCATCTGGGCTTTGTATCATTCAATAAGTGAAAATATGAGTTTTTGAAGTTTAACAGATTGAAAAATGTTGAACGGGATTCGAATTCGTGATTTGGCAAAATTTTCAGATTTTTCCATTTCACATTCGCCCCTTAACTGGGTCGAATGTGGAAAAATCTTTACTTTCGGTCGTTTTAGAATGGGCGAGTGTGGGAATTTCATCAAAAATTCCACTTTCGGGTGACAATTTTCACCTTCGGGCCATTAAGTTGGACCGAATGTGAAACTAACCCACATTCGACCGTGATAACGGGCGAAGGTGGACCTTCTATATAAGCTGTTCACAGGTTCGAACCTTCATTCACTGTTCTTCAATATTTTCTTTCGATCCAACACCTTGTTGCTTTGATTTCTTTTTCTTGTGCATTTGATTCCCTACCATTCACTGATCATTTCTATACTAATTTCACAGGTAATGGCGCATTTTTGAGACCAGAATCGTTGTTTATGTGACCGGACCTAGGGTTTTAACATTAAGGGTTCTAGGATGATTATTGTTCAGTGTTTTTGAATGCATTTCAATTGACATCAGTTTTAGGGGGAGAAGATTGAAAGAATTAGGATTATAACATTGTTTAAATGGATAATTGATCGTTTGAAACAGATTTGACCTAATTCGTCTTGAAAACTGATGTAAACTGAAATTTAAGGACAATTGATGATGGACGAGTGTTAATCGGTCATAATGGAATACATTGCAATCAAAATCATGTGTTAAAAACAAACTTAGAAAATTTTTGAATTTTTTAGGGTTTAAAACTTCACCTTCGATCCAGAAAACGGGCGAAAGTGGAATTAAACGGTCGAATGAAGTCCAAACTGGGCGAATGTACTTTTTATCAAACAGATTTTCACATTCGTCCTGAATACTTCACATTCGTACCAAATTTCCTACATTCGACCAGTTACAAAATGGGCGAATGTGGAACTTAAAAATGTTAAAATTTTCTATTTTTGTCGTTTTCGTATTTTGACGTATGTTTCTGATTTTGATGTACAGATGGCTGAGCAACAAGAAAATATTGAGACTCAAGCAGAGAATGTTATTACTGATCCAGTTCAGGAGACTGTACAGGAGGCTGAAGCATCAGTTGCAAGCAGTTGGCCGTTTGAAAAATCTCATAACTGCTGTGCTTATCTTGGTGATGTGGAAAAGAACACTGAGTTTACTGGTATCATTGAGTTCTTGAAGAGAAGCAGAGTTGTGCATGCTTTAGCTACTCCGACTATCATTTACAAGGATGTTGTTGAAGACTTTTACAAGAACGCGAAGTACGACTTCTGGGAGAATCAGACGATAATCAAGAGCAAGATACAGGGGATGGAAATGTTTTTGACAGAGTCTGATATAAGAGAAGCACTTCAGATTAAGTTTGAAGTCAGTGAAGATCCCAGAGAATTGTCATGGACTGAACAGAAAGCTTGTTTCCTGAGAATGAAGTATAAAGGACCGATTACTGATGGTTCCATGCATAAGGGGAAGCTGAGTGTACAGTTCAAATACTTTGCACACGTCATTATTCATGTGTTTGGATGTGTAAGCGGTGGATATGACGTTATGAGAAGAAGTTTAAGCTCATTGATGGTTGCGTTGACTCTTAACAAACCATTCAATGTGTCTGGGATGATACTGGATCATATGCTTGAGATGCTTAAGGGTTTAAAGAAGAAACAATTCATGTTATACCCAAGATTCCTGATGATGATTTTTGATCACAAATATCCTGATTTGAGAAAGGATCCTATACAGATTATTGGTCAAGATCACATGAACATCCGAACTTTGGTGAGGATGAAAGGATATAAGGGTGTGCCAGACAATGAAAGGCCACCATACAGAAGATTGTTTGGAGCTCTAGCTAAACAGGATTACACTGATCCTGGAAAGAATAAGGCTAGACACACTGAGAGTGATTCGGACAATGACGATCCTTTAGTGTATGCAGATGCAAGCACAAAGAGAAAGAGACAGGTTGTCAATCCCGGAGCCAAAGGGAAGGGTAAGGGAAAGACAGACCAAGGAAGTTCTAAGCAACAGGTGGTGAGAAAGAAAACTACTGCTAAGAAGGGAACTAGTTTGGTGGATGAAGATTCTGTTGATTCGAAGGAAACTGAGATAGATGAACAGTGGGATTCGGATGCAGAAAATGTTAGGACCACCAAACGTAAGGCCACTATGGTTGGTGAGTCTGAATCACTAAACAAGACAATTGAGGAAGCAGAACAGAGTAAGAAGTCTGTTGATGCTGAAGATGAAGGTTTAGGTGTTGATATGGATGAATTGAATGCTGGAGAGACTGTTGTAGTGAATTTGCCAAAACCAAAACACAAATCTATGGCAAAGAAATCAAGTACTAAACAGTTGAGGGAGAAAGAGATTGCCCAGCTTATGAAAGGAAAAAGATTACCCGATGCTGGTACATCATCAAAGTTGTCTTCACCAGTTTCTAAGAAGCAGAAAAAGACAAAAGAGGCTGAGACATTACCAGTTGATCAGTTTAATGTTGCACTGGATAATGTTTTGGATATGTTCAGGAAGCCTCAGAAAGAAAAGGTCACAGAAGTTGAGCCATCCAAATCCAAGAAAGTCACTATTGCTGATGATGTGATGAAGCAAGTGAATAAGAAGATGGATGATATGATGAAGATGATCGTAGCTCAACAAGCTGAGATTGCCAAGTTCAAGCAGAATGAAGAGAAAATGCTTCAGATTGTGTTTGCTTCGAAGTCTAATCAAGATGAGATTGATGAGAAAGTTAAGAAGCTTGAAGCTAAGAATAAGAAGCTTGAGGGTAAATGTTCAAGAAACAAGAACAGGATAAAATTGATCAAGGAGGATAACAAAGAGCTAAAGGCTGAGAACAAACGCCTTAGTGATTTGATAGACAATTTGTACAATGTAGCACCCAAGCTGAAGGAAGGTGAAGAAGATAAGGAAAAAGAAGAAGAACAAGTAGACTTTGAGCCTTCTGATTCGGAGAAAGAAAAAGATGATGATGAGGAAGATGAGGAGTCTGAGAAAAGTGATGATGAGGTTAGTAAGAAAGATGATGATGATGATGCAGAAGGGTCTGGGAGTCAGAAAGATGATGATAGTAGTAGTGATAGTGATGATGATGAAGGAGGAAATGACACTTCTAAGTTTACTTTCGAGAAGAGAACACCAAAGAAGAAGGATGCTGGAGAATCTAGTTCTAAGAAGAAGAAAGGAGAGAATGTAGATTCAGATGAAAGTATCTTTTGGAATGAGAAGGTGAGATCTCTTGGTGATGATGCAAAGAAAGTATACAGAGATATGTTAGAAAGAAGAGAATGGACGATAGAGTTCACAGGTCGTTTTGCTGAAATATTCCAGACTGATGACATGAGATATGAACTGGAATACAACGATCCTGATCTTGAAGAAGGTGAAGTACCTGCTACTGTGGCTAAGGAAATTCTTGATGGCCTTGCACAGAGAGTAGGGAAATCGTTTGAGGAGTTTGTAATGGATGAGTCGATTCCAAATATTCCTGAAAAGGATATTGGAAATCACTCAGATGATAAGAATACTCCAGAATTTGATGAAGTGGAGATTGAAGATATAACACATGAGGAATATCCACAATACTTCAGACAGACTGATGAAGATGTGATATTTCCTGACTTCACTGAGATTCCAAACACTTCAGCAAAGAAGAAAGCAAAGAAAAGGAGTGCAGAGTTTGTTGAGAAGGTGTTTGGAGCTGATAAGCAAGAATCTTCAAGCCAATCTGATGAATTAAAGACTTACTTGAAGAAGTTGAGAGAATTGGATGAAAACCGACCGAAGCCTGAAGCTCAAGGAAGTTTCTATAGATTCCATAATGCTAAGTTCAAAGGCAGAGCTCTCGGGTGGACTTATTTGGGTAGACTGAAGTGTCTAGCTGCCAAATGGGAATCAGGAATTCTGTATTTCTACAGATTCATTGATTTGTTAACTCTACCGTACTGGGCGGTCAGAGATCTTTGCAGATTCCCAATGTCTGGAGCTTCAGTAAACAATACACATGTCGGTTGGTGTGCAGATAAGTTGGTTTGGGAAAGTAGAACGAAGTGGAACAGATTCAAGCCTCAATATCCCAGAAGGAAAGTTCATAGGAATATTGATCCTAAAACCAAGTTGAAGAGGGTAACTTTGATATACAAAGCACCTGAAGTGATGAGAAAAATACCTTTGATGCCTATGCCACAACATTTCAGTGCTGACTTTATATTCTGGTATTATGATTGGAGAAAGGCTGAAGCCGTGATTGTTTTGAGAGATGGGAAGGACAAATACAAGCATGTTCATGTATTTGATCCTATGTGGTTGATAAACTGTACCTTCGAAGACATCATCATGCTTTTCTACAATCCGATTCATCATGAGGCTAACGATGCTGAACAAGCAAAGAAGTATACTCAGGTTGTAGGAGTTTGTTTTGCGTATGACATAAACTCGGGGAGTAGCTTGGATGCTAAGCTTGGTAAAATGGTGAAGATGGCTAATGTATCGAAACCGGTGAAGAGAAAATTGGAGCCGGAAATGACTAAAGACCAGAAGAAACAGCTCAGAATTTATTTGTTGAACAAGGCGATGGACGAAGACAGAAAACGATCCAATCAATAGTCGAGGGGGAGTTTGTAGATGCACGTATTGCGACTAGTGATTGGATCTACAAGTTAACATGTGTTAAAAGATGCTGATGGGTTGAATGTGAATATACTGGGCGAATGTAGAACAATGTGGGCGAAGGTAGAAGATAAATGGGCGAAGGTAGAAATGGACCTGATCAGAAGAACACGTTCGTACCCTGTAGTGGGCGAATGTGGAAGAGTTCCACATTCGACCATTCACAGTGGGCGAACGTGCAGTGGCTATATATAGATTTTGTGTATTTGTGAATTATAGAGAGTTTCAGTTTGTGTGTGTGTTCAGGTTAGATTCCAGGTGTGATTGTGAAAGTGTTTAAGTGTTCTAGATTAACTAGTGTGTGATTGTAATTGAATATTTGAACAAGTTAATCTATGAAAAAGCTTTGAAAATGATATTGATTGTGTTTTGATTAGAGTTTTATCTGTTTGTTCAGAACTAGGGTTTCCGCACCTGGTTTTGTGACTTGTATGATCAATTAATCCTGTTTTAGTCAAAATCTTTCGCTTACAGTATGGTCAAATCATACCACAGTAGTTTAAATATCTGCTGACGTTTATAATCATTTTTGACGTAAATATGATTTTTTTTAAATAAAACCTTCTTATGAAGAATGTATCAAATATGTTTGGATTAATTTGTGTTGAATGTACCTATTATACAAATAACATAAACAAAACACTAATATTTTATTTAAATATTATCATATTACATCAAGATCTAATACATTACCATAAAATATAAAGAAAATAATAATAAACATAACATTCCAAATGAATTTAAAAACTTCAACTTCAACTCAATAGACAACTTAAGTGACTTTACAATATCAGAAATTATTTCCAACTGTTCCAGATCACTTTCCATGGAATCAATGTAAAAGCCAACACCAATGCACGAATAGTTGATGAGGGCAAACACTTCAATTTCCTCATAACCTTGGTTTTTTTATCAAAACAGTTTGAAATACGCGTGAAAGTCTGCCTCAACACATCTTTATACAGTGTATCTTTATCATATTGAATCAAAACTTTAGAGTATGTTTAATGTTAACAGTTATTTGATTGTAAGAATCTTTAAGAACACTTCTTGAAATGAATTTGACAAAATATCATTATGCATCTGAATACAAAGTAGGAAAGTGACTGTGACACCCGGCAAACTCAGGTTAGTAACGTTGACTAAACTAGTAAGTCAGCGAGTCATACTTATTACATACTTAACTGGATCAGTCGAGTCGTTACGATGATTCTAGGGAATCATCGGGAGTCGTTACGATGATCCGCGGGATCATCGGGAGTCGGTCCATAACCATGTGTACAAGGATTGGTGATTCGTGGAATCACCGTGTTTAACGCACACACGCAAGTCTCGAGTCCCGGGAATTGGTGAACGGATGTAAATGTGTTAGTTATCATGCGTTATGTGTTTATAATCATTATGTGACTTGTCGGTATGTTAATACGTGTTTATATGTGTTAAAATAGTGTTTAACGCGCCGAAATCTCAGTCGGGAATGCTGTAGGCGATTAGGAACCAGAGGGTTGCCTAATCGCCTATAATATAGGCGATTGGGAAGGTTAGTGGGCGATTGGAGCCCCTAATCGCCAATAGACAGGCGAATAGGACTCCTAATCGCCTGTTAACTGCTGCTAATCGCCTGTACTGATATGCACGAGTCAAAACACCTATAAATACAACCCTTAACTCCTTAAACACCCTTAGTGCAACCCTAACTGATCCTAAGCCACCCACACACCCTAGAACACCTCTGGAACTTGTTTTGCTTCAAAAATCACCATTTCCAAGCTAACACACCTTTCTTTGATAAAATCCAAGGTGTGTTCTTCATCTCTAACCTTTTTAATGTTGTTGTTTTAGTTCCCCAAAAGTCCAGACCTTGTTTTACTAAGTATGTGTCTTTAAAACCTTTGAAAAGAGTTCTAAAACAAGCCTACACCATAATACATGCTATATGTGAAGTTTTTGTGCATATGATGATCTTCTTGGTAATTATAACATGAATGTTTCCATGAAATGGTTGTACTTCTGAGATGTAGGAGTTATTAGGATGATTATCTAAGAGTTTGAGTTATTATTTTTGTGTTTTGGTGATGATGTTCATTTTGACCCATTTGCATGATTCTTGAAGATCTAAGGTGTTATGTTATGATTTAATGATTTATTGTTGTTAGGGTTTGCATTAGAGAGGTATTATAACAGAGAGATGTTGATTTGCAAGCTTGTAAGTGATGAAATCTGATTTGTTGCCATTTAAGGAAAGATAAGCTTAGTTAATGAAACATGGTACTTTGCCATTTTTGGAAATAATTGCACAAAGAGTGTTAGAACAGTGATTAATTGGGGGTTTTTGCTTGGAATGGGTTGGTAAATGGTTTAGGTTTGATATTGGGTGTTTTTGCATGTTTCGGATCTGATTTGGAGGGTTAAACGCGCGAAAATGTGTTGCGCAGCTGCAGCAGGCGATTAGGAATCCTAATCGCCTGATGCAGGGGGCGATTAGGAACCTTAAGGGGCGACTAGGCCTCTAATCGCCTGATATGTCAGCCGATTACAACCTCAATCGCCTGTTGACCAACCCCAATCACCAGTTGACTTTTCCTAATTGCATGCTAAATTCCTAATCGCATGTACTGCTGCTGTAAGCGTATTTTGGCATCCCGAAGCATGATTTGACACCTAGAAACATGATAGGAACCCCGTGACATGCCGTATGACTTGGTAACACGTGTTCGGACTCAATTGTACTTTACTTGTGCGTTAAGTTAGACTAGGTGAACTCTTGCGCGTACTAAGTGTTTAACTATACATGTTGCATGATATCTTGCATTTAGCTAACACATGGAATGTCGGGTCACCAATGGGATGTCGAGTCTTGTCTGGCACGGTCGGTTTAACAGTCAAAGGTGTTTTTCAAACGTCTATGGTTATGGTCTGGACATTCGGGGACTAGCTAACCTGCGGGTTATTAGTCCGGATACTTATACACGTCTTATGATAGGTCGTCGCTATTTGGGGCTATCATAGCATAACTACTTAACTATTTTCAAGTAACGCAATCTAAGGTGAGTGTCACAGCCCCGCTTTTACTGTTTTGTCTTCAGGGGGAGAAACATGCTACTTACTTATTTATTAAAGGTCATGTTATACTATGGTTACTTTATGTTACTATACGGCTTTTTCGGAAAGTCCCAGGGGGAACCCATGAATGTGCGGGAAGCACAACGAGGGAAATGTGGATAGATCTATTGGGCCTCACAAACCCCACCCGACGGCGGGGATGCCGGGCGGGTGCATATTGTCTCTAACTATCGGGTTATCGAGGCATCGGTAACCCAGTCATCTGGGCTGGATTCATCATTTGGTACATGTTCAGTAATGGGTTCCCAACCGTAGTAGTAAAAATACTTAACGTCTAGCTAACATTCTTATACCCTAGTAGTAACGGATATGATCTTTGGAACTTATAAAACTCATTTATGAAAGAAAACCTGTGAACTCACCAGCATTATATGTTGACATTTTTGGCATGTTTTCTCAGGTCGCTAAGGTAGCAGTTAATGGACTAGGCGCACGGAGTCTCGCACAGCGTCTAGGATTTTGAAACGTATTAAACAATGTTTTGTAAACTTTAATATGTCTTTTGGTTGTAAACAAGAAATGCTTCCGCTGCTGGTTTACGGCTCAAAGCATGATATTTTGGTTATAATATATATATATGTATGCATGTTTGTTGAATGTTTGTTGTGATCGTTGACTGAGATCCTGGTGTGTCACGCGCCTCGCGGTAAAACCCCGCACGTGGAAATTGAGGGTGTGACAGTGACAATCGTTGAAGGAATATAAACTTGAAAAAAGACTGTTGAAATTCCATGGTTTTAAATAGAGTAAAAATATAACTGTTAAGATTTGCTCATTTTATATAGATTGAAACAAAATAGGAACACAAAAAAAACAAAATAAGTTTTGTTATAATGTCAAATATTTGTAACCATTATGTTAATCAATAAATTGCATACTCTATTTTACACTTATGTTGACTTACCAATAGATTTTCTAACATAAACTCTGTAATGGGAAATTCATTATAATTTATATACTGTTTGACAACATTTGTTAAGTCGTAAACAACTGTTTTCACGCAACTGCCATCCATTAAGAAATTTCAATAATATTTGACCATATGACACAGACATTTAAAATGCCTGTTGAACACGTCAACATCACTTTTGATACGTCACCCACAATTTTTCACACACAAAACCCCTCTTATTCGATATTTCCACTAATTTATTCTATTCAAATACCAGAAAAGCGCTTCACTATCAATTACGAACTAAATCCATTTGTAACAACCCGGAGCGAACCCCAAAATTTTTTTCACGTTTTTGTACCGTTTTATAATAATAATAACCAAATAAACGTTATAAGTAATAATACTAAAGGAGACGATTATGTACGGAATTGAAAACCGAACCGAATAACGTAAACACTATTATTATAATACGCGTATGTGTTCGAGTTAATACGCGAATACGAACCTGAACCCATACCCGTTCGGAATGGGTGAGTCACCAAGGGAGAGGACACTTGTCCTCCCCCTCTTGGTGACACCTATCTTGGCTACCTTTATAAAATCAACACAACACACACACTTAAACATATCCAGAGAGAGAAAGACGGTGAGCAGGAAGAGGGAGACCGGAGGTCTCCTCCGCCAGCGGCGGAGCTCCGGCGGCCAACCCCCACAAAACACACCCCCACCTCCACAAACTTCACTGATTGTAGAGAGATGGAGCAGAAGGTAGAGGAGGAACTGGAGGCTCCTCGCCGCCGCTGCAGGCGGAGCTCCGGCCACCCCACGACGAACAACAACCACCACCTGATTATTATTATTCTTAGAGAGAGATAGAGAGATGAGCATAGGAGAGAGGAGACGCCGGAGAGAGAAACAGAAGAGAGAAAGAGAGCGCTCGGTAGAAGAAGGGAGGAAGACGACGGTCACAGTGGTGTGGTTCGGGTGAGATTCCTATCGGGTCAGATCCGGTTTTAAAGGTAAAACCCCCTCTTTCCTAAATATTATGGTTATGATGATTGGCTATGGTTATTGAAGTGGTGAGGGTGGATAATTGTTGTTGAGGGGTAGATGGTGGTTGTGGTGGTTTTGGGAGGTTGAACTGTTGTGACACCCGGCAAACTCCGGTAACTAACTTTTTGAAAACTTAGTAAGTCTACCTTAGCGAGTCGCGCATACATTACACATGACAAGGTCAGTCGAGTCGAGTCGTGCATCATTGGGGTTTTAACACACGCAAGTCTCGAGTCCCGGGAATTGGTGAACGAGTGTGAACGTGTTTGTTTTCATGTATTATGTGTTTATAATCATTATGTGACTTATCGGTATGTGTATACGTGCTTACATACGTTAAAACGATGATTACACGCAATTGCATGACATTATAGGTGATTACGCGTAATTGCATGATATTAGGGGGTGATTAGCCCTAATTGCATGATATTAGGGGGTGATTAGCCCTAATTGCATGACTTAGGGGGTGATTAGCCCTAATTGCATGCTGATAGGAGGTGATTAGCCCTAATTGCATGCTGATAGGGGTGATTAGCCCTAATCGCATGTAGTATCAGGCGATTAGGCCTAATCACATGACTTAGGGGGCGATTAGGCCCTAATCGCATGAAATGTCAGGCGATTAGGCCCTAATCGCATGAAATGTCAGGCGATTAGGAGCCCTAATCGCATGTACCTGCTGCACAATCGCCTGACGTGTTTTAAACGACTAGAAACGCCTATAAATACCACCCTTGACCTCTAAAACACCATTTGTGCAACCCTAGCCGTCCCATAACATATCCCAATACACAAACACCCTCTGGAACTCGTTTTTGCATCAAAACAACCATTTCCAAGCTTATTCCATCATTTTCTCTTAAATCCAAGGTGTGTTCTTCAAACCCAAACCTTTAAATGATTATATTTTGTTCCCTAAAAGTGCAGACCTGACATTCCGAAACCCGATCTGACACCTAGGAACATGATAGGAACCCCGTGGCATGCCTAGTAACATAGTAACACGTGTTTGGACTTGTTTGTATGTTATTTGACCTATGTGTTAGAATCGTTGAACTTTAACGCATGTTAAGTACTAAGTTGCATGATTTGTGTATGTTTGTGTATGAGATGAACACGTGGAATGTCGGGTCACCAATGGGATGTCGAGTCTTGTCTTACGTATTCTGGTTGTCGGTCAAACACGTTTTTCGGACACATAAGGGTCATGGACTGGACTTAGGGACTAATGAACCCGATGGGTTATTAGTCTAACTTGACACATATCTTATGATAGGTCGCCAATAGTTGGGGCTATCATATCTTACAGACGGTTTACTCATATCACACATACGGTTTACTCATAAACGGAATACGCAACCTAAGGTGAGTTCACGGCCCCACATTTTACGGTTTATGTTTTCGGGGGAGAAACATGCTTAAAACGCTTTTATGACTTATGACTTATTTTCGTCTCAAAACTCTTTTATGACTTATGGCTTATTAAACTCTTATGGCTCATGACTCTTTATCACGTTATACTATGGCTTACTTATCGTACTATACGGTTCATCAAAAAGTCCCTTAGAAACCACTAACATGGGTATATGGCGGGGAAATATGGATAGCGCTATTGGGAACTGACAAGCCCCACTCGACGGTCGGACCGGGCGGGTGCATATTGTCTCTAACGAAACAAGGTCTACCGGTGATGACGGTAGCCCATAGGAAACTAAGGGTCACTACACGGCATAGTCAGAAATGGTTTCACCCGTATGAGTATCTCATTCTGCGCCTAGCTAGCGTTCTCATAAGCATAGTAGTAACTGTGATGGTAACGGTTTTCGAAGGGTCACTTTAAACGTTTAAATAAAACCTGTGAACTCACCAGCATTATATGTTGACTCTTTTAGCATGTTTTCTCAGGTCGCTAAGGTAGCAGCTGTCAGATAGGCGCACGAGGTCGCACTTGAGTCGTCTCGCGTCTAGGGTCTCAGTTACATGTTTTGAAGTTATCAACTTTTGAACTTATGTTTTATTTCTGCATGACTTTTGTAAACTTTAAATGCTTCCGTACTGTTAAATGTTGGTTTTAAATCTTATGCATGGTTTTTGTTACGTGTGTTTTACATTTAGACGTCGTTTATTGTGACCGTTGACTTGGATCCTGGTGTGTCACACGCCTCGCGGTAGAACTCCGCAGGTGGAAATTTGAGGGTGTGATTACCAGCATTATCTACAGCAAAAATACAAAGTAAAACTAAATCAAAAAATTTAACAAATTAAACCATAAAAAACCTTAGTAACATAAAATATCAGAATAGACTGACCAACAGTCAAAAGTTTATTTGCTTCTCCACTCAGAATATCTTTAAATGGAATGAACCTGAACCCATACTCAACACCTCCCCAACGGACATTACGCTTCACAGTAATACAACGATAAAAAACTATTTTAAAAACATGTGCAACAACAGTGTATGCGTCCTTGTTTTCACCAACACCAAATTTGGAGAGAACAACAACATCATCTTCATGAACTTTAGTGTCAAATTGTTGCACCAAATGACCTTTAATAGACGCCTGAACCTTATCACCCTGGAATAATCATAAACAAAACACAAACATCAAACACAACAACTTTTTCAAATTATAGATATAAGTATATAACATGAACATAAGATAACAACATTAACCTAAAACAAAATAAAATAAACATAAACAATCATATCAATGACCACACCTTTTCATCGATCAATATGAGCTCCAACTTAAAATTTTGTTTCCATTTTCGTATAACACGTGCCTTCATACTCCACATATCTTTCCTGGGGTTCAGATCAGAAATAAAACTGAGACAATTGTTCACAGCTTCCATTGATATGCTTTCAATATATTTATTTACTTATACAAACATGAGACAAAGGTTACAAGACACTTTGTAGAAATTTAGAAGGCTTGTGTTGTTATGTCCTGATATAGGATATATTTATAAAGGGAAGTTGTTGCTATATTTACCATTGTAACATATTTAAAAATTCCCTCTTAAAACATCAAAACTTAAGGACGTAAGACATACTTTTAAAATTATATTATTATTTTATTATTATTATTATTCAATTGTTATATAAATCACAAATTGTTTTCAAAAAAAAAAACTTTAAACACAAAATCTGTTTTACATCATCTGTTGGCTTAAAAAGCAGATGTTCTGAAACAACTGTAAAATCGTGTGCTAACCTTTCAAAGTTGTAATCATTCAATTTGGGCTTTTGGGCGTCTATTTTAACAGATACAGTATTTGATGGTACGAACAAAGTCTGGAAAATTTAAAAACTGATTTTATACTGGGTTGTATTATTATTTATTTATGTATTAATATAAATCGGAACTTAGCACTTATTTATTAAAAATGGTTTTCAAACATTTATTAATGTTATTTATTTATCTAAATCAAATATCGCTACATAAAAATTCTTTACAAAATAACAAACTGATTTTCAAGACGATTTATATAATGTACTTTCTCAACTTCAATATTATTGATCAATGAAACAAAGTATATAAAATGATACAATGTTATATATCTTTTATAAAATAAATTAATAATTAATAATAACAATAAAAACAATATTTGCTCTTCTAACTCTTATTATTTGCAACTCAACCCGGTTAATCTTCAAATTCGTAAACCCACTTACCTATGATAATTTAAAACTTTCCCTCTAAAAAATTCAAAACTTATGGCTTATTTCTATTATAAATCCAAAGATGTATTTTACAACATCTGATAACATGTAAGCAGATTGTCTCAATACACCTGCCATCCAATATAACTTCAAATGTAATGAAAAAACTAATCCAAAAAACAATTTCACTTAGAATTTGCAATATGCACGTAAATGAATTAAGTAATTAATAATAATAACAACAACAATATTTGTTTTTAATACACTTATTATTTAAAACTGAAGTCGGTTAATGTTCAAATTGGTAAACACGCTTTCCTATTATTTCCAACACTTACTATTTACAACTCAAACAGCTAATTCATTTATCAAAATAAACCGAATTTTTAAAGTGAAACTGAATGACCCAAATGTAAAAGGTTTGGGTTTTGGACTGAAGTGGCAAAGTGACCAAACCTCAGGGACGATTTTCGCTATTAACTCTTAATATTATTTCTTTATCAAAATGAAATGATGCTACATACATATGTTGTCTTTAGAAAATAATAAACTAACTTTCAACACGGTTCTTATAAAATAGTTTCTCATTTTGAATATTATTGATCAATACAACAAACAATATGCAATGATACAATGTTATATCTTATATAAATGAATTAGTTAACAATAAGAAGAATAACAATATTTGTGCTCAAAAGTCTAATTATTTGCAATTTGCAACTCAACACTGTTAATGTAGAAATCGTAAACACGCTTACGTATGATAATTTAAAACTTTCCCTCTAAAAAATTCAAAACTTAACACTTATTGATCAAAAATGATTTTTAAAAAATTATTAATTATTATTTATGAATTCAACCCGATTAATGTTCAAATTCGTACACACGCTTCCCTATGATAATTTAAAAGTTTCCCTCTTAAAAATTCAAACCTTAGGACTTATTTGTTAAAGATGGTTTTCAAATATTTTATAATATTACTTCTTTATCAAAATGAAATGATGCCACATACAAAATCTTTAGAAAAAAATATACTGATTTTGAATAGGATTCTTATAAAATTGTTTCACATTTTGAATATTATTGATCAATACAACCAAGAATATATAATGACACAATGTTATATGTTATATAAATGAATTAATTAATAATAACTTTTGAAAATATTTACTCTCAAAACTCTTATTATTTGAAATTAAATCCGGATAATCTTCAAATTCGAAAACTCACTTCCCAAAGATATTTTAAAACTTTCCCTCTAAAAAAGAGTTAATAGCCAAAATCGTCCCTGAGGTTTGGTCACTTTTGCCACTTCAGTCCAAAAACCAAACCTTTTACATCTGGGTCCTCAGTTTTATTTTTTTTTGCCAAATTCGTCCCAAAAAAGGTTTGGGTTTTGCTAAATTCGTCCCTGAGGTTTGGTCACTTTTGTCACTTCAGTCCACAACTTAAACGTTGTCAGGGACAAATTTGGCAAGAAAAATAAAACTGAAGGACCCAGATGTAAAAGGTTTGGGTTTTGGACTGAAGTGGCAAAATGACCAAACCTCAGGGACGATTTTGGCTATTAACTCCTCTAAAAAACTCAAAAGTTAAGGCTTATTTGTATTATGAATCCAAAGATCTGTTTTAAAACATCTGATTTACATGTAAACAGATGTATTCAATACAGCTGTTATCGAATAAAACTTCAAGCCTGTTAATGAATTACTTGAATAACAATAATAAGAATAAAAATATTTCATCTCAAAACTCTTAATATTTGCAATTTGCCATTTGCAATTCGCAATTCAACCCGCTTAATGTTGAAATTCGTAAACACTCTTACCTATAATAATTCCAAACTTTCGTTCTAAAAAATTCAAAAGGTAGGACTTATTGATTTAAAATCCTTTTTAAATAATTATTATTGTTATTATTTATGAATTTAACCCGGTTAATGTTCAAATTCGTACACAAGCTTCCATATGATAATTTAAAACTTTCCCTCTTAGAAATTCAAAAGTTAGGACTTATTGATCAAAAATGATTTTTAAATAATAATTATTATTATTATTTATTAATGAACTCAACCCCCCTAATGTTCAAATTCGTAAACCCGCATACATATGATAATTTAAAACTTTCCCTCTAAAAAAATTCAAACCTTAGGGCTTATTTCTATTATAAATCCAAAGATATGTTTTACAACATCTGATAACATGTAAGCAGGCGTTCTCAATACACCTGCCATCCAATATAACTTCAAATGTAATCAAAAAACTCTCATCCAAAAAACAATTTCACTTAGAATTTGCAATATGCACGTAAATGCATTAAGTAATTAATAATAATAACAACAACAATATTTTTTCTCAATACTCTTATTATTTACAACTGAAGTCCGTTAATGATAAAAATGGTAAACATGCTTTCTTATTATTTCCAACACTTAATATTTACAACTCAAACAGCTTATTCATTAATCAATTTGAACCGAATTTTTATAACATAGTTTCACAACTTTAATATTATTGATCAATGGAACCAACTATATGACATAGTTTCACAAATTCAATATTATTGATCAAACATTAATTAATATTATTTCTTTATCAAAATGAAATGATGCTACATACATATGTTGTCTTTAGAAACTAGTAAACTAATTTTCAAAACGGTTCTTATAAAATAGTTTCTCATTTTGAATATTATTGATAATTACAACAAACAATATGCAATGATACAATGTTATATCTTATATAAATGAATTAATTAATAATAAGAAGAATAACAATATTTGGGCTCAAAAGTCTAATTATTTGCAATTTGCAACTCAACACTGTTAATATTGAAATCGTAAACACGCTTACGTATGATAATTTAAAACTTTCCCTCTAAAAAATTCAAAACTTAACACTTATTGATAAAAAATGATTTTTAAAAAATTATTATATTATTATTATTTATTTATGAATTCAACCCGGTTAATATTCAAATTCGTACACACGCTTCCCTATGATAATTTAAAAGTTTCCCTCTTAAAAATTCAAACCTTAGGACTTATTTGTTAAAGATGGTTTTCAAACATTTTATAATATTACTTCTTTATCAAAATGAAATGATGCCACATACAAAATCTTTAGAAAAAAATATACTGATCTTGAATAGGATTCTTATAAAATTGTTTCACATTTTGAATGTTATTGACCAATACAACCAAGAATATATAATGACACAATGTTATATGTTATATAAATGAATTAATTTTTTTTGAAAGGCTAACTTCATTAACAAACAAACCACACGGCTTCTCCAAGACGGAGAAACCCAAACCAATAAGTTTTGAATTAATTAATAATAAGTTTTGAAAATATTAAGTCTCAAAACTCTTATTATTTGAAATTAAATCAGGATAAACTTCAAATTCGAAAAGTAACTTCCCTAAGATATTTTAAAACTTTACCTCTAAAAAACTCAAAAGTTAAGGCTTATTTGTATTATGAATCCAAATATCTGTTTTACAACATCTGATTTACATGTAAACAGATGTATTCAATACAGCTGTTATCTAATAAAACTTCAAGCCTGTTAATGAATTACTTGATTAAACAATAATAACAACAAAAATATTTCATCTCAAAACTCCTAATATTTGCAATTTGCAGTTTGCAATTTACAATTCAACCCGCTTAATGTTGAAATTCGTAAACACGCTTACCTATAATAATTCAAAACTTTCTTCTAAAAAATTCAAAAGCTAGGACTTATTGATTTAAAATGCTTTTTAAATAATTATTAATTTATGTTATGTTTTCATCTAGAACTTTCATTTCCACAGTGTCCATCAAAGACTTTTAGAGTTGTGTCGACTGTTTAACAATGATTTCGTTAAATATTAATTACAAGTTAGGTTTTACAAACTTTGTTTACTCGAATATTATTTATGAATTTAACCCGGTTGATGTTCAAATTCGTACACACGCTTCCATATGATAATTTAAAACTTTCCCTCTTAAAAATTCAAAAGTTAGGACTTATTGATCAAAAATGATTTCTAATTATTATTATTTATTTATGAACTCAATCCCCCTAATGTTCAAATTCATAAACACTCTTTCCTATAATAATTTTAAACTTTCCCTCTTAAAAATTCAAAAGTTAGGGCTTATTTGTTAAATATGATTTTCAAACATTTTTTAATATCACTTCTTTATCAAAATGAAATGATGCTACATACAAAATGTTTAGAAAAAAATACACTGATTTTGAATAGGATTCTTATAAAATTGTTTCACATTTGGAATATTATTGATCAATACAACCAAGAATATATAATGACACAATGTTATATGTTATATAAATGAATTAATTAATAATAAGTTTTGAAAATATTAAGTCTCAAAACTCTTATTATTTGAAATTAAATCCGGATAAACTTCAAATTCGAAAACTAACTTCCCTAAGATATTTTAAAATTTTCCCGCTAAAAAATTCAAAAGTTAAGGCTAATTTGTATTATGAATCCAAAGATCTGTTGTTGGGTCTGCTGACCTGGAGAAGAACAGATGATTAGAAAGCCAAAATATTCTATCTTTTGATCCTTTGAATAAAACAGTTGATTCAAGATACTTTCCCCAAAAGACTGTTGACCCTAACAACTGCTACACCAAACAACTGATGAAGACAACTGTTGTTGCTGAAAGGTCTGCTGAACAGACAAAGATCTGATGAAGAAACAACTGCTGATCAAGTACTGAAGAACAAAGGTCTGTTGAACCAACAGCACTTTGGATTCAACAGATGATAAAGACCATCAGAGTTTTCCTTTTCAGTAGTTTGTATTAGCAGTGTTTTCAATGTAACAGTAGCAGATGTTTTATGTTGTTAGTCAGTTAGAGGTCGCTGTCTTAGGTGACGTCAGCAGTGATCATCAGAGGTTTAGTTTAGTCTATAAATAGAACAGTGATTGTACTGTTCTATTCATCACTCTCGTCATTCTCTTAAGACAAACATTCTCTGAGTGATCAGGCTGAGGGGGAGTTATTGTACAATTGTAATCTTTCAATCTAATGAAAGCTTTCGATTAAAACAATTATTCTCTTGTTTTGATTTATAGTTTATCATTCCGCTGCACTTTCCATTTATATCTCACTTCACTTATTTCATTATTTGTCTAAACAATCAAACTCAGATCCTAACAATTGGTATCAGAGCATGGTCAATTAAATTCGATCTAATCAATCAATTTAATATAAACAGATCAGATCACAATTATTGATATCGTTTGTTTGTCGGATTGAAAACAGAGTAATAGTTTATTTTCGTTTCAACCGTTAGTAAACAGATTTTGTTTTCGAAAAAATCAGAGAATGACTTCACTTAATCAAGATCCACATAACACTGGCACTAGTAACAAGCCACCGATGCTTGTCAGATCTGAATACAATATCTGGCAACGTCGGGTAGCTCATGTGCTAGCACAGCAAAACACAGGGTGTTGGAAGTCGGTTGTCTTTGGACCTCATGTTCCAATGGTGCCGAGTACCGAAGATCCCAAGGTCCAAGTACCTAAGAGTGTTGAAAACTACTCTGAGCAAGATTTTCAAAAAATTGAGTTAGATGCTAAGGCTTTCAGTATTGTAGCCATGGCTCTACCAAATGATATCTATGCTGGATCGTTGCACTGCAGTAGTGCAAAAGAGTTGTGGGATGCTCTTAAAGAGCAGTTCGGTGGGACTGAGGATGTGATAGAAAACAACCGTGAAATACTTAACCAACAATATGAAACGTTTAGTCACGTGAAGGGAGAGTCGTTAACACAACAGTTTGAGAGATTTAATTGTCTAATTAGTGAACTAAAACTGGTGGGTCTAACTTACCCTAATTCAACTTTGAATCATAGGTTTCTTAGATCACTTCAGGACAAATGGGACACTATAACAATTGTCATCAGAAACTCTATCGGATTTAAAGACCTGACTCTGACCCAGCTTCATGGTAAGCTCTTGACGTATGAAAGAGAGCTTAACCAGAAAAAGAAGCTCCAGGAATCTGGAAAAGTGTCTGATGACTATGTATTTGAGAATACAGCACTTTTGGGTCAAGATGAGGTTCCTGGAAGTAGTAAGGATCAGGGTTATGATCATTACATTGATATAACCACTGGTTTTAACACTGATTCTTATTCTTCACCCAACTATGCTTTTGCAGCAAGTGGTGATATCCAGGCATCTGATAACACATCTTTTGTGTATAATGACCTTCAATACATTGACCCTGTTGACTTAGAAGAAATGGACATTTTGCATCAGTTGGCCCTGCTCAGTATTAGAACCAATAACTTTTATAAGAAAACTGGCAGAAGGTACCCAGGTTTACATGGTGGGTCAAAAGTGGGGTTGGATAAATCAAAGATCAAGTGTTACAAGTGTCATAGAATGGGTCACTTTGCTAGGGAATGTAGGAGTCAAAATGGTACCCCTATGATCACCTATCCAAACCAAAGACCTCAGACCAACACTTATTAGTTTTCCCAAAACACCCCTGCACCAAATGTGCAAAACACTGCTCACTTTGCACAGACCCAAACCACTGTTCATGTGCACTATGTCCAAACCACTGTTCCTCAGTATCATTATGTCCAAACACCCAACTCATGTGGCTTCAAAATCAACTGCTGGATTTTGGGATAACTGCACTAAGGACTCCACTCATGTTGGATAGTCAAGCTGCTGAAAATATCATCAAGAATCTAGTTTCTCATTCAACCACAAAGCACATAGACATCAGACATCATTTTGTCAGAGATAGCTATGAAAAAGGTTTGATTTCTCTGCACCATGTTCCAACAGAGGATCAGTTGGCAGATGTGTTGACAAAAGCTTTAGACACATCTACCTTCACAAACCTGATCTCTCGAATTGGAATGTTAAACATGGATTAAAACAACAAAAATGTTTTCAATAAAAACATTAAAATGTATATGGGCTTTATTGCCATCGTATGATAACACCGATGGATAATTATTATCATTTCATCATCCTATGATGATTATTATAGCCTTTTGTACACCCTTATTGGATTAGTCACCGGACTCGGAATCTCCTATCCGTATAGGGGAAGCCTAATAATAGTATTAACGAACTAGCCCCCATACGAAAAATATCACTTCTAACCTCTGCCATAACCGTAATCAACCGATTCTAGCAGCTTAAGACGTATAGGATCAAAGAATCACGTCAATCGAGGCACAGTATTTCCGATTTTGCAGAATTGTTTGAGACACAACAATACTATACAAACCTTAACAAATAATAAAATCATTTAATCGTCAGTGGTGAGTACTCCAAAAGGAAAACCCAAACAGACTTTTGAACCAGTCCAAACAGCTGTTACCAAAGGTCTGAACAAAAACTCTGCTCCCAGGGATGTTCAGGTTACAGATGTTCCACCAGCTACCAGACTACCAAGAGGATATGGACAACCAACTTGTCATCGTCTGCCACATGTTTATGAAGAGCCCAAAAGGCCTTCAAAACCTAAAGTGAACAGACATCCTCATGGTTTTCAGCATCTGACAGGAAGTGATCAAACATCTGTTGGACCAAGTGTTGACATACAAGCACTGGCAAATGGTCAACTACAGCTGTTGAACCTAGTCCAAAAGCTAGTTCAAACCACTGATCATTCTCCTCAACTTAAGGCTGAGACATCTGAGAACCCATCCAAAGCCAATTTGGCTTTGGACACTCACCAAAACTAAACTCTTTACTGATGTGCAGGGAGCTTCTGCTTGCTTAGATAGTTTATGGTATGTAGATAGTGGAGGCTCCAGGCACATGACAGGATGTAGAGCCCTTCTTCTGGATTTTCTTGCACATGGAGGGGGTGATATATCCTTTGGTAATGATTCTAAAGGTAAAGTGTTGGGTTCTGGAACAGTTCAAGCAGGGAGACTTAAGTTTGAAAATGTTAATCTGATAGACAATCTAAAATTTAATCTACTTAGTGTATCACAAATGAGTGACAAGGGATATGGGTCATTCTTCACTAAGAAAACATGTAAGATTGTTGGACCAGAAGTGGTTGAAAAGATTAACACCATCATTGCTGAGAGTAAAGCACAACTTGTTGCTCATAGAAGTGGCAATGTGTATGTAGTTGATATGTTGAAGGATAATCCTATGGCAAATGTCTGTCTGTTCTCTGCTGCCTCTACCAAAGAGACAGAATTGTGGCATAGGAGACTTGGTCACACCAACCTTCAAACTATCAACTCTCTCTCTAAACAAAACCTTGTCAGAGGTTTGCCATCAAAAGAATTCAAATGTGATGAGCATTGTGTTTCCTGCCTAAAAGGAAAACAACATAAAAGCTCTTACAAATCAATTGATGAGTCCAAAACTAGTCAGTGTTTACAAATGTTACACATGGACTTGTTTGGCCCAGTTAAAATCATGAGTCTAAGAAGAAAGAGATTCTGTCTTGTCATAGTTGATGATTTTTCTAGGTTTACATGGACTTACTTTTTACATTCTAAGGATGAGACTGCAGGTATTTTGAAGGACTTTGTCACCAAAGTTGAAAAACAATATGACTTGCCAGTAAAAGTCTTTAGAAGTGACAATGGAACAGAGTTTAAAAATAAGGAGTTGGATGACTTCTGTGTGTCAAAAGGGATTGTAAGGCAGTACAGTATCCCAAGAACACCAGAGCAAAATGGGGTGGTTGAGAGAAAGAACAGAACTCTCATTGAAGCTGCAAGAACAATGCTAGCAGATTCTGGTTTGCCACTGTCCTTCTGGGCAGAAGCTGTAAACACTGCTTGCTATGTTCAAAACAGAGTTTTAATCAACCCAAGACATCAAAAGACTGCTTATGAAATTTTGTTCAAAATCAAACCATTAATCTCATTTTTCAAAATCTTTGGCTGTCCTTGTTTCATTTTAAATCTTAAAGATTCCATTTCAAAATTTGCAGCCAAAGTAGATTGTGGATATTTTCTGGGATATTCTTCTACTGCCAAGGCCTATAAAGTGTTTAACACAAGGACCAAGACAATAGAAGAAACTCTGAATGTGAAGTTCAATGAACTTTCATCTTTAAAAATCCCAGCAAATCCTGCTGAGTTATTTGATTTGGATAAATTCAAATTTGAAGATATTACTGTCAAAACTAATAGTGTAGGTATTTCACAATCTCCACAACAAGACTACAGAATAGATGTTGTGATTCCAGATCACTATAAAGTCTATCCTGTATCAGAGGAAGTAGTAGTTCAAAACAACTGTCAAAACTCTGTCACAGCTGAGTCAGCCACTGTTGGCCAGTCCTATCCCCAAACCACTGATTCACCTTTTGCATCCACAGCTCAATCATCTGTTGACAAAAGTCAAACATCTGTTGACAAAAGTCAAACATCTGTTGACAAGAGTCAGTCCAATTTTACACCACTTAGACCCATTCCTCCACTACCATTCCAAACATCTGTTGACACTACAAAAGTGTAAACAGATGTTATGTCAACAGAGTCACCAAACCTCTGTCCTTCACCACAAAATGCCATCATACCATATCAGGGAGATCTAATCTACCTAAGAGCTCATCTACCAGACCAAATCATTGGCAACATCAGAGAAGGTGTGCTCACAAGGAGCCAATCCTCAAATATCTGTCTTTTTGCAGGCTTTCTATCCCTCATACAACCAGTCAAGTACCAAGAGGCACTGAAAGACAACAGTTGGGTGGAAGCCATGCAAGAAGAGCTCCTTCAGTTCAAAAGACAACAAGTATGGGAACTTGTACCACTGCCTAAGGATGTTTGTCCAATTAGCACAAAGTGGGTCTTTAAAAACAAAACTGATGAAAGGGGTATAGTTGTCAAGAATAAAGCCAGGCTAGTGGTTCAAGGCTTCAGACAAGAAGAAGGGATAGACTATGATGAAACCTTTGCCCCTGTAGCAAGGTTAGAAGCTATCAGACTGTTCCTAGCCTTTGCTGTCAACCACAACATCAAGGTATCAGATGGACATCAAATGTGCATTCCTATATTACAAAATTCAGGAGGAGGTCTATGTATGTCAACCACCTGGTTTTGAAGACACATTCCATCCTGAGTATGTCTATAAGCTAAATAAAGCTTTGTATGGACTTAAGCAAGCACCTAGAGCCTGGTATGAAACTCTTTCCACCTTTCTCTTATCCATTGGTTTCACAAGAGGTAAAATTGATAAAACCTTATTTTTAAAATGGAGAGGGAAAGATTTAATGATTGTTCAAATATATGTGGATGATATCATTTTTGGATCCACATGTAACAAAATGTGTGAGGAGTTTAGGGAACTCATGACAGCAGAGTTTGAAATGAGTGCTATGGGTGAACTTCAGTGCTTCCTTGGTCTTCAAGTGAAGCAACTGCAAAATGGCACATTCATTCATCAAAATAAATATGTGAAAAACTTGTTAACCAAATTTGAGATGAATGATTGTAAACCATGTAGTACACCCATGAGCACAGTCAAGCCACTCACTGATGATGACAAGGATGAACTGGTTGATCAGACACACTACAGATGCATGATTGGGTCTTTATTATACTTAACAGCATCCAGGCCAGACATTATGTTTGCCACCTGTGTTTGTGCAAGATCCCAGGCTTCACCCAGAAAGTCAAACCTTATTGCTGTGAAAAGGATATTCAGATACCTAAAAGGTGCTCCCACACTTGGTATCTGGTATCCTGCTAATGGAAACATTGAGCTTTCAGGTTATTCAGACAGTGATTTTGCTGGCTGCCACACCACAAGGAAGTCCACATCTGGAGGGTGCCAGTTTCTAGGGAATGCCTTAGTTTCCTGGCAAAGCAAAAAGCAAGCAGCTATTTCAACTTCAACAGCTGAGGCTGAATACATTGCTGCTGCAAGCTGTACAGCCCAACTCATGTGGCTTCAAAATCAACTGCTGGATTTTGGGATAACTGCACTAAGGACTCCACTCATGTTGGATAGTCAAGCTGCTGAAAATATCATCAAGAATCCAGTTTCTCATTCAACCACAAAGCACATAGACATCAGACATCATTTTGTCAGAGATAGCTATGAAAAAGGTTTGATTTCTCTGCACCATGTTCCAACAGAGGATCAGTTGGCAGATGTGTTGACAAAAGCTTTAGACACATCTACCTTCACAAACCTGATCTCTCGAATTGGAATGTTAAACATGGATTAAAACAACAAAAATGTTTTCAATAAAAACATTAAAATGTTTTCAGAAAATCAATTTTCTCCTTAAAAATAGCTCTTTTGGTTGAAAAAACTGTTTCAAACATCTGATCAGATAAAACAACTGTTTCTTCATCAGTCTTTTGGTTAAACAACAGAGGTTGGCAACAGACTTTTACCAAAACAGCTGTATGCCACCAGATGTTTAAACCATCAGATGTTTGCCACGTCTGCTCTCAAAAGCAGAGTTTTGCCACATCAGCGGTTTCACCAGAGGCTATAAAACCCTGTTTTACTGTCTCATTGTATTCAAAATACTAAAACCGCCTTCTTCTTCCTCAAACCCCTAATCAAATTTCAGTCACTCTCACACTCGAAATCCATTACAATGGATCTTCAAACAAAAGCCACCCACAATTACCTACCATATCTGGTTAAAAGAGAAGACAACGTACCATTCCATTCCACCATTGACATCATTTTAAACTCAAAATACAAAACAATTCTAACTGCTGATGCTCCCATCCATCTCGAAACCCTCCAAGAATTCTGGGCTAAAGCTGAAGTCTTGTTTCAAGACAAAAAGCCTACATCCATTATTTCCAAAATTGGAGCCACCAGCATCTCCATCACACCTGAACTAATATCCACAACCTTCTCCCTCAACGACTTGTCAGGTAAGGATTCTTTTCCTAAAACAGAGCTTCACACAGAGTTTCAGGAAAGAGGGTATGATGCTCAAATGACTGGATCAACACTGTTTAAAACGTTTTTTCCTCCAGTCATGAAATTTTTCTTCCATACTCTCCTTCTTTGTGCCTCGGCTAAGACCACATCCTTCAATGAAATCCCATTAAGGATTCAGTACTTGGGGTATGCTATGTTGTCAGACTCTGACTTCAAACTTTCCCAGGGACTGTTTATGGACTTAGTTTCTAATGTGAAAGCCATAAAATCTGGCTCAAACAATGCTTTTCTACTCTACCCAAGAATTCTTAGTGTAATCCTTCAAAAGGTTTTACCAGAAAATGATTTTCAAAACGGTGAGTCTTTCCAAATGAAAAGTTTAACTGATGAAACTTTCACAAGAATGCTGGGTTCTTCCACCCAAGAAAAAGTGTCCAAAGTGTCAAAAGTTTCAAAAACACAAACAAAGAGGTCAAAAACAACAACTGCTGTTCAAACCTCTGTTGTTGAGCCCACTGCTCCTGGTGATCATGGCACTTCATCCAGTGCTGTGAAACCCACACCAGCCACTTCCAAAAGAAAACGTCCAACTACAAAAACCACCTCCACACCCAAAAAGGGACTTCTGGAAGATGAGATACCAGAAGCAAACCCTGTTGCAACACCAAAGCAACCTGAAACCACTGTTGTTACTTCCTCACAACAGTTGGAAATATCTCAACCCAAACAAACTCCTCATGTATCCTCACAAAAGGATCATGTTGTAAGCCAAAGGGAACCACATACTGAAGCATATGAGTCACTTGATCATATGTTTACAAGTCCATCTCCCAGGGCTAATTCTCTTCTTACTCCTCCACCTTCACCACAACATGTCCCACAAACAATGCAACCTCTGTTTGAGGCAATTGATAAAACTCAGGATAATCCCAGTTCCTCTCCTTCACCTGTCACTGAGAGTATACCTCCACAAGTGACTGGGCCTGAGAAAAATCAATCTGTCAACCCACAAACAGAAGAGGAGGTTACACTCCCAGAGTTCAATGTAACTCTTGGTGAGTTTTCAAGTGAAGCAGCCACTACTGGTGTAGAGACCATTGTCTCACAACAGGACAGTGGTTACATAGCTAAGACTTCCTTGAAGGCAACAACTGAGGAGGCCACAATTGTGTCCCCAAAATCAGTTGGAAGTCCCCAGAACCAAGACCAAGGGGCATCTGGTTCTCATTCCCTGGACTCACCTCCTAGGACTGAACCAGGTAAAACTACCACTGGTGGGAATTCAGATGATCCTATTAACTTAGGTGATGGATTAAAATACCAAGAATTGACGGATAGAGTTCAATCCATTGAGACCTTTGTTGCTGACATCAAAACAGATGTCAAGTCAATATTGGAAACTCTGGCAAACTTTACCAAAAGTCAACCATCCACTGCTGATATTGCTAGTGAGCTATGGAAATCTGTTTCCCCTATCATCATAGCTCACAGGAAACTAGCAGATCAGACTCAAGAGACCTACATGAACTTGATCAGAAATATGGTGGATGCCAGGTTCAATGATACCAAGGCAGATATCAAGGTGATCAAAGACCACTTGCTGAAGACTACTGGCTCTGCCCCTACCACAATCCTTAGAGATGAAGATGATGATGAATTCACAGCTGATGATGCCAAAAAGGGGGAGAGTGGCAGAGATAGGTTGCCAAAACTAAATCCTTTTGGTTCTCCACCCTCTCAAAAGGGTAAACCAACTGCTGACAAACCAGAGTCTACCCAAACAGCACCACAAAAACAACAACAACCAAGTGCTCAAACCTCTGCTGCTACTGAAATTGCCAAAACCAGCAAAGCAAAGGAAATTGACACCTCTGCAAATGAAAAGGCTGATAAGGCTGCTGAAGACAAGCTTAAGAGGGCTGACACTCTGGAAGTTAAAGAAGAGAGGTTAATTCAGCTGAAGAAGGAACAACAGCAAGAAGTTGAAGATGTGAGTTCCTCAAAAAGAAAGAAAATCTCTGCAAAACATACAAGGAAACCACCATCCAAACTATCTTCTGAAACACCTGATGCTGAAACCACTGCCACCAAAACCACTGATACCACAACCACTGCCACCAAAACATCTGATACTACCAAACCAACCACCAAACCAATAACCAAACCAACAACCAAACCAACAACCAAACCAACCACTACACAACCAAAACCCCAAACAACTGCTGGTTCTACAAAAGAACCAACAGAGGTTAACCCAACCACTGCTGCACAATCACCATCACCAAAAATCTTGTACAGCAGAAAAAGAAAATCTACTTTTGTTGTACAAGATGAAAACATCCACACCACACCACCCAATACTCCACTAACACAACCCTTAAATGCCATTCCACTCTCATCATTTTCACCACACACCTCTCAATTCAAATCACATAGACCACCACCAACCATCACCCCATTGGCTGAGAAGTATCCTCTTGAACTTGATTTACTCAAGGGGGAACTTCAATCCTTCTACAATACTGATCATCCATCAGAAAGAACTTTCCCATCTCTCAAGAATTTTCCTGTTCCCCAAAACATTGACACCTATCTGAAATATAAGGGTGAACAGGCAGATGCTATCATAAAAGAGAAATGCAAAGGGAAAGATGACAGGAGTGCTCAGGGCATCCATTCAGCAGAGCTTAGCAAACTGAGAAGGATTGAAGATTTTGCTAAGACCCTGAGCAACTCAATGTCTTCCATGCCTCTCAGCAGTGACATGGAAAGGGAAGTAAGGGATTCTCTTCTTGAACAGATCTTAGCTTCCATGCCTTACAAAGCAAACAAGAAACAGTTTGCAGGCTGGACCACACATGCACTAAGAGAAGAACTAATCAGAATTGAAGAAATGGCCAAGAATCCTCCTTCAAAGGTCTCTGCCCCTGATTTCAGCAAAGGCAGAGATCCAGCCAGAGCTCTCAAGTTTAAAAGAATGAGACAAGAGATAGTAGCTGCTGATTATGGAGAGATGAAGTCTGTGGCTAGATGGTCTGAGCTGAGATTGGTTGAAACCTACAAAAAGTTGGAAGAAAACAGGAAGAAGGACCCTACTTTGCCAAGAAAACCTGTCTATGCTGATGAGCCCAAGAGACCTCTACAGGCCTTTACTTTAGACAGCTTACTGGACACTTCTGATTTATCTATTGCTGCAAGAAGACAGTTCAAAAAGCAGAAGGAGATGACAGAAGAAGAACAGAAACAGTTTGCTGATACTTTTGTGAAAGAGGGTCTTCTCAACCAAATTCGTTATTTCTCTGATCCAACAACTGAGAGACTCAGAGAACTCATTGGAAGACCTCCATCACCAAACTCATCCAAAATAAAGATGCATCCCAGCCATTCCTCTGATTCTAAAATTCTAAAATGGAAGTCAAATAAAGACACCCATGAATTGACTCTGCTCAGATCAGATGGAAGGATTCAGAAGCTCAGCATGGATGATGCACATGGCCTGTGTGCAGCAGATCTCCAAACATTGCTGAATCTAGAGCTGGAAAGAGATGCTGAAGACCTCTTCTCATTGAGCTTTGAATTACAACTCAAAGGTCAAATTAGAGAAAGTCTGATGAGAAATAAAGATCAAGAATAAAGCTAAGTTTTGGCATCATCTGTTCTGGGGGAGATTGTTGGGTCTGCTGACCTGGAGAAGAACAGATGATTAGAAAGCCAAAATATTCTATCTTTTGATCGTTTGAATAAAACAGTTGATTCAAGATACTTTCCCCAAAAAACTGTTGACCCTAACAACTGCTACACCAAACAACTGATGAAGACAACTGTTGTTGCTGAAAGGTCTGCTGAACAGACAAAGATCTGATGAAGAAACAACTGCTGATCAAGTACTGAAGAACAAAGGTCTATTGAACCAACAGCACTTTGGATTCAACAGATGATAAAGACCATCAGAGTTTTCCTTTTCAGTAGTTTGTATTAGCAGTGTTTTCAATGTAACAGTAGCAGATGTTTTATGTTGTTAGTCAGTTAGAGGTCGCTGTCTTAGGTGACGTCAGCAGTGATCATCAGAGGTTTAGTTTAGTCTATAAATAGAACAGTGATTGTACTGTTCTATTCATCACTCTCGTCATTCTCTTAAGACAAACATTCTCTGAGTGATCATGCTGAGGGGGAGTTATTGTACAATTGTAATCTTTCAATCTAATGAAAGCTTTCGATTAAAACAATTATTCTCTTGTTTTGATTTATAGTTTATCATTCCGCTGCACTTTCCATTTATATCTCACTTCACTTATTTCATTATTTGTCTAAACAATCAAACTCAGATCCTAACATCTGTTTTACAACATCTGATTCACATGTAAACAGATGTATTCAATACAGCTGTTATCGAATAAAACTTCAAGCCTGATAATGAATTACTTGATTAACAATAATAACAATAAAAATATTTCATCTCAAAACTCTTAATATTTGCAATTTGTAATTCAACCCGCTTAATGTTGAAATTCGTAAACACGCTTACCTATAATAATTCAAAACTTTCCGTATAAAAATTCAAAAGTTAGGACTTATTAATTTAAAATGCTTTTTAAATAATTATTAATTTATGTTATGTTTTTTTTCTAGAACTTTAATTTCCACAATGTCCATCAAAGAATTTTAGGCCTGTGTCGACTGTTTAACAATGATTTCGTTAGATGTTAATTACAAGTTAGGTTTTACAAACTTTGTTTACTAGAATATTATTTATGAATTAAACCCGGTTTATGTTCAAATTCGTATACACGGTTCCATATGATAATTTAAAATTTTCCCACTTAAAAATTCAAAAGTTAGGACTTATTGATCAAAAATGCATTTTTAAATAATTATTATTATTTATTTATGAACTCAACCCCCCTAATGTTCAAATTCGTAAACACGCTTCCCTATGATAATTTAAAATTTTCCCTCTTAAAAATTCAAAGCTTAGGACTTATTTGTTAAAGATGGTTTTCAAACATTTTTTAATATTACTTCTTTATCAAAATGAAATGATACTACATACAAAATCTTTAGAAAAAAATATACTGATTTTGAATAGGATTCTTATAATAAGTTTTGAAAAATATAATGACACAATGTTATATATGTTATATAAATGAATTAATTAATAATATTTACTCTCAACGCTATTATTATTTGAAACTAAATCCGCATAATCTTCAATTTCGAAAACTCACTTCCCTAAGATATTTTAAAACTTTCACTCAAAAAAACTCAAACTAATTTAACTTACAATTTGGATGTAATGAATACACCTGTCATCCAATACAACTTCAGATGTAATGAAAAAATTGTGATTCAAAAAAGAATTTAACTTACAATTTGGAATATTCCACGTAAATGAAATACTTGATTAAGAATAACAATAACAATATTTGCTCCCAAAACGGCTGTCTTCGAATACAAACTTTAGATGTAATGAAAAAAAACATCACCCATCCAACACAATTTCATGTTTATATACAATAATATATTTAGAAACATCTCTTCACTAACAGAGGGTAGACATTTCTTGGACTTATAAATTATAACATTAATTGTAAAAGAAACATTTGTTAACTTTGCAACAGATGTAATGAAACCACTGTAATACAAACTTCAAAAAAATTGTATAGACCTTCACAAAACAACTGTCTTCAAATACAACTTCAAATTATACTACAGAATATTTACAAACATGTTTTCAACATAGACACACCTTACAAAAAAAACTACTAAAACAACGAAAATAATTATTTAACTAATCTTGAGAAAACTTAAAACTGACGTACCTATTACATTCAAATCAACTTTCAATATAACATGTCTTTATACACCAATCAGTCTTCAACACATATTTTTTTCTTTGACTGGAAAGAATCTGCAAAAGATTTCCTTGAATATTCAACATACTCAAGGTGCTTCCTCACATACTCTGCTTGCTAACAGAACAGAAAAAAAACAGCCACGGTTATACTTAAACCACAAGGCTTGAAAAACAAAGTAAACAAATAAGAATTTCAAGAAACATACCTGTTGACAAGCACAACAGCGGGAACAACAAAAAGGAAAGTACACGCAGACGCCTTCTTCAACAGATAAACATAGTGGCGTAAAAGCAGAATTGCAATCAAGGTCTTGCCTAATGCCATCTGGAAAGAGTCTCGAGTGATTAAGCTAATCCCTCTATCTGTTAACGGCCAAACATTCAGAAAAATACTAAATCAAGAATGACTGAAAGTAATGTCTAACAGAAAAGAATGAACACATTAAACACTCCCATACATGGCTTTAAAAAAGTAAAGACATAACCTTCTTGAGTTTCATTGTGAGAATGTTACAAACAGGAAACCTTATTCAACGTAAATACTCTGGCTGCTGATTAAGAAAACAAAAGATTGAGGGTTAGTCAAAACCAACAGGGAATAATTTTATTGTTATTGATATCATTGGTTAGAATTTGGTTTTTACCTGATACTCAAATCCTTGAAACAGGAAGTTGAATGTGAGAGAAGCAGCTGTTACGGTTTCAAAATTATTGGTGTCACACCCTCAAATTCCACCTGCGGGGTTTTACCGCGAGGCGCGTGACAAACCAGGATCCAAGTCAACGATCACAATAAACAATACTAAATGAACTCATGCAACTTTCAAAACATAAGTTTAAACCATAAAATAGTAGCGGAAGCTTTGATTACAACTCAAAATCCAAAAGTATTCAATCTTATTCAATATGCGAAAACCATGAACCCTAAACTAGACGTCGTGCAGACGCGTGCGCCTAAGTCCTGGGATGCTACCTTAGCGACCTGAGAAAAACATGCCAAAAATATGTCAGCACAAATATGCTAGTGAGTTCACAGGTTTGTAATAAAAGTACCAAGTTCACCCTGTCCATACTATGCAAATATGTAAACCAAAGTACGCTAGCTAGGCGTATGTTTTGTCACTACTACGATTGGAAAACCATTACTAACTCGCAATCCCAGAAGCATTGTGCCCGAATAATGTACTGTTCCTGTTTGAGACAATAGATCTATCCAATAGATCTATCCAAGCCGACGAGTGGGGCAGGTCACGCCCAATAGATCTATCCACATTTCCCCGTTGTGCTACACCGCACATTCATGGTTTCCCCCGGGACTTCCAAAGATCGTATAGTAACCCAAAATAACCCATAGTATGACAGTTGTTACCAAACACAAGTTTAACGCATGTTTTCTCCCCCAAAAGTAAAACCAGTTAAAGTGGGGCCGTGAACTCACCTTAGGTTGCGTTACTTCGAAAATGATTAAAATCAGCAAGCTATGCTAGCCCCGTAAAGCGGCGACCTAACATATGACAGTTACAAGTACTTAGACTAATAACCCGTAGGTTAGTTAGTCCCTAGATGTCCAGACCATAACCAGGTTCGTTTGAAAACACGTTGACTGTTAAACTGACCAAATATACAAGACTCGACATCCCATTGGTGACCCGAGACTCCACGTGTTATCCTTGTACTCTAAGTCATACAAATCATGCAATCATGCTTAACGTGTGTTAAAGTTCAACAAGTCTAGCACATAGTTCAATCAGCGCATAAATAAGTCCGAGCACGTGTTACCAAGTTACTAGGTATGATACGGGGTTCCTAGCATGTTCCTAGGTGTCAAATCGGGCCTCGGAATACCAAAATACACTTACAGCAGCAGTACATGCGATTAGGAAAAGTCAACTAGCGATTAGGAAGGTCAACTGGTGATTAGGAGGGCTAATCGACCCTTAACATAGGCGATTAGGCCTATTCTAGTGCTTAACAGGCGATTAGGGCTATGAGGCATGCAATTCAGAGCTTAACTAGTGATTAGGATCGTAATCGCATGCAATGAAGGCGATTAGGCCCCCAATCGCCTACCCCATAGGCGATTAGGTCCCCAAATGCCTCCAATACAGGCGATTGGGCTCCCAATCGCCTACAGCACATGCGATTAGGGTCCCCAATCGCCCCCTGCAGAGCTGTTCCGGTTTTTCGCGCGTTTAACCCTCCAAATCAGATCCGGAACGTGTGGAAACACCAAATATCAATCATACAACATTGTCAAACATATTTCAAGCAAAACCCCTAGCTTATCATCGTTCTACCAGTCCCGAATGCAAGCGTTTTCCCAAAATAGTACACTTAGCATGGAAACATCACATCAACATGCACAACTTTTACCCTAAATAGCAAATACTCAGATTTCATCATGTAACAACGTTGTCCGATCATTCCCTACTGTTCTAGCATCATCCTATAGCAAACCCTAACATCATACAACTAGCAAAACACCTCATATCATTCACAATCATTCAAAGTCATTCAAATGGGTCAAAATACCAAACATCCACAATACACCACCAAAACCATCCAAACTCCTAAGACATCATCATCCTAATACAAACAAGCTTTAAACACCTTAACAACACAATAACAATCCTTTTTAAGTCATAAAAATCCTATCTTTTAAATCATATTCAACACCTACAACATGCATAAGGTTTAGACTTGTACAAAAACGATTTTAATAGGTTTTCAAAGACATAAAGGTTTATAAATCAGGACTGGACCTTTAGGGAGCAAAACATAATCATTCAAAGGTTTGGGGATGAAGAACACACCTTGGATTTATAAGAAATTGTTGTGTAAGGCTTGAGAATGTGTGTTTTGATGCAAAAACGTGTTCCAGAGGGTGTTTGTGAGTTGGGATATGTTATGGGACGGCTAGGGTTGCACTAGGGGTGTTTTAGAGGTCAAGGGTGGTATTTATAGGCGTTTCTAGTCGTTTAAAACACGTCAGGCGATTGTGCAGCATTATCAGGCGATTAGGGATGCTAATCGCCCTCCTTAGCATGCGATTAGGCCTAATCGCCTGTAACTATAGGCGATTAGCCTGCCCAATCGCCTGCTAAGGCTCCCAATCGCCCCTTAAGCTGCGCAATCACCTATAATGTCATGCAATCGCGTGTAATCACCGTTTTAACATATGTAAACACGTATACACATACCGACAAGTCACATAAAGATTATAAACACATAATCCATTGTAAGACCCGCAAAACCGGTGTCAAACAGTTGGGTTAAAATTCTTAAGTATGCAAAAACATGAGTAAATTTCTCTTTTAAAAGAGTATGTATACGCAGCGGAAAATCATTTAGAATAAAATTCTACAAAACACATGACAAATACTTATCTAATTGTAAATCGAATTTAAAATTTATCATGTGTAAACAAAAGTTGTCTTCCACTAGAAATGCCTTCAAATGCCAGGTAGCTTCTTGCATCGCCAAGCAGTCATCCATCCATCTCTCTATTAACCTGAAATCAATCTAACGTGTATGCAAAAGTCAGCTACGCTGAGTGAGTTCAAGTTTTATAAATTTATGTAAACAAGTATTTTGTCAAAATAATAATTAACAAAATACCTCAGCCTCAGAGTTAACAATAAGCGCAATCCGCTAATTTGTTTTTCCCCAAGCAAAACAAAAATCAAAGTCTAGGATAGGCATACTCTGCCTAATTACCTCAAGACTTCACTTACCAAATATATAATAAGCGCGTCTCGCTTTTCAACACAAAGAACAATCGAGTTTATTTAAGCAAACTAAAGCTAGAGATTAAAGCAGGCATTTCCCACCTCTATCATAACTCAATTTCTAAAAAAAACACATAATATAAACTATGTAACAACCCTGACTCAAAACCAAGACCAGAGATCAGAGCAGGCATGTCCCACTTCCGTCATAGCTCAATTCGACATATCAGGTAGCCATCAAACATAGTCTATTATATTTAATAACATGTATAACATAAACTAAGCAACAACCATGACACAAAACCAAAACGACAGATCAGAGCAAGCATATCCCACTTCCATCGTAGCCCAGTTTATAAGGTCATGTAGTCGCCAAATACTGTTTACTAAAATATATAAATATATAATCCATATAACCTAAACAGGTAGCAAGTCAAAACAATACCCGATCTAACAAGTAAGGTTTCGAATACATGGCCAAGACATGAAGCGCATTCCGCTTATTAACTAAAAACTCAAGCCACACTTTAATCAAGACAACAGTTTATTCATGTATATATATATATAATAACACGTATAACTCGAACCATATAATAACAAATTAGGCATAAACTATGTGACAACCATAGCAAAACTATACCATAAATCATAGCAGGCCTATCCCACTTCTAATAACACATAAGACAAACTATGTGACAACCATGACAAAAACTATGCCATAAATCAGAGCAGGCTTATCCCACTTCTAATGACACATATAACTCAACCCATATAATAACGCATTAGGCGCATTCCGCACACTTACGTTTCATACAAAAAAAATATGTATGAGCTAATATGTATTTTGATCGTACACAAAAATATTTATAACTTGATAAAAATATTTTGTGACTTTATAAAAAATAATCATACTGGTTTAGCATGCACGTCAGCCCAAAATATTTAGAAAAATAATAACTAAAAGAGTGGGCACAAGAACTCACAGATTGCAATGCTTCCAAATCCACAAGTTGATCCGTTTCAAACCGCGATTCATCTCGTATGAACCCAGCCATTAAAATAATGTGAAACCAATTTGAAAATTGTCTTATAAATCCAAGACCCATCTCCATGAAAACATAACCCATCCATACCCCATGCATACACACATCTACCTTCATGCATAAACACCGATCACCCTCCAACCATTATCAAGAAGTGTCAACATGGACCATCACCACATAGTTAGCATATGAAACTCATACACACACATACGTCCATTCTTAACAATGACCCATAACATCCATATAAACACACATACATGCATCTTCTTGTTTTATATACCATCTATGCACACATAACCCTTTCTAAAAAAACCACGTAAACATTCACTTTCATGCTCACTTGGATTAAATTTTCCATGCTAATAATCATCATTTACATTCCTACCATCCATCACCATAATGATAACAAAAGGAGCAAAACCCGTTCAATACCCATATGCGATATGTCTTAGATTCAACACGGCTTTCCTGTAGTCATGTCGGCAACCACCGAACACAACCATAACCTCCACCCGAGCCATTCCATGCATCTAACACCGTCAATTCCGAACATCATCGCTATTCACCACCACACCGACACCATCATCGAACCCCGACACCCTCATCATGTGTCAAAGCTCGCCAATCAAAAACCGCCTTGCGCCACCACGCCGACTATACTTCCTTTCCCTCGCTCGTTTACCTTCACGGCTGCCAACCTCCAATGAATGAAGGTGGCTTGCCTTGAATCGCACCAACTCAAACCGAATGGGTTTGACAAAACTAAAGGTGGCAGCTATTGTGGAGGTGGAGCGACGGGTTCGTAAGAGGGCTTTGTGTGGTGATGATTGCGGCAGTGGCACGACAACTATGAGTGTGGTGGTTGAAATTAGACAATGGCGGTCATAGGATTACGCGACGGCGGTTGCTTTTCAATATTATATTCAAGTTGTAAGGTTTCAATTAGGGTTAGTAGAACATATATTCTAAAATGTCATCCTCCTAATACCCATCCATCAGTTTGTTTTATTTTTTTTATAATAGTTTAGAATTTACACAAGTTACATTTAGCCCCCTTAACTTCCACATATGAGCAACTTGTATCAAAAGTACTATTCCAACTTTAGAAATGATAAAATGGGTCCTCTAATTCTTTAAACCCACACTTAGGCACCAAAATCATTTATCGAATCATTTGATGAAATCCAGGTAGTCGTTTTCACCTAAATTAGTATTTAGTGAATTTTCGGGATGTTACAAGTCTACCCTCCTTATAATAGGATTCGTCCTCGAATCCTCTTGGATAAGGAACCATCAAATGTGATGTTTTAAGGATAACCTGCTAAGAATGTAATAACTACAGGTGCAGATGAATAGCCTTCTACTTCTATTCCATTCCACTTACTCCTACACAAGACAGAACATTCATATGATCCTTTTAGGTTACAACTCAGAACATAAAAGTAACAATAGACCACCAACAACGTTGATCAAGTGCGATCGGTTGTCTATGCCACTACAATGTTCTAAACGTTTCCCAACACGTCACACTAGGGTTCTACCTTCAATGTATTGAACATAGAAATTCAAAGAATAACATCCACACATACTTCAAAGAATAAAGACAACATGATGCATTGAGACAACATCCCCACCTAACATATTGTGCATTTATTCCCTAAACTTCAAATACTACCTCCAAATGTAGAGGCATTAACCTCCTACATATCATCTCATGCCATTAAGCATTTAGAAGGAATATATATAGACAAATTTCAAAATTATAAGATTACCTCTTGGCGTGCAGCTACCCGTAGTGGCATTTCTAGTTTTCTGTCCCGTTCTCAGTTTAAGTCTAAGCACCAAAGATGTCCAGATCTCTTAAACTATTGCTCTGATACCAACTTGTAAGACCCGCAAAACCGGTGTCAAACAGTTGGGTTAAAATTCTTAAGTATGCAAAAACATGAGTAAATTTCTCTTTTAAAAGAGTATGTATACGCAGCGGAAAATCATTTAGAATAAAATTCTACAAAACACATGACAAATACTTATCTAATTGTAAATCGAATTTAAAATTTATCATGTGTAAACAAAAGTTGTCTTCCACTAGAAATGCCTTCAAATGCCAGGTAGCTTCTTGCATCGCCAAGCAGTCATCCATCCATCTCTCTATTAACCTGAAATCAATCTAACGTGTATGCAAAAGTCAGCTACGCTGAGTGAGTTCAAGTTTTATAAATTTATGTAAACAAGTATTTTGTCAAAATAATAATTAACAAAATACCTCAGCCTCAGAGTTAACAATAAGCGCAATCCGCTAATTTGTTTTTCCCCAAGCAAAACAAAAATCAAAGTCTAGGATAGGCATACTCTGCCTAATTACCTCAAGACTTCACTTACCAAATATATAATAAGCGCGTCTCGCTTTTCAACACAAAGAACAATCGAGTTTATTTAAGCAAACTAAAGCTAGAGATTAAAGCAGGCATTTCCCACCTCTATCATAACTCAATTTCTAAAAAAAACACATAATATAAACTATGTAACAACCCTGACTCAAAACCAAGACCAGAGATCAGAGCAGGCATGTCCCACTTCCGTCATAGCTCAATTCGACATATCAGGTAGCCATCAAACATAGTCTATTATATTTAATAACATGTATAACATAAACTAAGCAACAACCATGACACAAAACCAAAACGACAGATCAGAGCAAGCATATCCCACTTCCATCGTAGCCCAGTTTATAAGGTCATGTAGTCGCCAAATACTGTTTACTAAAATATATAAATATATAATCCATATAACCTAAACAGGTAGCAAGTCAAAACAATACCCGATCTAACAAGTAAGGTTTCGAATACATGGCCAAGACATGAAGCGCATTCCGCTTATTAACTAAAAACTCAAGCCACACTTTAATCAAGACAACAGTTTATTCATGTATATATATATATAATAACACGTATAACTCGAACCATATAATAACAAATTAGGCATAAACTATGTGACAACCATAGCAAAACTATACCATAAATCATAGCAGGCCTATCCCACTTCTAATAACACATAAGACAAACTATGTGACAACCATGACAAAAACTATGCCATAAATCAGAGCAGGCTTATCCCACTTCTAATGACACATATAACTCAACCCATATAATAACGCATTAGGCGCATTCCGCACACTTACGTTTCATACAAAAAAAATATGTATGAGCTAATATGTATTTTGATCGTACACAAAAATATTTATAACTTGATAAAAATATTTTGTGACTTTATAAAAAATAATCATACTGGTTTAGCATGCACGTCAGCCCAAAATATTTAGAAAAATAATAACTAAAAGAGTGGGCACAAGAACTCACAGATTGCAATGCTTCCAAATCCACAAGTTGATCCGTTTCAAACCGCGATTCATCTCGTATGAACCCAGCCATTAAAATAATGTGAAACCAATTTGAAAATTGTCTTATAAATCCAAGACCCATCTCCATGAAAACATAACCCATCCATACCCCATGCATACACACATCTACCTTCATGCATAAACACCGATCACCCTCCAACCATTATCAAGAAGTGTCAACATGGACCATCACCACATAGTTAGCATATGAAACTCATACACACACATACGTCCATTCTTAACAATGACCCATAACATCCATATAAACACACATACATGCATCTTCTTGTTTTATATACCATCTATGCACACATAACCCTTTCTAAAAAAACCACGTAAACATTCACTTTCATGCTCACTTGGATTAAATTTTCCATGCTAATAATCATCATTTACATTCCTACCATCCATCACCATAATGATAACAAAAGGAGCAAAACCCGTTCAATACCCATATGCGATATGTCTTAGATTCAACACGGCTTTCCTGTAGTCATGTCGGCAACCACCGAACACAACCATAACCTCCACCCGAGCCATTCCATGCATCTAACACCGTCAATTCCGAACATCATCGCTATTCACCACCACACCGACACCATCATCGAACCCCGACACCCTCATCATGTGTCAAAGCTCGCCAATCAAAAACCGCCTTGCGCCACCACGCCGACTATACTTCCTTTCCCTCGCTCGTTTACCTTCACGGCTGCCAACCTCCAATGAATGAAGGTGGCTTGCCTTGAATCGCACCAACTCAAACCGAATGGGTTTGACAAAACTAAAGGTGGCAGCTATTGTGGAGGTGGAGCGACGGGTTCGTAAGAGGGCTTTGTGTGGTGATGATTGCGGCAGTGGCACGACAACTATGAGTGTGGTGGTTGAAATTAGACAATGGCGGTCATAGGATTACGCGACGGCGGTTGCTTTTCAATATTATATTCAAGTTGTAAGGTTTCAATTAGGGTTAGTAGAACATATATTCTAAAATGTCATCCTCCTAATACCCATCCATCAGTTTGTTTTATTTTTTTTATAATAGTTTAGAATTTACACAAGTTACATTTAGCCCCCTTAACTTCCACATATGAGCAACTTGTATCAAAAGTACTATTCCAACTTTAGAAATGATAAAATGGGTCCTCTAATTCTTTAAACCCACACTTAGGCACCAAAATCATTTATCGAATCATTTGATGAAATCCAGGTAGTCGTTTTCACCTAAATTAGTATTTAGTGAATTTTCGGGATGTTACATCCATGGAAACAAACACGTTCTCATTCATTCACCAATTCCCGGGACTCAAGACTTGTGTTTTTACTAAGGTTCGACGATTCTACGAATCGTCAATCCTTGCATACCTGGTTAATGGCTGACATCTAACGATTCTCTAGGTTGTAGTAACAACTCCCGAACCATAACACGACTCAACCGACCTAGTTAAGTATAATGTACGCGTGACTCGCTAAGGTAGACTTTGACCCAAACAATGTTATTAACCTGAGTTTGCCGGGTGTCACATCATCCCCACGTTAAAAGAATTTTCGTCCCGAAAATTTGCACAAGTCAAAAAGAAAACGACAAAAAGATAGAAACCAAGAGAGAGAATTTACCCGAGTTGTCACAATTGGAGAGATTTAAAAATTATCTGAGAGAAAGAGAGGGACATGATGGCTTTATATAGTTGTGTAGTGGGGTGTTGAATTTGAAATTTGAATTTCAGTTTGGAGCTCAAATCTAAAAGCAACAGTCCTTCAAAGTCTGTTGAAGCAAGTGGGAATATTTAATTAATTTATTAACAACAGCTGATGAGGCAAGTGGGATTCTAACCACCGTTGAGCCAAGTGGCATTATTTAATTATTTAATCTGATGCTTAGTGACGTCAGGTTTTGCATCACGCAGGCATTGGTGGCCTGCCTGAGCTGCTGACACGTCAGCTTTCTGACGTCACTCACGACTCTCCTATTATTGAAAGTATAGATTCTCATAAAATAAAACCACATATCGTGTTATAAAATATATATTTGATAATATATATTATTACTTGTTTGTCCTCCAAAGTGTAACTCTTTGAATCGTATCGAGATAACAACATTAAATGATGAGTATCGGACATACATTTCCAACAGAGGCCCAGCGAGCACGCAATGGTCGTGACATACGGCTCGCTATACTATGCGCCACGAGCATGTCGATGATGTGCGGTGCGATAAAACTCTGTCAGGCTCGTGGCTAGGTTGCACGTCCGACCCAAAAGTAGAGTCAGTAGTGTTAACCTTATCCCGACTGCAGCCTCGCGGGGAGATCAATGTCGCTATAGCACGGTGCAGGTTGTACAGAGGGTCCCTCATAATGCTAGCCTTCGTCTGAAACTTCCCAAAGCGGGAAGTAGCGATAGCCCTACAGATACAGACAAGCATCTGCCGGTCGAGCTCTGTGATCCTCTCTGTGTAAGTCTCGGTATCAAGCTTCGTCGGCAGATACAACCCTGATGCCACCCAAACTCATGTAATAAATATAGCATTAACAAATTAATTTTATAATAAGTTATTAATGATTATAAATATTAACGAAATGCATGTAACCTAAATAACTAGCATCAATCGTCATATGATAATCCCGCTTGGCCAGGCGAAAAGATATGTCCCGATATGGGTGATCTGGGTGATCTGGGTGCTCTACATAACCCTTGGGCAGAGGCGTACGCATAAAGGACAATATAAACTCTACCGTCAGCTCACGATATGTATTCTTGGCCGTGCCCTGGAATAAACGACTCCACGGAGTGTCAAACCCAAGAATATCTCTGGCCCTCCCTGTCTCTCGCTAACCAACTCTAAGAAGTCCTAGTCAATGCGCATATGGCCGATGATCTCCATGGTGCACAACTTGGCACACCTCCGGGTCGCCTTTGACCCGACTAGAAAAGTGAGGTAATGGTGGTCATGTAAAGAATCCACAACAGCCCCCCCTCCCCCCGTGCCTTAACCTCCATATTCTCCTTGTCCGTATCAATATCAAGATCGAAATTGGCCATATCCTAAATTACAAAAAAATAGTTTATTATATTAACTTTTTAAATAAAGTTATAAATATTAAATTTTAAATTTTAAAATACAATAATTATTAAACTTTTTATAAATAAATTTAAAGTATTAACTATTATAATAATAAGTTTATAAATTAAATTTTTAATATTAACTTTTAAAAAAGTAAATTTTAAAGATCAACTTTTATAATAATAAATTTAAAATAAAAATTTTATTAAATTTTTAAATGCTACATTAAAAAATAACTTTTATTAAAATCTTTCTTAATAACAAATTATAAAAATAAACAATAAAAAAACAGCTAAAGCGCTGCGCTTTAGGCTAAGTGCAGTGCTTAGCTTCTTCTTCCCAAAACAGCTACGAATCCCACCCAAATCGAATATAAAAGTAACAAAATCAATATAAAGATGATCACTAACCTTTAATCAATGATCGGGGACCAACAAACGATCACATATGAGTTTTTTTATGTTTAGTGTGTGTGTTTTGAAACACAAAGCGTATCAGTTACACTGATACGCTTTGGTTCAAATTTCAAACCAAAACTCCATGCTATGACAATTGCGTGGCGTTTTGGTTTATTTTTTTTGTTAGTACGCCCTACGAATATGTCCCTAGCTTAGATATGAGTTTTGGATAATGTATGCACGTTGTATAGTTGTTCAGGTAGCATTTTAGATGTCTAGGGGTATTTTAGGGATTTTAGAATAGCCTCAGGCGTATGAGAGTCTCATACGCCTGGATAGTTACACGTATGAGGTTCATACGCCTAGGAATGTACGCCTATGAACCCAAAACCTATAAATACCCCATGTGTTGATCATTTTGTAACTTTTGCCAAAGTTAACAAGGTGCTGCCCATTTTGTGTGTGTTTTTGTCTGTGTGCTCTCTATGACTTTCATATTATTCCTATCTCAAAAAAATACACCTATAACAACTAATCGGATCGTTGATTCCTGTCACACCCTCAAATTTCCACTGCGGGGTTTTACCGCGAGGCACATGACATACCAGGATCCCATAGCCATAAGTCATATGAACGAACTCTAAATGCCCAAACCATTTAGTTCGTTTTCAAAAATCAAGTTTAGTTAAGCTGCGGAAGCGTAAACCAAATTAAACCTTTTAGAAACCATGCGCAAAACAACGCGCCCAAAATTAATGCCATATAAAAATAAAGGTAAAAGCATAATATGTAAATTGGGTGTATGCCCAAGACCCAATGCAATGAAACGTGCAGTGCTTCCTAATCGTGACACCGGAAGCTAACTACCTGCAAAAGCATGTAAATGGTGGGTCAACAAACAATGTTGGTGAGTTCGCTAAGTAAAATAGGTGAGTAAGTAAAAGTGTAGGTTTCCCCAAACCATGTAACCAAGTACAAGCACCGGTCTCCCAGACCACATAACAACAAGTAAAAACGTTGGTCTCCCAGACCACAAGTAAACAGCTAATTCACATGCCAGGGGTAGCTAACCCACTCATGATAACTAATACCGGCGAATACCGAACGACTAATGAACGAGTTCCCACAACAGGGAGTATAGTGCCTTGCGTCATTGCCCATCAACAATGACATATGTTTGAAGTTATTAGTTCACACCCATGCTCCCAGCACGATGTGAGGTTTGTTAGACCTAATAGCGCTATCAACTAGTAACCCGCTTGCCCAACCGGCAATTGATTCGGTATTTTGAAGGACTTAAATGATAGGGTTGGTTTAGTTCATCAAGGACATATAGCATGAATTAGTAAAAGTAGATTCACCCCGTGAACCATGCACCCCAAAACCCGGGATGTATAAAAGTAGTCCCAAACCGGACTAGAAACGTTAAGTAAGTTGTATCAACCCGAGACGCATGCTTTTGAGAAAAGAGTAGTGAAACTCACCTTAGGTTGCAAGCAAAAAGAAATCCAAACCGCAAGTAAAGTATGCTACCGACACCCTAATACAAGTGTCACTAAGTAAGTATAGGCGTAATATTATTACACCATATAACTCGTTTGTCCAAGACGTTTAAACGTTCAAAAGTGTGTAGGTGACACCTAGTGATTCTACATGCAATAGTAAACCCTACGGACTCGTTGGTGAATGTGTTGGTTATAATTAGTTTTTACATTCCATATGCGTCTCATACAAGTGTCCGTTCAGCTACACCTCAATTAATCACATAAGCACATAATACACAATCTGTGTTTTTAGGACAGATTGTGCGTCATCAAAACTATTTTATTTAAAATAGTTAATCAGTGAGTTAATCTCCCAAATTTTTACTGAATATTCTTTGGGATTCACTTAACAACCCCTATTTTTGTTTTGTCTTAAATCCAAACACAAAAATAATTAAAATTCGTTCAACACAGCTATGTTCAGAAAACTTTCATAACAGGTTAGTTTGGTAGAAAAATTCCCAAAAATTGTGTATTCATCCAAACGGGATGAATCTACTTGGAAAACTCAAGTTACCCCAATGTTAACCTTCTGTAAAAATTTCATAACCCAAATCTTTGTAAAACCAGAGTTATGATGACTCAAAGTCGACTCAGTTTATTAACCCGAAATTCTGATATGACCTGTTTTCAAAGAAAATTCCAAAAACGACTCAACCAACGTCCAAATCACTTGATTTTACCCATTGTGAAAAGCTAAGACCAAGTGTGATTTAACCATGCAAAGAAAATACCAAAATCATCATGTTAAAGTCGTACTACAGCCCCCACAAGTTCATCTAATCATTCTGTCCAGATTTTAGTTACGCCTAAATCCTTCTTTAAACGACTACCGTGTGCATGCAAACAATCAACAATCATCAATAACCATTACCAAACCTTCCTAATACCTATTGTGATCAGATTCTATCATTATTTATGAAAAGATTACAACTTTAATGATCAAAACTTCAACAACTTGCGCAACAAGTAACCTATGATATTACTAATCGCCTATCATCATGTTTAATTCGTTTAATCTTCAAAAACCTCAAGTTTTAATAATTATAAAAAGCTTTCAGACCTGGACAAACCTTGTCATATGATTTTTATAATATAAAAATAAGATTAAAGCGTAAAGGATTAAGGATTATACCCCAAGCTCTTCGATACAATCAACCGAACGCCTTTGGAGCTTCCCAATCGATGTTTTTGCGCCTTAGCAGGTTGTTTGGGGTTAATATTTCGTAGGTAGGGCAGTAGGGGCGATTAGGGTTTGAGTTTAGGTGATACAAGAGGCTTAGGGTTGCTTAAATAGGTGTTTAAGTCGGTTAAGAGGCGTCAGTCACTTTCGCGCGGCCGCTCGGTCTGCTCGCGCGGCCGCTCGCAGGCCTTCGGCCCGCGTGAGTGGCCCGTTTCGTCACCCGACGTGTTTTCCTTTGACGTTTTCGTTATTTCGGACCGTAACAAGTGCAACCCCATGCGTTAAGACCCTAATCAACCTAATGATCCACCTTTAGTGATTTTATTAACGTATTCGATTTAGGTTCACACAATCACGTATGATTTTCACATAAGTTCATCGAATATCACAGAGACACATAATCGAAATCAATCCAAATTAGTTTACTCATTATTATTATACTTCATTGTTCACCAACGTCCGAGGTTCACTAATCATGTATTCAGTTATTAACTCACAAAAGTGCAACGTGTGTCCTATCTAGCTAACCCTAGTTAAGTATAATGCAAGGAACGTAACTAGAGTTTAGTTAAAGTGAGAACCTGAAATTGCGGGGTGTCACAATTCCGCCCTCAATTCGTTACGCGCGCGATACTAATATCTTGTCCGGATGATCCATATTTTAAAAAAAATTAAGTTGTTTTAAATTATTTAAAATGTTTTTAATGTATTTTAATGGTTTTAATTCATTTTAAGTGTTTTAACTAGTTTCCAATAAAAAATTTATTTGAAGCATTTTGGTTCGTTAATTGCTTGTTGGTAGTTTTCAGTAGAAACATCCAAGTATGAACAACTTTCATAAATCAATGTACGTGAACATGAACTATACAATCAATACATTTTTTATCGAAATACAAATTTTACATCTCTAATCGATATCCTGGACTTCCGGACTCTGTTTGACGTGTTTTGGTTCGTTAATTACTGGTTGGTAGTTTTCAGAGGAAACATCTGAGTATGAATAACTTTCGTAAATCAATGTACGTAATACATGAACTATATAATAAATGCATGTTTTTATCAAAATACAAATTTTACATCTCTAATCGATATCCAGGACTTCCAGACTCTGTTTGACGCATTTTGGTTCGTTAATTGCTCGTAGGTAGTTTTCAGAAGAAACATCCGAGTATGAACAACTTTCATAAATCAATGTACGTAATACATGAACTATACAATAAAATACATGTTTTTATCAAAATTACAAATTTTACTTCTTTAATCTATATCTTAAGACTTCCAGAAGGACATTCGGGTCGGCTCGCAGGTAAACTAGGTTTTTATATGCATTGATTTAACCCTCGTATAAGTTGTACCAACCTGCTGCTGCATCACTTCTTTGTGAAATCCAATAAGGGTTTGGAGGAGGCACTGGATATGATCCTGTAAGCTTGACATGGATGTAATGGTTTCCATTGACGAACACAACCGCTACCACTGGATGAGGTTCCTCAGCATCACTCGGACTGTCCAATAGAGGGAAAATTGTATCACTTCCTCGAGGGTTGAATGCATGAACAACAACACCCCATCTCTAAGCAATAAGAATCCCACCTCAGTCATTGGCATCCAATTTGCTTCAAATGATTGACCCACTCCCTCAAAATTTATTCTATTATATAAATGGTTAAACTCTCCTAGGTTTTCCGGATCAAAGAATTTCTCCCAAACAGGATGGTTCTTGCGCAACTCAAGTAACAGATATCTCCGGATAGACATATAGTTTGATTGCTTGAACCCTAACCCACATCTACCGACTGAAACCCACAATGACCATCTGGTTTCACATCCTTTATTCTGGATATGTACGGGTGAAACGCTGATGGAATTTGATGCCCAAATTTTCTGATTAACATATCTGAATTTGGGTTTGGCTCGATCAACGGGAAATAAGGTAAGTCCTATTGTGACGGGGAAGGTCGTACTGGCTGAGACGTGGAAGGGCGTTTATGCTTAGACGAGGAAGGTCGTACCGGTGGAGACGCGAAAAGTCGTACGAGCTCTTCCTAGGATGGTATTTATGAGCTGTGACGGGGAAAGTCGAACGACCAGTCAGACCTGCTTTGTTTCCACCGGAGTACTCAAACAGGCAATCAATTTTTTTGCTACCCGTCTTCCTCACCGTAGCCATACTCTTATGCTCCCCACAAAAAGCGCATTGAAATATATAACCTTCACGTAATAAGTTTATTATAAAATAAGTTTTTAGTAACTTTTAAATAATAAATTATAAAATAATTTTTTAAAATTAATAATTGATAATATATTTTAAAATAAGTTTATTTATTAACTATTTTAATAACAAGAGTGGACTTAAATATACCATCACGAGATTGTCTCACTTTTTCTTCGATCTTTTTATAACAATGATATAACCTTTTACCTTTCCTGTATTTTAATTTGTACCCAGTCGATCAATGATGTGATGAAAAGGTCCGGTTAGTCTCAAACGAAACTATGACTGGATAATAGCCTTCCTGTTCTTCTATCGGTTTCTCCTCACCACCATAAGTGTAGTTTGGATAGCTTTGGTGATCAAAGGGAGGCTCACCCCTATAAGCGTACGGGTCCTCCAATAGGGTATTTAAGTCCAGCGGCACCGTATTGTCACGTTGAAGAATGCGAGACTCAACCTCCTCGACACCCTCTGGAACTGACATGTCGTAAGAATCACCGAAAATGCAGTCGTAATGCGACAGATTGTATGTTGTTGGTAAAATATCTATATTGCGAGTGAAGTTGTAAATGTTTAAATTTAAAACGATAACGAACGATATTGTATGAAATGAGATTATATAGCAATTTGCATGGGCCAAAGTGTCGCGCTATAGCCATAGCACGACGCTTAGGGTTCAAGGACATGTCTTGGACAGACAACCTCCTACCAAACCTCGTATTATGTACTTTAAAACGCGGTGCTATGGCCATAACGCAACGCTTAAGGTTTACCATTCAGCTTTTTCAAAAAAGTACAGTGATTGGACCTAAAGCATCGCGATATAGCCAAGCGCCACGCTACGAGGGGGATGAAAGTGTTTTTTTTTTTTGGAAATATAAGGACCCTACCTTCTATTCCCCACCAACTAATAAACGGGTCGGGTTTTTCACGAACCTTCCTAGTAACGAACAAAAGTTTATATAAATAGGTTTCGAAAGCTCTACTCATATCATCATCAGTCGTTTCTTTCTCTTCAAGATTACGGAATAATAAGTCGCATCCTTCCAATGTCTTCTCCAGCAGAGTAACATATTTATATTTATACAATTACGCCTATACGATCGTCGTTTAATATTCTTCGTCTTGATCTGTGTGTTAATTATTGTGTGTGTGTTTTATTTATCTCTATATTTATTTACTTTTTTTCATGTTAGTTAACGCCAATTGGATGTGTGATTTGAATATTAAGAGACTAATATTCATTCTGTAATTTAGGTTTAGTTTCTGTGAATTAGCTGTATAGCATTTGTCGATTGAACTGCTAAGATCAATGTGTGATTTTTTATTTTTTCTCCATTATTTAGATTTTTAATTATAGTTTATAAAATTTGGGGAAAAGTTTAAAGAATTTACTAGTGGAGGAGGTTATGCACTGATTGATGTATATGTTTCGCTGCGGTTTGTTCGGTTAGCAAGTTTCGAAGCTATGATAGCAATAAGTAGTTTCAGACACTTGCATAAATTTGAAGACTTATTAGTTATAACAAATGATATCTTAGTGTATAAGCTTTGTGGTTGAAATCTACGGAAGGAATTGAGTTTGGAGATTGCACGTATTGAAACCTAGGGCCGCTAACTATATTGATTGGAAAGATTGTTGAATTATGCTTTCAAGGTTATGTATTTTCACGTTATTTATGTGGACGAGTAAACATATTGTTATGATATGTTGGAAACAATTATAGTTTCGTGGATTTAAAGCAAATAAAGGACTGCAACACGATATGATGGTAGGCTATAGCTGTGTTTAAAATTAAGTATTCAAGAATAGAAATTTTTAGTGTTTCAACTATTATGTTCATTAGTTCTTGTATTAAGGATGATTTGACAAAAGCTATACTGATGGCTGCGATTGATGATGCCAATTAGACGCATAAAAATAGAATATTTTTACTTTGAAAGAAGCATGAAAAAAAACAAAAATATGAGAAATGCAAAGGTTTTAAAATGATGGGTAGGAACTAGGATTACTATGCAATGCAAATAGGATATTGTTCAATCTAGTCATTTATTGATGATGTCACTCAAGCTGTGTCATGCCACTCATATAAGATATATGATATCCAGATGCTAATAAGTGCTGTGTGTCATTGATATGACCATTAGTTATTTACACTGATTTATACAACATGGAAATACATAATTAAGCCTCCACCTAAAACTCTTTTGAATGCAAGATTGACTTGAGTTTTAAATACCCTGCATTTCACTGCAAAAATACTAAGAACAATTCTTATTTGGAGAGATAACTATACTTATATTTAGCGAATTTAAAAGTACTACGTGTAACCTTTTGGCTTACATGATTAAGTGTCTTTATTGATTTTATGCTATCATACTGGTGCTTGTACATTTGAAAAACAAGTGGACCGTCTCTAGAAGGGAGGGTAGTAGTTCTTTTAGACTGTGAGTTATGGCCATTGATCCACTTGCGACTTGCTGATTGAAAGTTTGATAGCGTGTCTACTTTTATCATGTGCCTGATCAACTTTTGGCCTTGGAAGTGCATCTTATGTGCTCAAATATATGGAGATGGAAACTTTGACCTATTTACTTATGAATGGGCTTATTTGGTTGTGTGTTATTTCAAACGGACCAAATCGGTCTATAAAAATTTAGCTCAAAGAGAATCTTTATTCCCTTTTCAACCTGTTACCCAACCCTCCCTACCCCACCATCTTGCCAATCTCTTCAAATATCTTCTTGGACATGTATTATGCATGGATGGGTCTTTCTTTATAAATGCACTCATCTTTGTGTACCGTGTTTCAGATGGTACAATTCACTCCCTCCTATAAGCAAGGTGTATGGGACCTTGTGTTTGCTAACTACAGCAGCAGTTTCACTACAGATATTACCAGCCTATTATATTGCATTGATCCATGGGGAAATCTTCTATCGTTTTCAGGTATGAGGGCTCTTTTGATTGACTAATAAATTTAGAGGTGACAAATTCGACTCATTTACTTATGAAAGGCCAAATTTGGGTTATCCTTTATCTCAAACGGCTCAAATAGGCCAAATTTAAAAATTACATGTAAGGAATTCATATGGGTTGAACAGGTTCCCCACTGAATCTATTTTTAATACATACATCCTTCTAAATCATCTTAGATGACTTAGTTATGAAAGAGCCAATCTGGGTTGAATTAGCTGAAAGGGATTCATATGGGTTGAACATGTTTCTCAGTCAATCTATTTATGAAGTATACAACCTCCTAAATCATTTTATAAGACTTAATTGTTTGAGCATCTGCTATGCTGGGTCCAAGAAAAAAGTTTAAAAACTGGTTCAACTTTTTGTCAGCCGTAGTGGGGGCTTGTGTTTCTCGTGTACGTAAGGTCTAAAATCTTGAAGTGGTTCATAGCTATTTATTTTCCTTTAGCATGAACGGCCATAGTGGGCTTGTGTTTCTTGCCTACGTAAGGTCTACAATCTTGGAGTGGTTCATAGCTATTTATTTTCCTTTAGCATGAAAAATAGGTCCAAAATAAATTGCACGAGGCCCAGTTATAAAGCTTTGAAAATTTGTGCACCGTTAGCTATAATCAAATAAAAATTAGACAAAAATTTTGGGTTAACCGTGTGACCTTTGTGGTCTTAATAAAAACTTATCTGTTTTAACCCGGACTTGTTTTGACCTGTCCTGCTCATTTTTCCATCTCTAAATTTAAGCAATAATATCAAGAACAATTTTCATAATATCAACCATGATTCTCCACCACAAGAATCAGAATACTTTTCTCGCAATGATTGTAACATGTTTAAAACTGTCACTATGATTGATATTTCAGGTGTGGAGACTGCTTACGAACTTTCTCTTTCTTGGCCCTTTCTCTATCAATTTCGGAATCCGGTTATTGATGATGTGAGTGATATAAACTTAAGTCATGACATAGGTGTTCATGTACATGGAGTTCAGTTGGTTAATGCTTATCATCTTGCTTCTTCTGATCATTTTATATTTGTTTCATGTTAGAGCAAGATATGGAGTTCAATTGGAGAGTGGGCCTTTTAATAGGCGTACAGCAGACTTCTTATGGATGATGATATTTGGTGCTTTAACGCTTTTGGTATGTGAAAATACACTATTATTATGCAACTCATCTATATTAGTATCTTTATAGTTTTATGAGGACATAAGTTGATGCAAGAGTATATTGTAGATGTGACAAAATGGGTCAGGCCAAAAACAGGTCATTTATCATGTATTTCTTAAAACTTCATAAATAATTAATATGTTAAATACGGTTAAAAGAAATAAGTTACTAATAAAAATAATGATCTTTTAAATAAATCGATTTCCACAACTTTTGATTCCTATAACCTGTTCAACACATCTGAACCTTTTTGTTCATTGTTCCTTTCTTTTCTTCAATTGACTGGTTATCAAATAATTCACTGGTTGAACCCATTTTATGTAAACAGGTTAACATGGCCACCTTTATTGGTCACATTACGTTTGTGCTAGCCTTTCTTTATTGGTCACATTAGTCTGAAACTTATACTTGGCTTTATGCATTGACCTCATCATATTGAATGGTTTTAAAGACCACAAGTCACTTTTTCACCAGCATTCTCACTGTAATTTTACCTGCTTGTGTAGGTGTTATCGGTAATCCCTTTTTTTGAGTCATACTTTTTGGGGGTATCACTTGTTTTTATGCTCCTGTACGTATGGAGCAGGGAATTTCCAAATGCCAACATCAACATCTATGGCCTTGTGCAACTAAAGGTATGCTCATATATATACTTGTGTATTAGCATATCAGTATTGCTCCCTTAAACATATTTGCATGCATGCAATATTCTAAGCCTGGTGACATGGAAGAACATATCCTAGAACTATAGGTCGCATAATGTGCAGGCCATCCGGGTCAAAACGAGCCTTGGGGATTGAATTTACCCATGAACATGTTTTTCTCAGTTTCTAAAAAAATAGAAATAGTTTAGTACTTTAGTGTAACTGGTTATGGAGCCGTATCAAATTAGTTCTTTTTTGAAGAACGATTTAGGATGAGGTAAGTGTTTGAGTACACTTCTGGGCTTGTAAACGGAATCCATGTAAAGGTCATAAGTGATATGAAGTTTACATGTTTGTTATAAAGTTTAGTGGCAGCTTAATATATGTCCTTGTAAGGTTCAAAGTTCTGTATTTCTCCTCCAAGTTTCATGATATCATATTTACCCACTTCATACATAATTTAATAAAATAAATTTCTTACAACATATTTCTCTAAATAAACAAAGTGAACTTTCTTAGTATATTACCACTTCACTTGCTGGAGATAAATATGACTAATATGTACCCATTTTTAGGTAAATTGGTTGAAATTGCTACATTTACCTAGAACCTATAATGTACACATATAAACAAAATCCGTTCATTGAATTGGACACCATCAAATCTGTTGAACCATTTCATTTTTAGCCGATTTTTTGTATCTATCGCCATTTGACCTGTTGGAAATAAAATTTGAACAAAATGGACCTGTTTTTAGGTAGATAGGTTAAAAGTGCCACCCATACCTAGACCCTACGTATTTTAGGATTTAGGACCCAGTTGAGCAAAGGCTTGACCCTTACGATTGACTACACAAACCCGTATTTGACTATCAAGTTGTCCACACTGTTTGCAGGCATTCTATTTGCCATGGGCCATGCTTGCTATGGATGTAATATTTGGTTCACCAATCGGCCCTGATCTATGTGGCATCATTGCCGGCCACATGTACTACTTCTTAACGGTCTTGCATCCTTTAGCTGGGGGAAAGTTTATTCTGCAAACTCCGAAGTGGGTGTATCCTTTTATTTAATTCCCGCATAATAACTCAATGGATGGGTTGGGCAACAGTCAATGGTTTAGCCCGAACGGTTCGTTTTAGTAGGGTCTGGGTTTGGGTTGACATGCAAATATTTCCATGCCCATTTAATATTTTTCATAAAAAGAATATGTTAACAGTTACAAGAACAATATTTTCAAATTGCATGAAAATGAACGAGGATTTTAGCAACCACTTTAACTTATGGTTCAAAATAGAAACCAACTTAGAAGTTTTCACCGGCCTCGTTTTAGCTGGTTTTATGTGCAACACAGGCACTAAAATGACAAATCAGATGTTGCCTCAACAATCTTTGATTTGAAAAAAAAAAACGGTCGGAAAATGGACTTGGTAGAAAATATGTTTCTTTGCTACAAATCTACAATCAGCAATAGAAGGTTTACCTTGATTGCTAAAATTGGTAACAAAGTATAAGGTGGTTTCTGGTGTACGTCTAATTTAAAGTTGGTTGCTAGAATTAGTAATAAAATTTAAAGCAATATTATTATAACCGTCTACATTTTCTTAAGGCAATTGTGTGCATCCAAAATGCATTTTGGGTGACTTCGAAGATTCAACCTGTTAAATGTTTTCCAGCCGTCGCTAAATCTTTTGGTTTGACCTGTTCCAAGTGGTTGGAGATAAAAACCAAACTTGTATTGGTCAATTCACAAGAAAATGGGTCGAAATTACTACCTCTAATACACAGTCAAGTTTTCTGTGAAATTTCTTAACATGATATTGTCCAGACATAAAATAGTTGCAAAGTACAGAATTGGAGCTCCAGCTTATACCCCGCCCCAACCAGCTAGCAGCACGAGTGGGGCATTTAGAGGAAGATCTTATCGCGTTGGTGGTTGATTGTATCGTACGAAGAATCATTTTGATCTTGAAGACAGGATAAGGTAGGAATTCGACACATTTTCGATATCAAATGCCATTTGTAGTTCTCGTGTACAAATCTAAAAGTGTGTCAAGACCTAACGAATCTTTTAATTTATGATTCTTGCACATTTTGTTACTTTTCTAATTTAAATACTTTTCTACAACTACATAACATAGCTCGATAATGGGTAGCCTGTCGTAATACTCTACATGGTACTCAACACGGTTTGTGGTTTTCGGCCTAAGTTGATTTATATATTTTGTCTATTGTTTTAGATTGTACTAAGTTGGTTACTACTATTGTGTGGTTTTAAGTTTAGATGACTAGGCTATTATGTTATATTCTTGTTTGGTTGGTTTGGCCTACTGTTGGGATACATCTAGAGTGATCTAGGGGGTGGGATAAACTTTGTTTGCACCCTTCTGTTATTTATACCATTGTTCAGCAGCTGTATTTTATTTTAAAAAAAAAAACAAAGTAGCTTGAGTTGACGCTAGCGGTGCAAACGAGCCAAGCAGCTCGAGAGCTACTAGAGGTCGGCTCGAGAAAAAGCACGAAACAAGCGAAGCCTTATTAGCCCAAGCCGAGCTTAAGCCTAAAACAAAGCTCATTTATTTATCGAGCTTAAGCTTGGTTTGTGAAGCTTGTCAGGCTCGTCGAGCTTTATCGAGCCTTAATGCAATATTAGTTTTATTAATATTTAATAATACTTACCACTCATTTAAAGTTGTTTAGTAAACGAGTATAATGCCTACTCCTTCGACTCGTTCTAAAAAAATGGGATTCCGTGTAATAAGCTTTTGATATTCAGCAATTCCTGTTAAAAAATAATCGCATGTCAAGCCCAAGCTTAAATTATTGAGCTCGCAAGCATACATAAGCTTATTATTTATGTTACTTTTATCTAATGTATTAATAATAAATGGGTCGACCCTGAGCCAAGCTCGAGCTTTCATAATTCAATCAGGACTGGGTGAGCTCGGGCTCGGCTTGGCTCGTTTGCACCATTAGTTGACACGGTTACATTTTAACATCAACAAAGTAATCAAATCAAGGATCACACGCATTTTGTATTAGGCAGTGGCGGGCTTACATGCATCCCACAGGAGACGGGCGCACCTCTTAAAAGAAAAAAGTCGCTAAAATTCCGATCGCATCCCTTAAAGGTTCAATTAATCCCCTCGATCGTACAAGAAAATATTTCCTAAGTCCGCCAGTAGTATTAGGGGCATTGCTATTGATACTTCTTGGCATTTCGGCAACATGAATATCATTTTTGTTTAAAAATGGGGTTTTAGAGCAACATTTTACCTTAAGTAAATATCAAACAAGGTAACAACTAGAGCTCTTACGTTTAGCCTAAACTAACATGAAAACAATGGGATGTTAAAAAAGGTTGACCATTGCTTCTATACTTTGAATTTAATAATAGATAACAGTTTTGTTTAGATAAGAAACTAAAAGTTATATACCAAAGATATACGTACAATAAACAGCTAAGTTTTGGTTCATTCGTGAGACACAAAAACTTCATGCATGAACTTTATTTTTCTGATAATATTTTATTTGAAAATTTGTTTCTGAGTTCTGACTAGTTTCATATTTTGCTAAACTTTTAGTAACTGGTAAATTTAAAATAAGACATGATAGATAAAGTATTTTTTTAATAGATGTCACTATACACAAATAAATATTCATATAAGCACATACTCGTTTATATCTAATAATTAGGAATTCATGAATCCAGTGAATAATGTATTCTTTAACTTTTTTATATTTGAGTGTAACCTTTTGTTGCATTTCCTATATATACTAAACTTTGAAACTATTTACAATGTTATTTGATTTTATTGTGTTTTCTATGTTGTAATTGCAAAACTTCAAATATTTCATTAACTTATTATGACATTTTTCGTTTCTTAAATTCGGTCCGACCAGCAAATCTGTAAAACAACTGGCTCAATCTTTGGTCCCGTCTAGAAACAAAACTACCAGTCGGTGTAAAGCATTTACAACTAACTATTTGGAAATATAAAGTGTCATAAAAGAACTATATTATCCCAAAATCTCATCTCGCCTCCATAAATATATAAAAATAAACATATTTATGTTCTTTTTATTATTTAATTCTCAAAAATAACCATATTTTACCAAAAAGCTTGTAATCTGTTTGGAGTGGCTACCAATTTCTGATCTATTTAAGACACGATTAAACTTATTTAGTAAAAAGTACATTACGTAATTTTATATACATTTTTTAAAATAATTAAAATTAGGAGCCTAGGCTCTATCGAAACTCCTTTTTAGTAATAGACATGAGATAGAAATTAGTTAAATGAGTCATATTCATGTTTAATAGTTGCGTTAATCGCGTCATCTCTAACATAATATTAATATTAAACATTATCAATACATGTGGCTTCAAATAAATGAATAATAATAATAATAAAAAAACAATTCAAATGGTATCCAATTCCAAACAGCACTCAACGTATTATAACGTCCAACATTTTAACGGTTATAAAATCAGCGAAAAAGTCAACCAAAAATGGCGGGAAATGAATGGACGGATTATTATCATTGTATGAGGTAAAGAAGACCTCTTCTCTTCAAATCTTCTTCTTATTCATGTATTTAACTCTAATTATTATCATAATTTCTTAATATCTCAAATATTAATCGAACACACACATATTTTTTTTTTTTGATTGAAAAATGTCGTGGCAAACTTACGTTGATGAGCATTTGATGTGTGACATTGAAGGCACCGGTCACCATTTGACCTCTGCCGCTATTCTCGGACACGACGGTACCGTTTGGGCTCAGAGCTCTAATTTTCCTCAGGTTTGTTACGTTTTGTTAGTGTTTGTTGCTTTATTTTTAGTAAAATTGGTTATGCTAAATGTTTTGGGAGCATCTTGTTGCCCGTTTACCCTCCATTTTATTTTTATCATTCTTCTAGTTTGGCTTTTTGATGTTGTTTCGGATGGTTTTAGTGTTGATTTTAATTTATTTGATTTAGGTGTGAAGTTCTTGTATGTTACAATGATTTACTCGTGCATGTTGGATTTGATTAGGCTTTTAGATGTTGATCCAGATGATTTTGGTGTTAATTTATGATTTAGGTTTTGAAATTGTTGTTTGTTAGGATCTTGGTTTAAAAAAGAGCGTATTGGGTATGTCAGGCGTTTGTTATTAAAATAGTACTAAATTTAAGATATTCTCATCATATCTTGTCATATTGTTCAATCAATGGCCTAATATGTTTATATACTCAAAACTCATTGATCAATTGATGGCCAAATTTGTTCAATCAGATTTGAAAAGCTTACACTTGTATCAATCACGAATTCACGGTCCAATTTATTCTAATGCTAATCAACTACAAAGGTGCCCAATCAGACCACATCATGTGATGCGTGCGATATCCACTATGGATGCGCACAAATTTAAAACCAAGGTTACGATGATACATTTGTTCTTTGTTCAACCTGGTTTTGCTTTTTGATATTGTTCCGGGTGATTTTAGGGTTAATTTCTGATTTAGGTTGAGAAACTAATGTTTGTGGCAATGATTTATCCATGCCTTGTTAGATCAAGGATGAGTTTAGGGTTAATTTACCTTATTTCTACATTCTTATTGTACATTATGCTAATTTATTCATATTTGGTTAGATCTAGTTTGGATTTTTTTTTTTAATATTTATCTGAATTTTTGCATTGTTGAACAATTTATAATCATGTTATGATTGTATGCCCATGATCATTCAAAGAAGTCGAAACATGAGCTTCAAATTTGAGATTTATGTTACTTTTTTTGCTTTGTAAATTCATAATTTCACTAAATTTGATCTTGTAATGATAGTATGCCTATGATCATTCAAGCCACGCACTTCATATTTGAGATTTATGTCACTATTGTTGCTTTGTTAATTCATTAATTTGCCTAAATTTGATTGTGTAATGATAGCTTGTTCATAAGAACTCAAACATGTTAAATTACAAGATGTGGTTTTTTCTTTGAGTTGAAGAGATGTATTGATTTTGTAGTTTAAACCTGAGGAGATGAAAGGCATCATTACTGAATTCGATCAAGCTGGTACCCTCGCGCCAACAGGTATGTTCATCGCCGGTGCAAAATATATGGTACTCCAAGGGGAGCAGGGAGCCGTTATCCGTGGAAAGAAGGTAATACATATTGAATTAATGGGTTCATGTTGAAACATATCGTTAATCAATTTTGAATTAAAATAGACTGTATTCGGTTAACCTTTCAACAGTCAACACATTTTTTATACAAGGCCACGTTCATTTCACAACCAATAATGTGTTAACCCTAAAAGCCGCATAATGAACTTATAAATAATGCATAAAAATATCAGAATTATTCGGAGGGGGCTAATAAAGACACTTAGTTACATAACATTTTTATGTATCACACGTAAACAATAGGTATAATTTGCCTATTATTGTTACTGAATTGTATAAATATATTTATTTACTTACTTTTAATCTAAAGTTTATTATAAAACGATTTAGGATTGCATTAAAAATGGAATTTGGATGACTATTTAACCAATTGCTAGGAGTTAGTTTTTTATTTGATTTGTTTGACATAAAACAAAATCAAAATTACCTATGTTACACCTAACCCAAACTTTCATTTTGTAAATTGAAAGACTTATATCTTAGGAGTAGAAAAATCGTATCATATCTCAGGCATTGTTACTTTTGATTTTTCGTAAACAAAATGTTTGTGTTAAATGTCTTACGTGTAGCACACGTCCATCAATGACTCCTAGTAACTTGTGGTAAATTTCGTTGGGCAGGGAGCAGGAGGCATCTGCATCAAGAAAACGGGCCAAGCCTTGGTGATGGGGATCTATGATGAGCCCGTTGCTCCGGGACAATGCAACATGGTCGTTGAGAGGTTGGGAGATTATCTCATCGATCAGGGCATGTAGACCTCGTGCTATTCAATAACACATTTCTTTCTTCTTCATTAATTCTTTCTTCTTCCTTTGACGAATTTCCAATAGATTTTATCGATAGTTTTCCTTATGAGCATATAATTGTTGTCTTGGAGTTTTCTTCTCCGTCTTCTCATTATACTTGAATACATAAAGTTCTAAAACTTTTTACTCTATTTTTAGTCTCCTGATGTGTTCTTATTATGCTGATATTAGACCAAAATTCCTACTTTGTGAATAAAAGTACAAAAACAATATAGAACCGGCAAGTTCAATATTAAAAAGGTACAAGGCAGGATTCTTACACCAACTTTTTTATCCATACATTAGTAAATTAACAGTTTTGATCATACCAATTTAAAGTGGTAAGGCTTAACGGTGTGCCATCGGGGAAACCACTCGGGGTGGTGAGGTGGCCTCGGCACCGATGGGCAACACCCCCCCCCCCCCCGTTTGATTTTCGGGGAATTCGGGGAAAAAGCACCGTTCGCACCGATGAATGTGATTGGTTTAATTTTTTTTTTTTAAAATCAAACTTTATATAATAAAAAATGAAGGGGGATTGGGGGAATACCATTTCCAAACTTTAGGGGAGTAAATGGGGAAATGATGTGGCGCTGATGTGACACTTGTGGGAGTTGGGGGAAAAGAGGGGCACACCATATAGTCTAAGAGCATCTGCCATAGGGTCTATCGAGCCCCATGGACATCAATGTGGAGGAAGGCTAAAAATGAAAGAAAGAGGATGACGGACCTTGTGGTTTTTCAATTGAGTTGGAATTTGAGTCATATTTCTTATGTGTTTGGGTTGTAGCATTTGTTAGGATTGAAATTGTTTACTCTTCACATCACTAGATTCATACCTTTGTTTAGTTTCACCCAAGCTTCATCTTGAAATTGAAATAAGTTTCCTCAAATTCCCTTATCAGCTGTTATATTTTTTCTTTATCTTTGGCTCGAAACTTTATTTTTCGTGTAAACGAAAGATTAGTACTTAACGACAGTGACGGATCTAGACCAATATTTCAGGGGTAACGTTACATAATTTTCACAGGTAACGTAATACAAAACACGTAAAAAATTTAAAATACACTACGCCAAAAAAGTTGAGGGGTAACGAACCTTACCCCTGCTTACACTCTAGATCCGCCCCAGCTTAACGATTAAAATAATCAAGAAGTTATTTTAATAAAGGATGGTACTAACCGTAATATCATTGCATAACTTTTAAAACTTTTCCATACATCTATTCATTCATGGGAGGCACTTAGGGGTCAGCGACAGTGGGCGGGCGGGCGGACCTATAGTAGAAGTAGGTGTCGCGTCTGCTGCTCCTGAAACGTGCCCGCGTAGTGGAAATTTTTTTTTTACGATTTTTCAAAAACGTTACTACTGAAATAAAATTTACGTTGCTATTAAAATTTAATATACGTTACTACTAAATGAAATTATACATTACCACGTTCCGTTACTCGAAAAAATATTTACCGAATTCAACTAATGATTTTTTTTTTGAAATGAGAATTTCATTAACACAAAACTCGCAAGACCTCAAAGCAAGGACTTAACGAGCTAAAAAGCAATACAATACATCAACCCAAAGGGTAAACACACCAAGTTTTCCAATCGACTTGTTTCCATCTAGACCTATTGCGTAACCAAAAATAAGTCGTCGCTTTGATATTCTCCACAATCTGGATAGGTCTCCGTTTTTTGTTGTTGAAAACTCGCTCGTTACGTTCATTCCAGAGCATCCAAATGGTAGTGAAAACAATGCCGCTAAGGATGTTGGTCGAATCCTTGGACAGCGCGTGCGCTTCTGCAATATGTAACAAATCCTGGACATCAAATATTGCACTATGCCTTAGTCTGCACCACTCTTCAATACGATACCAAACTTCATGTGATAGAATACAACCTGTAAATAAGTGAGAAGTGGACTCCAAAACCTCTTGAACTCAACTAATGATAACCCAAAATAAAGTAACTAATCTAATTAACTTTATTATTTATACTTATCCTACAATGCTAAAAGCCCACCATAATTTATCTAGAGTAAATTCCTTTTTAAGTCCCTGAGTTTTCTTGATTTTAACTACTTGAGTCCAACATTTTCATTTTTAACATTATGAGTGCTAGTGTTTTAAGTTTGTTATGGTTTGAGTCCAATTTTCTAACTCTGTTAGATTTTTTCTGTTAATATTTATGAAATGACCAAAATATCCCTACCATTAAAAATAAATAATTATTAAATATTATACTTTATTATATTATAATATTAAATACATACACACACTAGATCTGCACACACACATCTCTCTCTCTTCTCTCTCTCTCTCTCTCTCTCTCACTTCTCTCTCTGGGCACAAGACGTTCGAAAGTATATTATCACACAATGAAAGAAAGAAGAAATCAATGCTTGTAGAACCCAAGACGTTCGAAAGGAGCATATTAAATTGCTTCTAACCCGTAGATACAACAGCAAGTGAAAGAGAGAGAGATCTGTGTGCTTCTGACCGGTGGTGGTTCGATTGACGAAGGGGCAGGTGGTGGTCGTTGGTCCAACGAAGGGGAGGAGATGTGGTGTGTGGTGTTCGATTGACGAAGGGGCAGGTGGTGGTCGATGGGAGGAGTTGTGGTTGTTCGATTGACGAAGGGAGGAGCTGTGGTGGTTTGGATGGTGGTTGGTGAGGTGACGGTGGTGGTGGTTTTGGTGGGTTGCAGGTGGAGGTGGTTGGTGAGGCGACGGTGGTGGTGGTTTTGGTGGGTTGCAGGTGGAGGTTGTTGTGGTGGGTTGCAGGTGGAGGTGGTTGGTGAGGCGACGGTGGTGGTGGTTTTGGTGGGTTGCAGGTGGAGGTTGTTGTGGTAGGTTGCAGGTGGAGGTGGTTGGTGAGGCGACGGTGGTGGTGGTTTTGGTGGGGGTGGGGGTAAGGGGGAGAAAGTGTGTGCAGGTGTGGATTTGGGGGTGGTGGTTTATGGTTCAGATCCGGATTTGGGGTTAGGGTTCAGATCGATGTGGTGTAGTGGTGGTGATTTATGGTGCAGTGGTGGTGGGATGGTCAATGTGGTGTGGTGGTGGTGGTGGTGGTTTATGGTGTGGTGGAGGGGTGGAGAAGAAAGTGTGTGTGTGTGAGAGAGAGAGAGAGAGTGTGTGTGTGTGTTGTGTGTGAGAGAGAGCTTTAATATATATATTATATTTTATTTGTGCATTAAAGACTTGTACGTTATACCTTATGCATTACAGAGTTGTACCTATGTGTAAAATGACTCAGATACCCTTATAGTTAACTGACTTGGTTAACGACGTTAGAAAATTGGACTCAAACCATAACAAACTTAAAACACTAGCACTCAGAATGTTAAAAATGAAAATGTTGGACTCAAGTAGTTAAAATCAAGAAAACTCAGGGACTCAAAAAGGAATTTACTCATTTATCTATCATCTTTTTAACATTTTAACCCAACTACCCAAGCCCACCTCACCCCATAACCCAAATTCAACCACAAAGCCCACCATTATTTATCTATCCTTCACAAAAAAAAATTAAAAAAAGAAAGACAGTAGCACATCGAGCAGAATTGGAGAGAACCAACCCAAACCCTAACCCCAACCCCTCTGCCGCCCCTACGCTGCTGCAGTGCTGCCGCTATTGGCTGCCGCCTGCTGCTGTAAGTTTTTTTTATTATTTAATTCAAGATTACATGTGTTAATTAGCTTTATTATGTATACTTAGTTAGTATTAGAGTATACATATAGTTAATTAGTTATTGTAGGATAGTTGAAATGTTGTATTGCTTTATGTGTTAACTTTATTATTTATACTTAGTTAGTATTAGTATTAGAATATACATATAGTTAATTAGTTATTGTAGTATAGTTGAAATGTTGAATTGATTATGTGTTTTTTGGGAATTAACTTGAATACTTGATTAATTGATTATGTTTGCGATTATAAAGATGAAACCACGCTCTAATACTAAACAAGCACTTATTAGCAATTTGTTTAAAAGAAAAGCCCCCGACAATTCTGAAATTGGTTCAAGTAATTCTCCAAATATTGAAAATAAGGATGTTAATAAGGATGTTGGTATGCAAGAGCATGATGATGTTGCTAATAATGATAACGATATGCAAACGGACGATGATGTTGCTACAACTTCAATTCCAGTTGTTCCTAATCCTTCGGGTTCATCCGCGAGGTCATATATAGATTTGAATGATCTTCCTTCAGATCCCGCTGATAGACCACCCATTTCTAGCTATCACCCTAATCAAATATGTCGGGTTTAAATCCTTGTGATTCGTTTTCTAGGTTTGACATACCTAAGATCCTAGCATTTTGTGAGATGTATCCGAATGATTTTAGTGAAGAGGAAAGAGGATGTCTTTCGGGTGATCTTCGGTATTTTATCACACATTAAAGGAAGATGTATCCGAATGATTTTAGTGAAGAGGAAAGAGGATGTCTTTCGGATGATCTTTCGGTATTTTATAACACATTAAAGGAAGATGATAAATTTGCAAAACTAAATGGAATGTGTGATCTTGCTCGTGTAATGGTGGAAACCGAAAAACATAAAACTTTTCCTTTGGTTTATCGGGTGTTGAAGTTAGCATAAGTTTTGCCGGTTGCAACCGCAGCCGTTGAGATGTGTTTTTCTAAGATGAAACTTACCAAGACGGATTTACGCAATAGAATGGGTGATGACTATTTGAACAATGCTTTGATTTGCGCAGTTGAAAGAGACACTTTTGATAAAGTAAAAGAAGATGACGTAATGGCTCGATTTCAAGCTTTCAAGAACCAAAGGGACGAAATCTATTAGGTATGTGTCTAACATTATCTATTATCATGTTGTTATCTTTATTTCCTTTACATTGTATGAAACTATGGCGATTTTTTTTTGAACATTGCTACTCAAAATTATTTCTAGATCCGCCACTGAGTCAGTGGCGGATCTAGACTAGAATTTAAGGGGTAATGTTTAAATTCTTTTTATCGCACTTTCATACAATGTAAATTACATTGAAACAATCAATAATCTCTTTCCGTATTGATGGAGTTGTCAACTTTATTCTTTTTTGCACTCTAATGTACACATTTTGTGCTCAATACCTGTACCCGATTTATATCCGAAGATTATACCTTGTATCCGATACCATTTTTTTATTACCCGATAAAATACCCAAATTTTTAAAGTATATATTTATATTTACTTTACAACTTATATACTTGAATTTTTAAAATATGCATATTATAAAGCAAATATTTTGTACTTCAATGAACTTATGTTATTGTAATATATTCTAATTATTTTTACAAATTCCAAACCAAATATAATTTTTACTCGAATTTATTTTATGTAAAATAATAATAAATAAAAACTTACTTTTTAATACCGATATTAATACTTGGACCCATACTTGGGTCCAATACCCGATTATAATCGAACCCTGTCATACCCTACGCAGGTACATAAGGCATCATTTTCTTCTCAGTACCCGTACCTGAGCCTTACTAGATTTCTCTATATACTCAATTTTCATATACCCATTCATACTTGGACCCGGTTCCATAATCGGAGCAGGGTATTAAAAAACCCATACGTGCACATCTACCTTAACCAACTAAATGGCTTAAGTCTTATGGGCTTCTATCTTATAATTAACAATGGGAATGGATCAATGGGTTATAGACTTGTGGGCTTCTATCTTTTTTCATGTTAGGCTAATAATAAAACTTTGAGAATGTTTTGGGTATTTAAAAAGAATTAAGTGGTAATGTTAGAATAATTTCTAGGGTAACGTAATACAAAAAAATGTAAACGAAAAAAATTGCACTACGCTGGAAAAGCTGAGTGCTAGCGGATGCTACCCCTATTTACTCACTATGTTTGCCACTGGCCGGGGAGGACCCGCGGCTAGGGCCTGTTTTATTTGGAGCACATTAAAATGCCTATACACATATGTTTTGTGTGTGTGTGTGTGTGTTTAATAAAGAAAACTCATTCTAAACATAAAACTTTGGCCCATTGAAAACTATTAAAACTCAAATACTGCGCAATATTCATTTAAAACTTAAAACTAAAGGTATAATAAAGGGCACATTTTTAATGGCTCGGATAACGCACCTAATCCTTAGGGACGTCTATCCATCTCTTATTGAACTGGTGAAATATGTAACACCCAAACAGATGGCTGAAACATCGGAATGCCACTTAATGACGATTGTTTATAAGCTCAAGTCACTATTAAAGTTGAAAGATTAATAAATGTTAAGTTAAAGTTTCATACAAGATTTTCAAAGAAGAATACAAATGAAATCAAACAATACATGAATTTGATTTAATTGACTTATTCCAAAGCCTTATGTGATCATCAAGCACGTTTTTTTCTGAAATATGCACGGAAATAATTTTGTCAACAAAAATGTTGTTGCGCATTACCTAGATTTGTACATATAGTATTAGTATAAAAAAAGTAAAATTCATGTGTCAAGTATTGCCAAGGCATTATGTAAACACGTAAGTAAACAAACAAGACAAAATCAAATGTAAAGTTAATAATGAGCACCCTAACACGTATCAAGTCTAAAAGAGTACCGTAACATAAGTTATGTCTAAAAGAGCACCATAACATAAGTTATGTCTAAAAGAGTACCGTAACATAAGTTACGTCTAAGTTAACGAATCTACATAAAGTATGTAAGCTATGTTCATGTTCAAACATAAACCCCAAAGATAAATTAGACACGTATATGAATTGTAGATGAATAAAAGTTATGTGTAAGTGCATGTGCAAGATTTATATAAGTGTGCATTAATTACCTCAAAAGTGTAAAAATGAAAAAGGGACAAGTAATATTCACTTTGTTTGATAGATGTGATTGTGCACGTGTTTCTTGAACGTGTAAACGACAAAAGATAATGCCCTAAAGTAATAAGGAGAGTTGTTCTAGGGTCATATATTGGTCTAGGAGATGTTAAACGATTAAGATGATCGAGTGGATGAAAAATAGAGTGTCGATTTAGTTAGTTTCGTTGAAATCCCGTTTTGAACAGATTGCAGCTACTATTTTAAATTACAGTTTTAGGTTTAAGCTCGGGCTCGATAAATAAACGGCTAAAGCTCAGCTCGAGCTCCATAAGGCTCGCTCGTTTTGAGCTTTTTACCGAGCTCGGCTCGGTACCTCATGAGCGGCTCGACTTGTTTGCACCCCTAATTTAAACTATTTCAGCATTTCGTATTTTACCATCATTTCACCTTATCCATTTCGTATTGAACATGCGAGACCTTCGTACCGTCAACGATCACCCTGCCGCCGTGTAAACCGTCCACCTTCAATGGGAGTGATCTCGCTTGGGTGGTGTCTAACTTTAGGTTGGTTTTACCGTTTGTTTGATAAATACTCTAATACAAGTTCTCCAGAGACCAGAGTACAAACATTGTTGTCACCCAGAGTACCGAAATTATAGCGAACTCTTAACCTTTTCAATGAATATCAGTACGCAAGATCAAAATAAATATTAAAAAAAATGTAAAAATATACAAGCTCTCTCACTGCTTTTATCATCATATCTTGCCACAATTACATATAATATAAAAAGTAGTTAAAATCGGTTATGTATTGAACTAGTCCCGCGTATGCGGTGCTAGAGGTTGTTGAACTCAAACTCGATAAAGCTCGAATGTGAGCTCTAATAAGCATAACTTGGGGTTTGAGAATGCGATAAGAAACCGATACAGCCCTTGTTTTCGCAAGCATTACGCAATATGAGCTCCGGTAACACATGTAACTGTAGACAGTCAGTTAAAAAATATAGCGTTAATGTTCAAATTAAATCGAGCTTACAGTACAACGGAAAGAAAACATGCAGCTTTCACATTTAATACATTTGGATGGTACATGTTTACAAAAACATCTGGCTACCCTTATGATACAAAATTAGGGAAGACATTACATAAATTAAACTACCCAAAATGCCAAAATACATACTGAAACACGGTCTCTTTAGACATCGGTTCAGAGAAACTGGAATGACATGAAAACTATCATCAGTAGGAAACAATAAGGATTCGGGAAGGAAAACTCTCTTCGTCCTGAAGAAGTTGCATTTGCACTTGTAGTTACGTTATTATTCGCAGCGGTTTTGTTACTCCTGTGACAAGTTTGTAGCCAAGTTTAGTTAAAAAAAACATAAAATGTTATACAAGTGTTCACTGACAAAACCTCCCAAACCGAAGCAAGTCAGTCGCTTTCGCTGGTTTGAGATTTATGTGGTTTGGTTCACGGTTTAATTTTGGTGGTATGGCAGTTTATTGGTCCGGCCAACGGTTTGGAAGTTGGAACTGGTCGTGCAAACCAAACTGCCCGTTTATCCTTTTCTTTTGTTTATTTATAATTTTTTCGTTTATGAACCATCGTTATTTTTTTTTTATAAAAAAATAACACAGACTATCGATTTTGAATTAAAAAAAAATGGTTCAAACATGCAAAAACCAGCCAATTCGGCCGTCCCACACTCCCACCCAAACCATAGTTAGCAGGTTGGCCCAATATTTTGTCAAAGCAGGCGAACCGGACTATGACACCCAAATAACAGTTTATTGCACCAAGATGTAACAAACTTCCACCAAAGTTAACCGGGGACATAACCCGCCACATCAAAGCATAACAAAGTTTTTCTTTGCATTTTAGTGCGCAATATAACTACTACTATAAAATGATAGATGTTTTTACAGGGTTGATGATTTTACGTACCCGGCTGTCATGTACAAGCAATTGTCGTAACCTGTCCATACAAAGATCAAAGTTTAACATTAAAAAAACATAACAACGAAATTGACATTACATAACTAGATTCAACATTTGACCTCTATGAGTCAACATATAACTAACTATAAGCAAAAAAAACTAGGTAAAAGGCAAATTAGTCAAAATACGTAAACGGGTCAAATACCCAAATCAACATAACCCAGGTCAAAATCGCCCTTTGAGCTAACTTTTCCCTATTTAACTCCCAACATAACCCAAATCAACAAATTCACAAGTAAACGGGTCAAAAATACGTACTTGGATTCTTGTTTGTTTTGACTCCGGCTCCTCCAAAGCTGCAAGCAATATCAGTAGCTCCATTTTGCTGATAATAACTATTAAAAGCATATGAAGCATGCGACACTAAGCTATCGGGCTGAAAACATGGCTGACTGGGCTGGATAGGCGAACAATCAACATTCCCGGACCCACACGCCCAATCTAGCCCGTTACTCAAATCTTCCTCCGAAGCGTTAGGACTAGCAATACACCAAGAAGTCCCATTTACAGTGGTCAAATTCCCACCATTGTTGACATCAACTGTACCTTTTCCGGTAAAATCAACATTATAAACACTCGTTTGATCAGGATAATACAAACCCCAGTTCCTTTCTGAATCCAAACCAGGCTTTCGGTTCTCGTTAAACAAAGAGAAAATATAAACATCGAGCTCTTCACCGGGCCTAGCTGGCGTACCGGTGTTGTTGATGACGTGGCGGATAAGATTCGTGTTGTAAGTCTGCGCGTTTTCAGGTGTTGCAGCAGTTTCTTTAGGGGATCCTTTCGAAGGCCAGCCGGTTTCGGTGACTTTGACTTTTATTGTTTTGTAATTTAGGCCCGCTAACGCAAAGTATATCGAATCGATTTGTGCATCAAACAGGTTCATGTAAAGCAAACCTGTGTTCGGGTCGATTACTTCAGACGACGACTCGAAAAGCGCGTAATCTAACGACACGTTGTTGGATGAATCTCGATACGCGTAATACGGGTAAACATTGACTAAAAAAGGAGATTGGTTTTCCGCAAGAAAGTCGAGTAACGGTTTTAAAAAACCAGCGTGTTTGCTGTTAAAAGAACCGGCTGAAGGAGGGTACGAACGGGATAAAACTCCTAACGAATGGGTCGTTGACACTTTGATTCTACGATGTAAACCGGCTTTCCTAAGGGCATTATAGACATTTGTCATTGCAGGAACCACCATTGACGAGCTGTTATCACGAGCTTCAGTGACTTCGGCTCCAACGGTAATGTATGTGATTTTGGTGGCTGGATAGTAAGGGAGGATGCTGTTTTTCAGCCACGTGTCAGCGTTTGATTGGAACTGGGAAAAGGGTAAGAGGTCGGAGTTTGGGATTCCGACCATGAGTTCAATACCAGTGTTTGCAAAGGCTTTGAGAACTTGGATGTTGGAATCATAAATCCGAACGTAACTTATGTTTTGGTTTTTAATCAAGTCTACTGCTTTATCCGGGGTTGGGAGATCGTCTGCGTTTCTTCCATAGCAGATTCCAACTTTGCTTCCATTGCAGGTTCCTTCAAAAAGAAAACATAAATTACACGATCCATGAGCAGATGGCGACGCAGGTAAGTAAATCCACATTCGTTTCGATAACATGTTTTCTTAATATTAATCTTAACATGATCATCCAAATGTAATCATATTGACCTAAACAAAAAAGGATGTCACACTGTTGCGCGACATCCTTTTTAGCAGCACCCAAATATGTATTTCGCTTCGTTTATATCAGATTATCAGTTCACAAACTTTTTGAAGAAAAAACACCAACGGGTTGTACATACTCGGGTGTCCTATAAAATAGTTCTAATACTCGGCCACTCGCTACACACCTCCCACAACCGTTGCGACCGCCGTGTTTATTTCATTTACAAAAACAGTCTTATTGTCTTAATGGTTCTGCAGTAAGATAATGTTTGTACCATCTCTTACAAAAGGTTTCTTCTATATCACAAACATCTCTTATTTGGTCATGTTTGTCTATTAACTTCAAAGACAATGATTTGCTAAACACATGAACATGATATTATCTAACAAAAGCAACTATAAACAGCCTAAAGTAGAGACCAAGACCAAATTCTACAACTTATTATATAACATGTGTCCAAACACTAACGATTCAGTATACTCTCCTATCATTAACAAATTAATATTATGTAACTTGCAAGACACTGACAATTGTAGCAAGTTGGAACTGATTAACACATAGAACACAAGCATTTAACACTAACAATTAACAGTTAAGACTTAAAACACTAATAACATTAATAACAAGATTTATGAATAGAAGAACTAACAAGAAAGATACTGACATTGGGAAAATCAGCAATATATCGGTAAATATTGCCTGTAATATTGGTACCGATATTTTGACCGATCACCGACATAATGTACATAAAAAGGGATCTTCAAGCAAAACAACCTTAAAAACACACACTACAAATTATTATCAACATTTTAACCACAAACAAAAAACATACCAAGAAGCATAAGAAGAAGCGAAGTAGCAAAAACCAACCAAAACCCACTTGACATTCTGTTCTGTTCCAGAAAACACAATCTCTCTCTAAAACACACTGTTTAAGTATTTAAACTCTAGAAACTGTTTGTAACGTCTATATTTCTCTTTCACACACAAACACACACAGTGTTTAGAAGCTTTTTGAAGCTCGATAAATGTAGAGAGGGAGAGTGTGTGGGTTATGTTTGTGTCAGAACTAACGGGACAATTTACCAGTAAACAGTACAGAGTTTGATGGATTTTTTTTTTTTAAGTTTTTATTATTTGCGGACTTGAAATGGGTTTGTGAACTGGAATTGATATTATGTCTTGAATCCGGTGTTAACCTGATAAAGGGACAAAGGAAAGCATGTCTGTTCCCCACGTAAGGTAGTACATGTTTGTCATTATTTAATAATAATCGAATATGGAATACAATAATATTATTATTTAGGGGAAATGAAATTTAATAATCCCAACTTTGGGGGGTTGGAAGAGAGTAGTCCTAACTTGAAAGTTGTAATATAACGGTCCTAACTTGTCAACCTTTTTATTTTGTTGGTCCCAGACTAACCTCAGTTAGTTTTCTCTGTTAAGTGCCACGTTGGCATCCCACGTGGCATTCCTACGTAACAAAAAGTGTGGAGCTGTCAAAAAAAAGGGTGGGCCCATTATCCACCATCTCCATCATCTTCATCATCTTCATCATCTTTACCACCACCACCACCATCACCACCACCACAACCACCACCACTGTCATCTTCACCACCACCACCACCACCACAACCACCTGCCACCACCGTCATCTTCACCACCACCACAACCACCTGCCACCACCGTCAACCACCACCATCTCCGACGACACCCACCACCACCATAAAAATTCTGTTTCCCTCCTACTCACCACCACCACAACCACCTGCCACCACCGTCATCTTCACCACCACCACCACTACCATCTTCACCAAACCCACTTATAAATACCACGAATCGTTTATAAATACCACGAATTAAAGCCATATAATCATTCCTGCATATTAGTCGATCCATTTTGTGCAAAAAAAACCCATCAAAAACATCCAAATCAAGCTCCAATTCGTTGGTTTTATGCTCGGTGGCCGAACACCCTTTTTAATCGATTACACCTCGAAAACGATCAGGTTAGTGTGATTATTTAGTATTGTTTTGTTCGGAATTCGTTTTTCTATAATAGCCCTAACATTAATTTGATTAACACGTTCAAATCGTTGGTTAATTGATCGAGTATAGAATTAGGGTTCTTCGTGGTTGGTGGTGGTGGCAGGTGGTTGGTGGTGGCGGCCGGTGGTTGGTGGTGGTTGGTGGTGGTGGTGGTGGTGGTTGGTGGTGGTTGGTGGTGGTTGGTGGGGTGGTGTGGCACTTAACAAGTGGGGCCCATGTTTTTTGCCAGTTGGACATATACTGTGCCACGTAGGACTGCCACGTGTGATGCCACGTGGCACTTAACAGAAAAACTTAACTGGGGTTAGTTTGGGACCATTAGAATAAAAACATTGACAAGTTAAGACCGTTATATTACAACTTTTAAGTTGGGACTGCTCCCTTCCAACCCCCCAAAGTTGAGATTATTAAATTCCATTTCCCCTATTATTTATTATTAAAGATTTCTGGTTTAGTCGTTAAAAAATAGGTAATTAGGATTCATACACCCCTTATTTAGGATTCATACATCCTGGTCTACATCACATACCAATAGGAGGCTGCCACATACCCAGAATGTGATGTCACACCCCCAGAATGTAACGTCACAGGTGTATGAATCCCATAACCCTAAAAAATATTTGAATAATAGACTATATAATTTTTCAAATTAAAAAATGGGTGTTCAGTAATCAATAGACTATAATTTGAAATTTTGAATCATATAAACCATGTGTTTAAATGATTTGTAGAACAACGTCAAACTTATTGACTGTTTTGATCTTTTGATAGATGAGGTAATAGGATCCTTAATGAAATGATGATTTGCATTTATTCCTCCACCACATGTATAATACATTATTCTAGTATATTCTATTACATCTTTTGCAGTCGAAACGAGAAGTGATTGAATATTAAGAGTTGAACGAAAGTCATCAAACATGACATGTGAAAGACAAAGATATCAGCGACCTCGTAACGAGATGGGACATGTAGAATTTGAACTTGCCCTCGTTGAACTTGCTCGCGAACAAAGCGAATGTCTAGCTTGATGTGTTTAGTACCTTGATGTTGTGAAGGATTGCTGAATAAGTATATTGCACTTACATTGTCATAGTAGACAAGTGTCGCACGTGTAAATGGATATTGGAGTTCTAATTGGAAGTTACGAAGCCAACATATTTTAGCAATCACATTAGCAACACCATAGTATTTGGCTTTAGCACTCGACTTAGAGATAGTGGCTTGGCGCTTGGAAGACCAAGAAATGAGACTATCCCGGAGGTAAACATAATGATTGCTTGTGGAACGACGTGTGTCCAGCCATCCCACCCAGTTCGCGTCTGTGTAGGCAAGTAAGGACTGGGCGGAAGAGTCAGTTAATGTTAGACTGTAAGAAGTTGTACCTTTGATTATGTATTGGATGATTTGTTTCAAAGCATTCCAATGAGTAGTCTTCGGGGCATGCGTGTGTATATGAATCTGTTGAACTAATATTATTATTTAGGGGAAATGAAATTTAATAATACCAACTTTGGGGGGATGGAAGGGAGCAGTCCTAACTTGAAAGTTGTAATATAACGGTCCCAACTTGTCAACCTTTTTATTTTGTTGGTCCCAGACTAACCTTAGTTAGTTTTCTCTGTTAAGTGCCACGTTGGCATCCCACGTGGCATTCCTACGTAGCAAAAAGTGTGGAGCTGTCAAAAAAAAGGGTGGGCCCATTATCCACCATCTCCATCATCTTCATCATCTTCATCATCTTTACCACCACCACCACCACCATCACCACCACCACAACCACCACCACTGTCATCTTCACCACCACCACCACCACCACAACCACCTGCCACCACCGTCATCTTCACCACCACCACAACCACCTGCCACCACCGTCAACCACCACCATCTCCGACGACACCCACCACCACCTTAAAAATTATGTTTCCCTCCTACTCACCACCACCACCACCACAACCACCTGCCACCACCGTCATCTTCACCACCACCACCACCACTACCATCTTCACCAAACCCACTTATAAATACCACGAATCATTTATAAATACCACGAATTAAAGCCATATAATCATTCCTGCATATTAGTCGATCCATTTTGTGCAAAAAAACCCCATCAAAAACATCCAAATCAAGCTCCAATTCGTTGGTTTTATGCTCGGTGGCCGAACACCCTTTTTAATCGATTACACCTCGAAAACGATCAGGTTAGTGTGATTATTTAGTATTGTTTTGTTCGGAATTCGTTTTTCTATAATAGCCCTAACATTAATTTGATTAACACGTTCAAATCGTTGGTTAATTGATCGAGTATAGAATTAGGGTTCTTCGTGGTTGGTGGTGGTGGCAGGTGGTTGGTGGTGGTGGCAGGTGGTTGGTGGTGGCGGCAGGTGGTTGGTAGTGGTTGGTGGTGGTGGTGGTGGTTGGTGGTGGTTGGTGGGGTGGTGTGGCACTTAACAAGTGGGGCCCATGTTTTTTGCCAGTTGGACATATACTGTGCCACGTAGGACTGCCACGTGTGATGCCACGTGGCACTTAACAGAAAAACTTAACTGGGGTTAGTTTGGGACCATTAGAATAAAAACATTGACAAGTTAAGACCGTTATATTACAACTTTTAAGTTGGGACTGCTCCCTTCCAACCCCCCAAAGTTAAGATTATTAAATTCCATTTCCCCTATTATTTATTATTAAAGATTTCTGGTTTAGTCGTTAAAAAATAGGTAATTAGGATTCATACACCCCTTATTTAGGATTCATACATCCTGGTCTACATCACATACCAATAGGAGGCTGCCACATACCCAGAATGTGATGTCACACCCCCAGAATGTAACGTCACAGGTGTATGAATCCCATAACCCTAAAAAATATTTGAATAATAGACTATATAATTTTTCAAATTAAAAAATGGGTGTTCAGTAATCAATAGACTATAATTTGAAATTTTGAATCATATAAACCATGTGTTTAAATGATTTGTAGAACAACGTCAAACTTATTGACTGTTTTGAACTTTTGATAGATGAGGTAATAGGATCCTTAATGAAATGATGATTTGCATTTATTCCTCCACCACATGTATAATACATTATTCTAGTATATTCTATTACATCTTTTGCAGTCGAAACGAGAAGTGATTGAATATTAAGAGTTGAACGAAAGTCATCAAACATGACATGTGAAAGACAAAGATATCAGCGACCTCGTAATGAGACGGGACATGTAGAATTTGAACTTGCCCTCGTTGAACTTGCTCGCGAACAAAGCGAATGTCTAGCTTGATGTGTTTAGTACCTTGATGTTGTGAAGGATTGCTGAATAAGTATATTGCACTTACATTGTCATAGTAGACAAGTGTCGCACGTGTAAATGGATATTGGAGTTCTAATTGGAAGTTACGAAGCCAAAATATTTTAGCAATCACATTAGCAACACCATAGTATTTGGCTTTAGCACTCGACTTAGAGATAGTGGCTTGGCGCTTGGAAGACCAAGAAATGAGACTATCCCGGAGGTAAACATAATGATTGCTTGTGGAACGACGTGTGTCCAGCCATCCCACCCAGTTCGTGTCTGTGTAGGCAAGTAAGGACTGGGCGGTAGAGTCAGTTAATGTTAGACTGTAAGAAGTTGTACCTTTGATTATGTATTGGATGATTTGTTTCAAAGCATTCCAATGAGTAGTCTTCGAGGCATGCGTGTGTATATGAATCTGTTGAACTACACAACTAACGTCAGGTCGAGTAAAAGTTAGATATTGAAGAGCTCCAGCTAGACTGTGATACAGAGTTGGGTTGTCAAAATCATCACCTTGCTAAGCTTGGAGTGAGTGGGTGTAGTCACAGGGTTAGACGTTTTCATTATCATTATCGTGCGATCAATGATGTTAGTGGCGTATGCCTTGTTTTTTGTTTCGTGAGACAAAAATTCCAAGGAACGTAGTCTTTGGTTCTTTCTTTTTCAGTTCATTCCCTTTGTATTTATCTAAGTCCATCTATCGATGTTAAAGATTAAAAAACAATGAATTACTTTGACCAACGTTTGTTTGATAAACTCCATGTATTCATGCAACTCAATTGTGGTGTGGACACGAGAGCCATATCCCATGACGAGACGTGGAGACTAGAACTTGTCTTAATTTTTCATACCAACCTACTTGTTGCAACACTAAAATATAATATCATAGTTCTAGTTATTAGCAAACAAGTAAGGGTGAGGCTAACGTATAAAGCTTCTTAACGTAAGAAGCGTAAGAAGCAATCTCAGCCATTAGATTAACAAAGATTTATGGATGCAGATTAAAACCCTAATCATACTTGGGTTAAACTAACCAAGCGTAAAATAGAAAAACCGCCTAATTTTTTTTTTCAAATTGTAACAACAGAACTAATTTTATCCTGATTTTTCATCATTTTTAGATCGATTCATGTTCAGAATGATTGCACAATTAAAAAACGATTACAGTGAACGAAAAAACGTAATATCAGTATTTGATCTAAAAATAATCAAAAACAGAGGATTAAACCAATCATATGAACAATTATGAATTGTAATAGTTGTCGAATACTATGAATTTTGTTTCATTAAGGATGATTAAACATAAAAATTAGGTTAAAAAAAGTTGCAGAGGAAGAAGATGAAGTTGGTGAAAACAGACGCACTCATCAAAATTCAGACGCACTCATAAAAAATTCAGACGCACTCATTGAAAGTTTGGGAGCACTCATTGAAAATTTTGGACGCACTTATCAAAACCCAACAAAAAAAAACAAACGCACCTTACCAAAAAAACAAACGCACTCAAAGTTGTGAAGGCACTCAAAAAAACAAACGCACTAAAAACAAAAACAAACGCACCTGAGGGCATCAAACAAACGCACGTTTCAAAAATGAGAAAGAAACAAACGCAGCCTTCAACCTTCAATTCTTTCTATATTGTTTTTTGTATTGAAATACTCCAAGCTGTTAAATATCATCTTGTTTGAGAAAAAGAATATCGCCTTTCTTCCAAGGAAACACAACACATTCTTCTTTCAAGATTTTCAACATGTTTTCACAGCATCATCATCCACAAGGTCGCCACTACCCAGCTCCATCCATGTATTCCGCTTCTCACTCCCAAGAACATTGTAAGTAACTGCAACCAAGCCTTCAACCTCCTCTAAATCACCTCGAAAAACCCACAGATCTGCTTTCGATATCAACATTATCATCATCGTTGTTGGTTTTCGCTGTTGGCATGGTGTAAGACGAGAAGGTGAAGGATGACGTGGTGGTGTCGGGTGTTGGTTCGGTAGCGGTGGCGGTGGTGGTGGTGGTGGTGGTTGTGGTGGTGGTGTTGGTTTGTGGTGGTCAGATCTAGATCTAGATTGGTTTGTTTCTAGCGAAGATGAAAATAGGTTTAATTGGGGGTTAACTGTGGTTAGGTTAAATTGACAGGTGTCAATCACTGGTGGCTTCTTACGCTTCTTATTTTAAGGGGCTTTATACCGTATACTTTCTCAACAAGTAATATCCTCGTGATAGAGTTCTTAAGCGATTTATTAATTTTAGCTAGACATGGGATGACTGATGTACTTTTAGTTACTTTTTTTTACCACCAAAGTATTGATTAAATTTTATTCTATAACAAACTAATTTTTTTTAACGGCAAAATACTTTATTAAAACCACGAGGCCACTAGCAAGAAACTAGCGACACCATATACCCAAAGTTACACCACAAACCCAAAAACATAAAACAAACCACCTTACACCACTAAACCACACCTAAAATTTATGACACCTAACTAATTTTACAAAAGATCACCACTGTCACCCATGGGTGGATCAGATCCACCTATCCTCAGTTGTAAGTCTAAGGAAGCCACGTTGCACTGAGCTCTTTTAACTGACGTCTTCGCATAATTCCCGAATAAGTCAAAACCCTGACCGTCTTTTCTTCTCCTTTTTGGGGTTTTCTTTGAATCAGAAACAATTATTTTCTCCAGATTGAAAGACTTTGCCATACCACCATTGTTATCTCGAGTCTTCGGTTTGTCGTCTCCCAAATTTTTCACCTCCCTAACTGACAAATCCTTTTGCTTACGGGTCTCTTTTAACAAAACCGATCCGCCTGCAGTGGTTGTTTGGGCCTTGAAGTAGAAAATTTGCTTCCCCATGTGTGGAGGCTTAGGATCGCTACATTCATAAGAAGTCTTCTGTTCCACCACATTTCCCGTAGGTCCCACCACGTTTCTTTTGAATGGCTCCTTGTTCACCTCGTAATTGTATTGCTGCACCTGACTCTCCATGTGGGCCCTAATCTCTTTTTTATTTGGACTGGTTATACCTGATAGCCCACCAAGGCAATTGTTGTTTTCCATCTCACTTGCATTGAGCAGACCATCAAGGTAAATGTGTCCTCCCAAAAGTTGACCTTCCCCACTAATATTATTGTTATTATTATTATTATTATTATTATTATTATTATTATTATTATTATTATTATTATTATTATTATTATTATTATTATTATTAATTTCCATAGAAAGCGTGTCCCCACCACCATTTAATATGTTTAGTGTTTGATTATTTGGGACATGTCCCAAAATCTCGAGCCCCGAACTTGTCCTTTTATTTTCCCCATGTTACCAGGACATTGTTCCCAAAACTTTATTTGAGGCATCGGTTACTGTTCCCGAAGATTTGTCCCCCACCAAGGATTTCTTTTGACCATCCATATTACTATTTACCTCTTGATTCTCCCAATGCGCCGATTCCTCTTTCCCATGCATCTCGTTTGCCTTTTCATTTTCCGGCATGTGAAACTTTTGAGCTTCTTCACCGGAGCTTGAACAATCCAGCGCCGGAGCACTGGTATCCGAGGACTTTTCTGCATCTTCATGATTTTCTGGGTGATCAACAACATGACTCATTACAACGTTATCGGTCTCCTCCCCAACAATTACAGTAACTTCACCAACAAAATCAGGCTTCCTTGACACGGCTGCTTCCGTAATCCAGCATTTAGTGAGCACATCGTCCCAACTGGTTGATATTTCTTCATTTATAGTGTTCCCTTGGTCCGCAACCACCCCCACATAAACACTAGTTAGGTCCGGTTCCATGATTCCCATATCCACATCCTTAATGACCAAACCATATCTTTCACCGATCCTCACGATGTGGTCTTCACATCTCAGAGTAATTGGTAAGCCCAATATTCTAAGCCATACTATTCTTTCGAACTTCAACTGTTGTCCTTCCCACCCAACGAGCTCTTTACACCAGTCAACCCACCGGTGTTGTTCTTTCATAAACTTTTTTGTTTTCTCCGGGGACGAGAACGTCAACATAACTCTCAATCCCCCCCAAATAACGTATTTCTATTCTCATATCATTACTCCTAGGATTCTTTTCCATCCTTTGAAGACTGTCAAAGTTCATGGCTTCACCGATAACTGACCTACCTTTCCGTGAGACCATTGGCTCCGATTCTAGACCTTCTAACTTTACCAACTTTTTCCGGGTAAGAGTATCCCTGTATGAGAACCCATTATAGCCGCCACCAGGCGCATAGTTCTTCTTTGGGTCTGTTCCAGCACGTATATCAGACTTCTTGCCCATATCAGGTACCGGTTGTCCAGTGTTATTCTTCAAATTTGAAACCTTTCCAAACCTTGCGACCTTTGCAAATGTTTTCCTCCCTGTAAATCTTACATTATTAAGAGCTTTGACCGTCTTTTCAGTGTCTTTAACCTTAGCAAACCTGACGAAGGCGAAAACGTTTCCAAACTTATCTATTTTCCTAGCGATATACGCATCCACGAGTAGGTCGCATCTCCCATAATCCTCTCTCAACATCTCAATCGAAAGGTCATCAGGGATGTTTGAGATGTAGAATGTTGTCATGTCCCGAAAGTTCCCGTTGTCCTTCTCCGGTGGGATTTATCCCTCCTCAAGTCCTCCCGCTTTCTCTCTTCAGACTCTCATTGGGTTTTCATATTATAACAAACTAATTAACCGATGCAAATAAAGTTAAAACATAAAGAGAAATACATGATTTGAAGAAAAAATCTCCTGACGGGAATTTATTCACACGTCTGACATGTACAAAACATCATATGTGTGTCAAGATTATTGAGCCTGACTAGTTAAAATCTCAACTCATTTCAAGCTTAAACGTGTTCAAACTCAAACTTTAGACTTCAAAGTCGGCTAAATACATCAAGATAACTTAAGATCATAAGCATAACCAACACATTTGTAGTTTAAATGAATAGTACAATACTACAATGTATGTACTATAACATAAAATATAATTTACATAATAAATAACTAGAGAGCTGCCCGTACGATACGATGAAAAAATCGACACTAGTAATCAAGTAACATGTTATAAATTTTAATTAAAAAAGCTATAGCTATACCATAATTAAATTAAAAAGAATAAAATACTCGTTTTTATGGTGCAATTCTTTAAGTAAAGATGAACATATGAAAAAGTTGTGACCGTTTAAAAATCGTTAGAATAATAGGATTAAAAGTCAACAATATATGTTTTAAAAGGTTATGCTTAAACTACTATAATAATATAGTATACATAAGTATAGAGGTGCACAAAACCGAACCCGACCTTACCCTACGTACCCGTAGGGTACGGATAGGGTATACATTTTGAGCTTAATACCTATGCCTGAAATCATACCCGAAAATACCAGGAACGATTACATCCTATACTCAAACCCGGTTATAACCTATACCTGATACTTGTTTTTTCTAATACCCGAATTTTAAAGTATATTTTTATGTTTATAACTTTTATATTCTAGTTTTTTAGAAATACATATTATAAAGCAAATACTTTATACTTGAGTAAATTTATGTTATTATAAGTTATTTTAATTATTTTTACAAATACAAACCAAATTTAAGTTTTAAACCAATTTATTTTGTGTAGAATCATAAAGAAAAACTTACTTTTTAAAATCGGGTATCATTTCCTGGACCCATATCCGGTCATACTTTACCCGGGTATTTGGTTTTTCTTCTCAATACCCATACCCGAACCCTACGTGGTTTTTTCAATATTTGATCATACCCGGAAACAGTTTCATACCCGGAACCGGGTATTAAAAAACCCCATTTGTGCACCTCTACGTAGGTATACATATAGAATAAAATTTTGATAGCATTTTATTATTACATGTAACTATTTAACTATAGGATTGAGATTATATGAGAACTTCTTTGAGTTGCGAGAACTCGACGTAAAATATGAATTTAATTTTTTTTCACACTTGTGTAAAAACACCTAAACCCCGACGTAAAAAAATGAAAAAAAAAACTTATTTATGACGTTTACACCGGTGTAAACAAATCTTACACCTATGTAACTAAATTAATATTTTATTTAATATTTTATTATGATTTAATTTACAACCATAAATTGATTATTGAATAAAATAAGTGTGTGGTTATAAAATGAGTTTTCATTGTTCTCACAACTCAAAGGAGCTCTCAAATGATCACATTCCTTTAACTATATATACATAAATGATAAATATATACATACATAAAATAACTAACAATAAGCATATAATAAACGGCCTAAAACTAAGAGGTTGTTTGGTTGATTAAGTGCTTAATTATTAAGAGGGTGTTTGGGATTGCGTTTTGAATCTGATTTTTAGATTACTGCGTTTTGAAAACGCAGATAATCAGTTTTTAGTGTTTGGATTGCGTTTTGAAAACGCAGATAATCAGTTTTTTAGGCTACCAAAACGCAATAATCTATAAGCAGCTCCACCCCTGCTTTTCCAAAACGCATAATCTGTTTTGAATAATCAATCCCAACACCCCCTAAGTTGGATCTCTTAATGGTTAGTTTTCTTGTCCCACATTAGTAGGAGAGCATCATTAAGGTTCAGCCTAGTTCAGTGCTTAATGGTTCAACAACATCCCAAATCTTAATGGTTCAGCCTTAACCATTTCATTCAGAAGCTGAAACAAAAGCGCTAAATACTGAATCATTCAGCGCTGAATGGTTCAGAGACTCATTAAGAGGCTTACCAAACAGCCCCTAAGTTCAAATAGAACATGTAGAATTACTTGAGCCGACTTCAAATCAAAATCTATTTACTTGAATAAGTCGAGGATTAGTTTCGTCAAACTTGGGTTTTGTTTCTCATTTACACGTCTAATTATGTACCTCCAACTTACTTCACACATCAAAAACTGCAACTTACACGACGTATATCTTGACGTGGGAAATAATTTTGTCGATGCACATTATCTACTATCCATGAATGTTGTTGGATTTAATGTTCTAGTCAAGATTAATCCTTATATTTTAGACATTGTCTCTAAAACGGGACTCAGCATTCGAAGTCTCGATGACATGCATCATAAAGCAATACATGAATAAAATTATGATATCGTGTTATTTAACCGTGGTTTTCATGATTTGTCTCCCTTATATAAACCGTAAGCATGTTTGTCTTGTTTATAGTAGGAATGAGCTCGGTACGGTACCATACCGATACCAAATTGTATCGGTACCGACAATATCAATCCCCAAAATCTTAAAAAAATGAGTACTGATACTGATATAAAAAATGCTTGGTACGATACTCAAAGATAAAAATCGGTAAAATACCTTATCATACCAAACCAGCATCGAACTAAAATTACCGATCATGAAACACCCAAAAAATTGGTACCGAAATTCGATCAGTACAAACATACAATACTACTCGTTACCGGGTCGAATACCAAAATGCTCCTCCCTAATTTATACCTTTATTAGTTTATAGAGTTAAATGCCAAAATGGCCCCTGTGGTTTGACCCAAATTGCCACTTTGGTCACTTTTTTGAATTTTTTGCCAAAACCACCCCTCAAGTATCGAAAAGTGCCAAAATGACCCATATTTAACTGAGTTTCTAACGAGGATCAAAAACTCAGTTAAGTAACAGGGGCATTTTCGTCCTTTCATCTGTAAACTGAGTTTTTAACCAGATTGACTTCTTGTTGACCTGTCATTTGAGTAGTTGACTTTTGTTGACCGCATCATCATCATCATCCCCAAAACACCCACCCATTTATATAAACCCTCACCACACCTTAACATCATCATCATCATCATCATCCCCAAAACACCCACCCATTTATATAAACCCTCACCACACACACACACACACACACTCTCCTCCCTGATCTCTCTTAACAAACACACACACTCTCCTCCCTGTCTCCACCCCCAGCCACCGCCGCCGCACCGCCTCCAACCACCACCAAATCCCCGTCGTCGTCTTCTTCCTCCTCCTCGTCTGTCTATCTCTCTCTCTGGTTACTCTCCCTCTCTATAACTCTATTTATTATTATTATTATTATTATTATTATTGTTTTGCAGAGGACGGAGAAAGCGAGAACTGGCATTCGTATCCATCAGTAGGACGAACAGGATCAATGATGCCTACTGCTTCTGAAGTTAGTGTTGACGAAATTCGATCGGCTGCTTCGGTTTCTGATCGGTACCCTGCTTCGGTTTCCACCGTTGTTTCTGCTGCAGATTTTGGGGTGGCGGAGACTCGGTATCGTGAACAAATGTTTTTGTTGGGTTTTGAGGTTTTGTGAGTGAGAGGATAAGGTGTTGTTTTGGTGGTAAAGGGTGGGGTGAATGTAGAGAGAGAAAGTGATGGTTTGGTGGTGGAGGACGACGGTGGAAGTGGTGGCCGGAGACTGGTGGTTGTTGTTGTGGAGCTCAGTAGAGCTTCCATTATCGTTATGTCACTGAACGAGTGGTATGATGATAGGTTTTTTCCAGTCATCTTTAGTGTTATTTATGTTTTGAGAAGGTTTTATTTGTTGCTGTTCTGCATTTTTAATGATTTAGTGTTATTTAGGTTTTATATGTGTGTTCTGCATTTCTGTTCTTAAGGTTTTACATGGTGTTGATGATTGTCGGTGAAGGTTATGTGGCTAGTGACAGTGATTGGATTGTGGTTTGAGTAGGTGGTGGTGGAGGGTGAAGGGTGGTGGTGGACGGTGAAGGGTGGTGGTGGCGGCGGTGGCTGGTGAAGGTTGTGGAGATGGGTGGTGCTTATATTTGCAGAAGAAGAAGAAGAGGGGGGTTGGTATGAAAGGACGAAAATGCCCCTGATACTTAACTGATTTTCCTTCCTCAGTTAGAAACTCAGTTAAATATGGGTCATTTTGGCACTTTTCGATACTTGAGGGGTGGTTTTGGCAAAAAATTCAAAAAAGTGACCAAAATGGCAATTTGGATCAAACCACGGGGGCCATTTTGACATTTAACTCTTAGTTTATAGCAATCATTCGAATTCAACATATTTCAAAGGTTGTGATGGAAATGAACAATTGTCATAGTTCAATTTGAACATCTAGACTCTTGGCGGTCAATCACTTATTTCAAACCCCACTCTCTCTCCCTCCCCCTCTCTCTCTCTCTCTCTCACACACACACACACACACAAAAACAAACAAACAAACACAACACACACAGACCTAAATTATTACAGCAATGAAGGGAATGAAGCCATTGAAGCAGCTAAAGCTATCTGTTCCTACTCAACAAGCTCCAATTACCAGCTTCCTGTAACCTTCTTATTTTCAATTTTCAATTAAATGTATTTTAAAATTAATAATTTATTATGAGTTTGATAATCGTTTGTTTTCAATTTGTAGGACTGCAAGTGGAACTTTTCATGATGGGGATTTACTTTTGAACTCCAACGGCTTACGAATTAAATCTGTAGAAAAAGAATCTGTTGTAAGTTTTTATTATTATTATTATTATTATTATTATTATTATTATTATTATTATTATTATTATTATTATTATTATTCAGAAAAGATGATTGCAAGTTGTAACCCCACCCAATCAGTATTGAGCCTTACTAAAATCAACCTGTTTTAATGTGTTAGCTGCCCTTGGTTTTTATAAGGCGCAAAACGTACAAAAGCGACGAGGTCTAAAACCGAAGTGCAAAGTGTAAAAGTGGTGGTGGGATTTTTGTATGTGAGGCGTAGGAGATTAATAATTTTCTTTTATATATTCTTTGGGTTTCTAGGATCATTTACCCAATATTTAGATACAAATAAACTTTATATATGTTTTAATATTGAAATTACATACATGTACAAGTGTACAACCTGAAAAGCATGATGTACCACAATCCGCAACATAAAAATATGGCATGCACATGAGGCAAACGTTTAGAGTTGATTTTTTTCATCAAAAAGCATGCCTCAGCTGGGCTTTCTGTACAGCTTATGCCTCAGGTTGCCTTGGTTTTAAAAAGCGCTAAGCGCACAAAAGCGACGAGGTCTAACTGTCTAAGCGCAAAGCGCAAAAAGCGTGGGATTTTCGTACCCGAAGCGCACAATAATTATATACTTTTTTTTATATATCCCATATATATTCCATGAGTTTTTAACTTCATTTACCCAAAATATAGCTATAAATAAGGTTTTTATGTGATTTTACCTATATGTACAAGCCAAGAACACCAAGGCACAACACTTTTATGCATAAAAAATACCCAGGGTACGTGAGGTGCGCGCCTCAGGGAGAAAAGCGCCTGAAATCTGACAAAAAAGCGCCTGAGGCGCTCGCCTTTGGGAAAAAGGATAGGCGCAAAGCCCTGAGGCGCCCTAGGCTGCGCCTTGATGCGCCTTGCGACTAGGCGCGCCTCAGTCGCGCTTTTTAAAACCCAGCAGGTTGCATAAGGCGTTGAGGTCTGCGCCTCGCGCCCCAGGCGTGCTTCTTAAAACCAAGTAGCTGAGCCACCCATTTTGCCATATGTAGCATTATGGATTGTTGGAAAACTGTCATAAACACATCAAAGATGACATTCTTACAAAAAAGCATTATCTCGAATACTTGATGATGTATATTATGTGTGAAAACTCACTTAGTTACTTTGACAATTGACAGCTTCGAGAAACCAAGGAAATTGATCTAAAATTTTCGCTAGAAGATCTTGAAACCATTAAAGTCATTGGAAAAGGAAGTGGAGGTGTTGTTCAACTGGTTCGGCATAAATGGGTTGGAACTTTATTTGCTTTAAAGGTTTGCATTTTTCTTTTAAGAGCTTAAATTTTCACTAGAAGACCTTGAAACAATTAAAGTCTTGTCTGCAAGTTGTGTGCATTTCTTCTATATATTTGTTAATTACTACTGCTTGGTGCTTAGAGTTAGAGGTGGCAAGACGGGTGCGTTGGGTAAAAGGTCAAAACGGGTCTGGTTTGAAATGGGTTGGTCTGCGTTGACCCACAAGCAGTTTTGCTCATTTTTTAGAAATAGTTTATGCATTGAATTGATACAGATTACACAAACTTCAATATCAGTTTATTGCAAAATATAATTCTAATTTTCAGATATGCATCCTTATGATATTGAATTGCATGTATATGCCAATTATAGGTAATTCAGATGAACATACAAGAAGATATACGTAAGCAAATTGTTCAAGAACTCAAAATAAACCAAGCAGCACAATGTCCTCATGTTGTGGTTTGTTACCACTCGTTCTACCACAATGGAGCTATCTCTCTGGTATTTGAATATATGGACCGTGGATCTTTGGTGGATATTATCCGACAAATTAAAACCATTCTTGAACCGTATCTTGCAGTTGTCTGCAAACAGGTTAGTTTATGAATTCTTATTTCATTTATTTATTTTTACTGCTTTAAGATGATGTACAAAAGGTGACAAAATGGACGTCCATTAAGGGGTGTTTGAGATTGCTTATTTAATTTTAAACAACTTATATCTACTCATTGCAGTTTTCAATAAGCAGTTGCCTACATAGGATGAGTTTATTTTCCAATAAGCAGTTTGTGACCGCGTATATCAACCTGATTATTTTTGGTAGATTCAAAATTACAAGTTTAACCCTAAGGTGAAAGAAGTCGTTAGGCTGTTAAAAAGTCATCTTAAAACACCCCTTTATCATACAATCTGGTTGACTTTCGACCCGTTTGACCCATTCTTAAGTAAACGGGTCGAAATTGTAACATCTAGTATATACATAAGACATAACCTCATAAAAATGTTTACATCAGGTACTGCAGGGTCTTGTTTATTTGCACAATGAAAGACATGTAATTCATAGGGACATAAAGCCATCTAATCTTTTGGTAAACCAAAAAGGTGAAGTGAAAATTACAGATTTTGGCGTGAGTGCCATGCTGGCAACCTCTATGGGTCAACGAGATACATTTGTGGGAACATATAATTACATGTCGGTAAGTAAAATTTTCATGATTCCTTCTTTTTATTAAAAGGTAAAACATTGCATTCTTAACACGTGTTTGGATTTGCATTTTGAAGCTGAATAATCATTTATCTGATTATCTTGAGTTACAATTTTGGTAAATTTATCTCTTAATATTTTTATACTAATTAATCTGATTTTTAAAACTTTATACTACAGAAACGCATCCAAACACCATATAATAGAACGCGTTCGATTGCAGTTGATTATCAGATTCCAATAATTATATATTTCATAAGGACCTTCAAGGCTTCAACACACAAATCTAACCATATTGCCAACTTAAACTATCTTCATAAAGAATCCAATGAATTAATTAAAACTAGCATATTTACATTCTGATTGCCTTTATGTTTTTAAGCCTGAACGAATTAGTGGGGGTGCTTATGATTATAAAAGCGATATCTGGAGTTTGGGCCTTGTGATTCTCGAGTGCGCTATTGGGCGATTTCCTTATATACAGTCTGAAGATCAACAAGTTTCTCCCAGTTTCTATGAGCTTTTAGAAGCTATTGTTGCAAAACCACCACCTTCTGCTCCATCAGATCAGTTTTCACCAGAATTTTGCTCTTTTGTCTCTTCATGGTATGTTGAAATGTGATTTTTTTTTTCTGATTTTTTATTCATATTTCATAAAGTTTATATTTGTAAACAGGTTAACACAGGTTAGGTAATCATGGTTTAAAGAAACTATGAAAATCTACCTCTATGAAAAGTATATGGCTGTTTTATCACATCTACCCTAATCAAAATCAAAATCTTTAATAAAACGTTTTAGATACACTTTCGGTGACTTTTCAACTCATTTGATCTGTTCCATTTTTAACTAAAAATTTTGGAAACCATTTGACTTGTTTAATTTTTTCTACATTTTTGTGACCCATTTGACATATTTCAGTTTTAAATAAGTTTTCTGCTTTTGTATGTGGTTCATTTTCTTAATATAATTCAAATCATTACTTTCGTTTTTGTATGAACATACAGCATACAGAAAGACCCTAAAGGTAGATCATCAGCTTTAGACCTTTTGGTGAGTATTACTTCCTAGCTATTCTGTTAACTACAATGCATTAATAGACAACTCTTTAAACTGCTATCATATTTTTGTTATGTTTTTGTTTTATAGAGTCATCCCTTTATCAAAAAGTTTGAAGACAAGGATATTGATCTAGCAATTCTGGTAGGTTGTTTGGAACCACCGGTAAATTTTACTAGGTAAATTTGTCCTGAGAATGTGACATTTGCTACATACCAAACACTCTTATATAGTATTCCATATATTTAATTGTATTTTATCGCGTTTTCGACATATATAGATGGAATGTATGCTTGCAAATGCTTCTACATTACATACTCAAGAAAAAAAAAATTGTGTTTTTCATTTGTTTAGGTGGCAATTTTAGCATCCTGTTAAATGGTAGTAATTTTGTATTCGATTGGTCAAAATTATGTATCTTGCTATTCATTGAAATTATTGTTTGCCTAGACCTAACACCACCTTATATCGTTATTATAAGACCTGTACTTTTGACCAAATGATGAGTTTTAACTTTTAACTTTTTTTCTCTGTGTAATATACTACGTGCTTAGAACCATAGTTGTTAAAAGCCATCGCCTCTTGCGCCTAGGCCCGTTTTTCAGGCGAAGCGATACAATTGCGCTTTGATTCTTGAGGTGATGGCATAGGCGCAGATTCCGGTGAGATTTTCAAATTCCAGAGAGTTTCTAACCAAACTTGTACTTTTATCTAAGAAAAAGTACTTTTATACACTAATATATCTTACAACTTTTGATACTAATCAGATGATATAAGTGTTATAAAATAGCTTTCGTTTAATTTATGTGAAGAAGAGTATTCTTTTTCTAATACATAATATATTTTTACTTTTTCTCTTTGTTCGTTTTTTTATCTCAGGCCCTCGTTTTTTTTTGCGCCTTGCGCCTAGGACCTAGGCAAGGCCTATGCGCGTTGAGTGCGCCTACCGCATTTGATAATTATGCTTAGAACATTTCCAGCTAGGGTTGTTTAAATCGCTCGGCGCTCGCTGCTCGCTTGGAATTTGCTAGGAAAATGCTCGCTTGATTTCCCGCTCGGTTGTAAACGAACTGATCGGCTCGGTTCGGTTTATAAACGAGCCAAGCACGAGCAAAGGTCCGCTCGGCTCGATATAATTTTTATTAATTTATTATATATATAATTATAGGGGAGGGTTATCTTGAAAACGCTAAATATCGTGAGAACCGTGAGAACAAATGAGAAAACCATTCGAAATCAATTTTTTTCAATACAAACAGCATTATAATTAAAATACAACATTCAAAAATGAATTTTCTTTTCGAATAATTCACATTTTCTTGTAAAAACTCTCTAAAATTTACGTTTTACACATGTGTAAAAACAATTTATTTTCCTATATGTTCAAATTTTTACGCGTAAATTGTGTTTTTGAGATTGTATTTTAATAATAAAAATAAGTGTAAAAAGAAATTTTGAATTTGAATGGTTTTAGATAACGTTTTTGCGGTTCATACGAAGTATATGTGTTCTCAAAATAACTTTCCCTGTAATTATATATACACACATTAATTACAATTATATTTATAGTTTTATACATACCACTCTATTGAGTTTGGATCAATAGGGTGAGGTTAGGATACAAATGGTGTGTTTTGTGAGAAGTGTGAGAAGGGTTGGTGGCCATTGGATAACTTTAATCTATGGATGAGATTTAAAGGGTGGCAATTATGTAAATAGTGTATTTATTTCTAACTAAAATTAATAAATTAAAGGATATTAAGGTAAAACTACACCATATAATAAATGAATAAAAACTGTCATTATCATTGTCTTGCTTAAATCAAGGTAATTTCCTTTTTCAAATCCTCTAATCCCCAACAAACTACATCTATTTGTACACCAACCCCAAAGACCAATTTGTTGTTTTTTTCAAGCTACCATGAGAATTTTTTCTTTTCAAAAGACCAATCTGTTTAAAAAAAAAAATTGTACAGCAACTATTGTATAATTTATTTTTTATTCAAAAGCAATGTGTTTTGATATCATAGTCATGCATTGTGTTTTATATTCAAAGACCAATTTGTTTTTTTTTGTTCAAGCTACCATGTGTTTCATGGGTGTTTAAATTGAACAAGAGTAGGCTATTTTATTTTTTTTATTATTAAAAAATAATGTGTTTTAACATCATAGTCATGTATTGTGTTTTACCGAATTTAAGAATCAGGCGATGAAAACACAAAGTTTGATCCATTGGTGATAAAACACACTGGATTATTGAGACAAATTACAGAACGCATGGTTGTGTGTTTTACGTTTAAAAGTTCGTATTTTTATGGGAAAGTCTGATTGTTCTTTTTTGTATGTTTTATATATAAACGTTAGTATATAGAATATTTGGGTGTGTACTTTTATGTTTAAAAATTTGTATTTTTAGTGGAAAAATCTAATTGGTCTTGTTAATGTGTTTTATATATAAGCGTTAGTGTATAATGTTCTTGGTTATGTGTTTTATGTTAAAAGTAACTATTTGAACATATTTTTGTGTTAAAACAAAAAGTGAATTTTTAATGTTAAAAGTTAGTTTAGACAACACTTGTCTGTGTGTTTAATGTTTAAATTGTATTGTTTTTTTTTTTTTGAACATTAACTTCATACACACAAAAACGAGAGGGCCTCAAAAAACCAAGACCCACTCAAAACCAATTACAACATATACAAGGGGTATTTAACCCAGTCTGACCAAACAATCCTGAAATGGTTCGATCTATAATTCAACCATAAGAAAGACATAGACTTAACTACCGCCACCACTTCGCTCACTTTCGGAACCAAGCTAGCAAAAACCACCTTATTTCTTTCTTTCCATAACGCCCAACAAGTCACCATAACAATCCCACGAACAATCACTTTACCCTTTGCCGTAATCGGAGCCAAGTCTGCCCATTTCAGCAACGCCTGTGTAGACGAACAGCAGAGAATCGGGAGCTTGAGCCAGCTGCAAATACCATACCAAACCCCAGCTGCAAAACCACACTCAACCAGAACGTGCAGAACTTCTTCTTCCTTGTCGCTGCACATCGGACATAAGGAGTTGGGAATGCCGACCTTCTTTCTGATCAGTTCCAGACGAGTAGGGATTCTCTCTTTCTCTATTCTCCAGGCCAGTACATTAACCTTAATAGGAACCCATTGAACCCAACGCATAGCTTGAGATGATGACCCGTACAGATCTTGCCTTAGAGACTCTTTCACGGCAGCAACAGAAAATCCTTTACTTGAATTATTATCCCACTGCCAGCGATCTGACCCACTACCAAGACGGACTTGAGAAACCATAGACATCACGTCTAAAGTTTCCGAAATACCTTCAACAGTAGAATCTCCCATCGTCCAGTTCTCGTGCAACCTCGTCGTATTATCATTGGAAATTAAGCGGTTACTGACAGTGCAGTTTTTATCTTTCTCCAAGTGGAAAAGCCTCGACCATCTAACACACAGCTGAGTCGACCCATACCAAACATCTTTCCAGAACCGAATTTGTTTTCCATCACCCAGCTGACAAGTGAAAAGCTTATCCACAGTCATACCTTTGATGCGGCTCTTCTCCAAAAAATTAACTAAAGCTTTCCAAGCCCCAGGTATACCCTTACTCACCGGCAAAAACGTCCACTTGTTTCGACCCCCATGAATACTTATGATGACTTTTTTCCATAACCCACCCTGACAAGTTTTGAACCTCCACGCCCATTTGACAAGAAGCGCCAAGTTGACTTCTGCCAATTTAGAGATTCCCAAACCCCCATATTTTTTTGGACGCGAAACGATGTCCCAAGCCACCCAATGTATACCTTTACCATCTTTATTCCCATTCCACAAAAACTTTCGCATCATCCTCTCAATGTCTTCAACCACCGCCTTGGGAGCTTTGAAAAGAGAAAGATAATATACCGGGAGACTACCGAGAACCGACTTAATCAAAGTAAGACGACCACCGATGGACAGAACCTTAGCCTTCCACGACTGCAACCTACTCCGGACAGTCTCTATAACCGGTTCCCAATGCACCGCACGATTCATGTTTGCACCAATTTTAACACCGAGGTACTTAAAAGGAAACCCACCAACCTTACAACCCAACACCTCAGCCACTTGACTAACATCCGTATCAGAAACGCCCAACCCAAAAATTTGAGATTTGTGCGCATTTATTTTCAACCCCGAGCACATGTAAAAAATACGCAAAAGTCTCTTGATGTTGTAGATATTACTATTAGACCACCTACCCAATAAGAGCGCATCATCAGCGTATAACATATGCGATAAAGTAGGCCCATCCCTCGCTACTTTAACACCCTCAAAGTCTTCCAACCGACAGGCACGATTTATCATAGAAGCTAACGCATCCATAACAATCAGGAACAAAAACGGAGATAACGGGTCACCTTGCCTTAAGCCCTTCTGACAATTGAAATTGAAAGTAGGCGACCCGTTAACTATGACAGCCGATCTAGCCGATTGAACAATACCTTTTATCCACAGACACCATCTCTCTGGAAAACCCATCTGTTCCAAAATTGAAAAAAGAAAACCCCAATTAACGTTATCATAGGCCTTCTCAATGTCAATTTTTAACAGAAACGCCTTATGATTATTTTTTTTAACCAGCTAATTAACTCATTTAGAACAAGAGGCCCATCTAGAATAAATCTATCCTTATAGGAAAGCCGACTGAGACACCGAGATCACATCCCCCATAACCTTTTTAATTCTGGTAGCTATCACCTTCGAAATCACTTTACTGATGACACCCACAAGATTGATTGGCCTATAATCTTTCAGCCCCAAGGGCGTTTTAATTTTGGCAACCAACGTGATGTAGGAAAGGCTAACTTCTTCCCCGATAACACCCGTCCCATAGAACTCTACGAATAACCGCGTAAAATCATCCTCCAACAATTCCCAAAAGTGCTTAATAAACAAAAAATTAAACCCGTCTGGCCCTGGCGCCTTGTCAGACCCACAATCGAAAACAGCTTCCTTGATTTCTTCCTTTGAAAAAACGGCCACCAACTCATCTCTCTTCTCTATAGGGACTTGCTTCAAATCTTCACAGAATAAAGTTGGCCTACCACTATGGTGCTCACGAAATAACTCTTTATAATACCGATGGACCTCCTTTTTAACCAACGCCGGTTTAGTTACCCACGTGCCATTTACCAACACCCCCGGAATACTATTTGCAGCTTTCCTACCATTTATGCACCTATGAAAATAAGCAGAATTTTCATCTCCCACAGAAGCCCAATTGACTCGAGATTTTTGTCTCAAGTCTTTGTTCTTCAACAACATTAACCTATCCACCTCTTTCTTGCTCTCCTCCCACACTCACACCTCCTCTTCCTCCAACTCTCTCTCCTCCAAAACGGATTCCAAACTAGAAATATCATTCTGAAGCGCTTCCAAACTCTCCCTTTCTTTGACTAAAATCGAATTCCACCAAGTCTTTAACGCCAACTTAGTAGCCAAAAGTTTTTTGGAGATCACCGACTCTGCAGACCCAGAACTGTTCACCTTCTTAACTGCTTCACGAACCACCTCTTCACAACCCTCCCGGTCGAGCCATGAATTAAACCACTTGAACGGCTTTGGGCCGTAATTCAAATCATTCACAGTAAGCAAAAGAGGGCAATGGTCCGATAATTCTCTAGGAAGAGCCCTAAGGCATGCCCCATTCCACTTATGTAGGAACTCTTGACAAACGAGAAAGCGATCAATCTTGCTCATCTTTGCATCATTACCCGTACCTGTCAAAAAACGTGTACCTGTTTCCCTGCATTTTAAACTCATGCAAACAAGCATCGTCAATAAACATGTTAAAATCCCGAGCAGCCCTGCAGTTGAATTTCGAGTTCATCCTCTCGCTATCCCATCTGACAGAGTTAAAATCACCTAAAAAAACCCACTTTCCCTCCTCCCCCTGCATTAAATTACCAAGCCGCTCCCACAAAACCCGTTTCTCCCCCACTTTTTGCGGAGCATAAACGTTCACAATATGAAGAACAGACCCATCTTCAATCAATGTCCCAGACACCAGAATAAAATTCTGATCAACAACTGTTTTATACTTCGAAAATTTCTTTGGGTTCCAGAGGCTCAAAATACCTCCAGACTTACCCCTAGCCCCAACCATTTCAGCTTCTACACTACCATTGCCCCAAACCCGCGCCTTATCAAACTTATCAATATCAACAATCATCGATTCTTGTATGCCCAAAAAATCAACTTTATGCTTCATAACCAAACCTTTCACCCAAGGGACTTTGCCTAACGTCCCCAACCCCCTAATATTTAAAGAAAGAAAATTCATGACAAACCTGCTTGAAACCCTTCATCCACTAAGGTCTCTGTAATAAGATTATCGAAACCGTTCAAATTAACTCCTAATTTCTCCCCGAACGTCACAGTGGCCGCCTTCTCTTCCTCCATCGGCAAAGATTGCTCCTCCAGAACCGGGAAAATATCAGAGTCATCCCTTGTATCCACGTCTTCCTTGTCATCTTCCACAAAAGAGTCTTCCTTTTCATCAACGAGGGTCTGGAAAGAGTTATTTAGAGCAATGGGCTCTGCTCCCCTAGTTTTGACTACATTCTTGTCAAGGCCCAATATGATTGGATCCAGGTTGAAGGGGTCATCCAATGCCTGTTCATTAAAAACCTTGGGCTCTTTGTTGGGCCGATCGTTGCTACTAGTGTAACAGCCCGCTGAAATCATGGCCCATATCCACTTGCACCTTTTTAACTTTCTTCCGTTTGAGCGGTTTTACCACGTGACTAGGGCCCACTTCATTACCTCCTTTAATAAAATCATTTGTACCTTCCATGCATGCACCCTGTGATTCAGCCGGAACATTCTCCACACAAATTGGAGTTAGAATCTTGTCATTAATAACATCCGGATTTTCCTCCATTTCCATATTAATCTTAACCGGAGTAACCACCGACTCCGGCACCGGAACATCGTCACGAGCCTCCGGCACACTATCCACTTCTTCGACGAAATCCGTAATCCATTCTTTATCGTCTTCCTCAATCCATATTTTATAAGTCTTCCCTCGCCACTTAAGGAAAATAACTTCCTGAATTCGAGCACCGTTATTGACCAACACTCCAAGGTACTGGAATGAAGAATCAATCTCAACCTCATTCACAGGCGAAGTTTTAACGACCAAACCAAAATGGCTGCCAACATTGTTCAGAACCGTATCGTCCAGGACACTCATCGGAACCCCTATTACCTTCAACCAGGCAATACGTTCAAAAGGTAGATCCTCACCTTCCCAAACCACCACCGAAGTGAACTGGTTCGGTCTTCCCAAAAACTCATCTTTTGCCATTATTGCATGGTCCCTAGTTCGAAACGATACTAACACCAGGAAACCGCCCAAGCACCGTATTACTCCTTCCCCAAGCCCCATCTCCTTCAAGATATGTCTGAGCAAGCGTAAAACGTCCAAAGAACTTACCCTTAACAACACCGATCTACCATGCAGTTCTTCAAAGGCTTTAACTTGATCATCAATCACAATGGTTCTGGCTTTTGTGTCCCCTGCAAAAGCTTCCCTAAACGACATCGAGTTGGCCTGAAAGGGACGAAAACTTCCGTTGAAAGGTTTTCCTTCTGCATCCGATCTCCCAGGAACTGGTTCAGACTTTTTTGGGATAGCGTATGGTTTACGATTAATCTCTCCTTCCTCCAACACGAATCTAGCCACGTTCACCTTTAACTTAAAATCACCCAGACGGATGGAAGATAGGACTCTCACCATCTCTGTCCGGTCCTTGACATCCAACAGTGACACGAAGGCAAAACGTTTTCCTTCCTTATTCCTTTTCCTCGCGATATAAATATCGAAAATATTCCCGAAATTCCTAACTTCTTTAGCCAGATCAGCACCGCTACACTTGTCCGGGAGGTTCTCCACGTAGAATTTGGTCAGTCTTGCCGTCACTTCCGCCGGAATGGCCTTCCGGCGAGAACCCATGCCGTTAAACCCCTTATCAATTGATGTTTCGATGGACTGTGCTAACCAACAAAGAAGTTATGAAGCAAGGATCTTGAATTGGATACTTCAATTTGCAGCTGACATATTTTGTATTGTATTGTTGATTATTAAAATAAAACACATCAAATAACAGTTACAAACCATCAATCGATTGAAGATAAACAAACAGAAAGGGAATGAATGTGTTATGAGTTTTTTTTATGACAATAATTAATGGTTTGAGATGAATCAATCGTTACTGGATTAACATTAAATGCGAATAAGGTTTACTTCTTTTTATTATGATCGAATATTAAAAAAAAATTAAATCCAACTAAGAAAGCCTTATATCTCGCTAACTTGCATGATGGTTATCATAAATGATAACTTAACTAAATTACCCTTGTACCCTTTGCCTATATATTGAGGTTTGCCACATGTCAACCTTTAGTGGCTTCTTATCCTTCTTACAAAAACTATATTTTGTATCGGAACCTTTATCTGGATCAATATATGCATATATACAAATTATATTTATAATAGTTACTGCCCAGTCAACCCAATAATAACTTAACACAAAGTTTAATTGTAAAACCCTAAGTCGTGAAAAAACACGCTTGGCTTCCTATTCCCATTAGTTGGCCCTCCATCAATCATCTCTCACTATCAACCTACGTCACAATGCGACAATCGTTTTCAGTAGTAATGCCCATCGCCTCACTGGCCTTAATCTTAACCTAAGCCTAATTCTTGGACAACCGGACCTCAAACTTAGTGTCATCCTCGGACGGTCGAACCTCAGTCATCACTAGGTAGCGATAACAGTAAAGGAAACATACAAAATTTATGGTTGTCCGAAAAACTCGCCGCTTGTCGCTTGCTCGAAAAATGCTTACTCAGTTTCCGGATCGGTTGTAAACGAGCCGATCGGCTCGGTTCGGTTTGTAAATAAGTCAAGCATGAGCAAAGGTCCGCTCGGTTTGGCTCGGCTCATGAACAACCCTATTTCTAACGAGCCGTCTTTGGTCAATGGCTGATATGGTGGCAAGTGATGACTAATGCCGAAGAGAAAGGTAGGTAGTGAGTTTGTCCATTAAGAATGTCATCACTTGAGACTATGAGAGGGGAGGAGAGGAGGGGTATAAATAGAGATGCACAAAAGAACCGCTTTCGAACTCAACTTGAAACTGGTTCTGGTTCCTACCCTGTGGTAGGAACAACCGGTCCAGGTCCTAGTGTACCTGATTGTTCCTACCCGCTTTTCGTTTTTCTTTTCATTTCCGGCTAGGAACCGGTTTTTACCGTTGGAATCGATGGAATCAAATGTTGACCGTTGTTAATGAAAATCTTGCCTTTTTTTACCTTTTTACTTTGGAACTGGTTTTTAACCCCCATAATCATTATAAATAGTTGTTGGATATATTGGTTACTTACCCAGCTAAAAAAAATGCACAAATGACCCCCCCCCCCCCCCAAAAAAAAAACGCAAAATCGAATACATATGAAAATGTCTTCAAGTTGGAGCAATAATGACGAGTACTATTTAGCATTTGCTTTTGTAGACATTAGGGTTAGAGAAATACAAGCTGAGGGTACATTAGGTAATTGACTCGTCCTGAGTTTTGGAATTGCCTTAAAGAGAGGTTTAATGATGAAATGAGTTTTGAAACCGATCGTTCAAGGATGATATCAAAGTAAAGTTCATAAGTATGTCTTACCCGATTGTAATATTTCATGCTATTTGGCGTCTACGGATGGACGAGTTGGAGGACCAAAATAATGATGGACATGTTGTTTAAGAATCTATTGTCGAGTATGAACGAGTTAATGAAAGACCGTTTTCTAAGTTAGAAAGACATTGTAATTTGTATTAGTGTTTTAATAGCTATTTATGTTTAATGATAGCTATGTTTAACATAAGTGTTATTGTTTCTTTATTTTTTTCCTAGGTAGTGTTTATCCGTATGTTTTTCTGAGAGTTGAGTTTGTCACGGGTTTTGTGAACTTTCCACAATACTTGCGCCGAGCCATCTCGATGTTATCCGACATAAAACATAAGTCATAGTGGGACCAATGTCAGGGTTTCTTTTGGATTCAAGTACCAAAACAACTTCATAGTTTGCCATCGTTGTTGTTGGTGTAGCAAAACTTGAGCGATTTTGCCTTTTACAGAGCGTTTGAGAGTTAGAGATTGATGTAATAATAAATAAACATTCTACAGATATTTATAATAAACTAGGGTGGTAAAATGGTAAATAACTGGTTCCTAACGACTATATTACTATAAGGAACCGATTACAGTGGTTAGTTTTTTAAATTATGGGCTCCTATGTTAATACCCGATTATACATGGGTAGCGATTCCTACCGGACCCAATTATACCCGAAACGGTTCCACTGGGTGTTACTATATACCCTGTACTCAGTTCCTGTTGTACCCGGTCCCATTTTGTACCCGATCGGGGACACCCCGAAATCCAATTTGTGTGTCTCTTGGTGTAAACTTCTTAGGGTGTAGAAGGAAAGGTGACTGAGATGGCCTGTTAGAGTAGGCTACATTCCAAAGAATGATAAGCTTGGCCCTTGATTGTGGAGAAACATATTAAATTTAAGATGAAACCTTTTTTTAAAGTGAATTTAATTAAAACATGCCCTAACCGGAATGCCTAATCTCGAGGAAAGACAGGCGTCGGGGGTAGAACTTACATCAAAGCGAAATTACACAAAATATTCCAATCTACACTTCTACATTTTTGCCTATTCTTAAACCACTAGAATCCCATCGATTGCACCTCATCAATGATCTCTGAAGCCCTAATTTCTTTGTGAGAAAAAGCCACTCATTCCTACCCTTCCAAATTCTCCAACAAGCGACTATAATTAACCCATGAAGGACCTCTTTATGCAAATTTAAAATCCAACATACTTGTATAATTCAAAGAGATTCTTAACCTCAAAAGCATAAGGATGAGGAACATTACACCAAGAAGATAATGCTTTCCACACCCCATCGCAAACATCAACCGATAAAAATGTAAGCGACAGACTCCTCCCAATCACCACATAGCACGCAATTACTATCACCCACATTGATATTTCTTCTCCAAAGTGCAAGTTTAGTGGGTAATCTATCAATTTCCGCTCTCCACACAAAGATATTACATTTAATTGAAAACCACGTACTCCATTTAAGAACATAGAAATTATTATTCGGGAATTAGGAAGTTAGCAAAGAACACTTATGCATCTGAGGTCAAACGGGAATGCTTATTATTAGAAAACTCAAGGGAACTAACCAATATCCTATTGACCAACATGATCAATTAAATTGCAGTTTACCAAGGGGTAGCTGGACTTCAAGAGGTTATAATATGAAACTATTAATTAAATAGACGGGAATTTTAATTTCTATTTTTAAAAAAATAATTAAATATTTAAAAACCATTATTTAAATATTTAATAAAAAATTAAGATTGAAACGGCTACTTTTGAAGGTCGCTGATTGAGTTTACTACCTACCTTATCTTGTCACTTTTTTTTAAACTCAAACACATTCACAACACCGTAATACAACATATTAGAAAACATATATTTCCATTAAATATTCATAAAACATATCACTGATACTAGGGGTGAGCATTTCGTGGTTCGGACCCACAGGAACCTTGGAACCGACCCGCAAGAACCTTGGACCCGAACCTTTTTAAATATATGGGTCGGTTTCCGGTTCTCGATTTATATGAATTATCGGTTCCGGGTCGGGTCGGTTCCAAACCCACGGTTCTAATATAAGAACCACAAGAACCGTTTGTATTTATATTAAAAAATTAAAAAATAATATTTTTTAATCTTTTCACTATTCGTTTTACCTGTTATTATAATCAATTTCATGTAATGTTAATACAATATTAAAAATATTATTTATAAGACTTACGATGTATTTTCTTGAAATATTTTTTGGCTTGATGTATATACACAGATGTAATATATTATATAATATATTATATCCAAATTTGAAGTAAATACTTATGTATGTCGCTCTGATGTGTGTGTATGTGTGTGTGTATTTATGATGTATACATAACAGATTCACATAATGTTTCGAGTGATGAGAATGACAAAATTGTTACGAAAACATAAGTCGAGAAACAAAACGTGATTTAAAAACGAAACTCATGAGTTATTGTTAGAACCATATGTCCATATGGAAGAATTCTTTTACGAGCATGGTAAAAGAATAGGAATATGTAATCATCTAAAAGTGGCTATTACATTAAAAGGTTCTAGTGGGTCAGACCCTTTACCCGACCCATCAGAACCTTTAGGACCCGGAACCACATAGCCATTTAAGGTTCGGTTCGTGGTTCCTGATTTCCACAATAAAAGGGTATGCGGTTCTGGTGGGTCCGGGTCGGGTCGGGTCGGTTCCAGACCCTTTGCACAGCCCTAACTGATACTAATACATAAAAAAGTCAGGTGGCCCTCTATTGCGTTGTGGTCTCCCCGGTTGATGTGTTTGACCTTGCATGGGTGGTGGTTCCTGTACATTCTAACTGCCGATCTCATTAGGATCATTATACGTTAAATTTAGGCTCAAGTCAAGGGGCGGCGGTGGTGTTACATTGCCAAACTGTGCACGATGGTCTTGTTGACTTTGATTTGATGCAAAATACTGATAATCAGTGTGATTATCAGGCATTAAAGACAACAATTGTGCTTGGCGACGACGTCCCCTTCTTGCCCTTTGCGCTCTTGGCGCCATTGAGAGGTTGACCGGGTCTGCTGACAAATGCGTCTGATACTGTGAATATCCTTGCGCATCTGACATTTGCATAGTCTGGTGGGCCACAGTTTGAATGAACTGGAGATTGCTCGAGGCCTGGGTACCATCTCCCGCTCCAGCTTGAGAGGATGCGTTGTAAATCACACCCATTGACCCCCTCTACAAAAAAACAACAAAATATATTAAATTAAAAAAATCGATTAATAATAAGTCAACAGTTTTGAAATAAAATACAAAGACAACGAATACCATCATTTGAAGTCTTGCCCCGTCATCTTGAAAAGCAGGAGGAGGCATAGGTACTTCCCTCGGATCGGAAACGTATACAACAGTACGCGCCATATACCACACCATGTAGCCCTCGTCAACGGATCGGGTCGTAATTCTTTGACCGTTGACAACAGTATTGGCACGGTTGTTCCACCTCCCAACATACTCTGCGTGCTTGGTGAGCCAGTTAGTCCCGGTTTTACCATTCCGGTTAACCTTGTGCAACCTCTTATGCTCACTAGGGTCTATGCTGATAGGGGGCGGCTCCTGTTGCACAATCCCAAATTGTCTCATTACCCGTTGCGGATAATGATGTTCGACAATCGCCCAATATATCAATGGGCAGGCACTCCTCCAGCTTTCCATACCACTTCTGCAGATTGGTGGCAGCATTCCAATGATACCATCGTAAGGGGTCCAGTTAAACTACAAAAAAATTGTTATGCAATAACAAACAAATACAAATTTATTTTATATACTAAAAAAATAGATATAATTACATGGCACGCTCGTAACGATTGAAGTTGAGAACGATATGATCTCAAGCAGTGTGACGGGGCTTCAGTAAAGTTGAGTTGCCCCTGTTGCCACCTATACAATTGAACAATGCAAAGATTTCAGTATTCCAAAGTGTTGTTACTAACGTTTAATATATGTTTTAAGTTGTAAATTACCGAGCTGCCAACGGCGCGGACCAATTGAAATTTACGTCAGGCTGCGGACCAATGCATCGAATCCTTTCCCATGCCCAAATTTGTAGAATGAAGGCTGGGCCAGAAAGGCTTCTTGCATCGGGTGCTGTGGCATCACATAGGTTTTTATACAGACAGGCTAAAACTGCACTACCCCAACTGTACTTCGAACATTTTCCTAGATCATTTAAAAGTCTTAGACGGTGCAACGAAATTCTATTGTTGGCATGATCGGGAAGTATTGTGCAACCAATAATATAATATATTATCAAACGTGCACGAATAACGCACTGTTCGTCGGTTGCTTCAAGTTCAGAAAATGGTTTCTCTAATTCTTTTATAATCACAGGTGACTTAAGAGATTTCCCAAGAAAATCATTTGAAGCGGGGGTAAAACCTAACAAAGTTTCACACATGCCGATGGCCGCTTCTTCTGTAAGGGGAGTTTCCACACCCGATACCACAACACCCTCTACCGGTAATCCCCACAACACGTTGATATCTTGTAACGTGATGGTGGCTTCACCCACAGGTAGATGAAATGTGTGGGTTTCTGGCCTCCACCGCTCAACCAAGGCAGTTATTAGTGCGCGGTCCAAGTACCGATAACCACAGCTTAACACCCCACCAAACCCGGCTTCTTCAATGATACTCTTTACACGTTCACCTACCGGGTTTTGATGAAGAAATTTCCAAATGCTTCTATCACCACGTTTCACGTTCATGGGTTCCTTGTAATTTTCTGGATGACTGAAAACACCCAACGCACGATGGTCATTATGTAGAAACAACACATCATTAACAAGAGGACCCGGGTGTAATCCGTAGCTCATTTTCTTTCGGGTATTTCAAAGGGATGACAACTAAATATTTTGATAAGTGGAAAAAGAAAGCAGTTTGATAAGAAATTTGTGAAGATGAAGATGGTGGGATAAAATGTTTCCATATTGTGTGAATTATATAAAGAATCCATCATCGTTGGTCCTTGACTGCAATTATTATTCTACCTACCTACTGCGATTACTATTTCCCTTATCAAATAACACATGCAATCTGCAAAACATTTAACACCCGTGCCATATGACTCCAAGAAAACCTTTGAATGTCGCCAACCCGGATGGCGATCTTGTGATTAATTTTAATTATGATTTCTTTATTATGAATTATGATAATGCTATGTTTTGTTTTGTTTAGTTTAGTTTTACTTGTAGTCAGTGTTGTAAGAATCACTAGGAGTTGGTATCGACTAGGGATTAATCGGTATTATTAGTAAGGTTTAATCGGAGTTAAGTGGTTTGGGATTTTATATGTAATTTTTAGTTTTATATAGGGGGCGGCGCAGCTTGTTGCCTACCTGGCCGCTATCTTGACGTATTTTTCTCAGTCATGGAATGGAATAAAATCCTATTATTATTTTAAAAAAAATATAGGGATGAACATTTGATAAATTGACGATAAACGTTGCTTAGACCATGTGTAATGGTGGGTGAAATTTGGTGGGTGAAAGGGGCGTTTTTTGACACGTGGCAATGTGGGGACACCTTGTGGGTGAAAGGGCTTGAAATGGGTAAGGGGTGTAATGGTGGGTTAATGGTGGGTGAAATTTGGTGGATGAAAGGGGTATTTTTCTGATTGGCTATTTAAGAAAAAAAAATAGATTCATACACATGGCAGCCCCTGATTGGCCAAATCAATATTTCACGTACGCTAAATATTTAGCGGTTGCCCATTTAAGGCCCCTTTAACTTGGAGGGGGGCGGTGTTGGTGGGTTAAAGGGGCGCCAAATGCCCCATTTAACGCCCATTTAACACATGACTACGGGTGGTCTTAGTAGTTTGATGATTTCATTTTTTTTGCCTTATGTGTCTTGCTGATGTGAAAGGAAAAAAATTACTATAGATATGATATGTCAGTAGTTGGGGATTTTGGCTAGAGTGGTTTTTTATTCATAACTTTGTATATCAACAACACCTTCTGAGCAATTTCATTAGACATATGAGTTTTGTGGATAGGTGTAATGGTGGTTATGTTACGTGTTTGATGATTGGGATCCTTGCATTTGTAATGCAATGCAATGCCATGATGGAAAATGCATCTACAATTGATGCTTTCTTGTAGTACTTAGAATTAACTAATTAAGAAAGGTGTTGATAGTCATATGCTATGCTATGGAATCACTCTTTATAACATTGATACAAATAATTAAGCTAAGCATTGTTTTTGTTTTAGGCTGAAGTGAACAGCTGGATTTAATATACACAGAACAGCTAAAGTAATAATGGGAAACTGTACTTCACTCTCACATTGTTTTAGAACTAATTGTTAGCCATAGGATGATGATAATGTGTTTTTTTATATTGTGTAAATTTCGGGCACTAAAGCGAGGTGATTTCACTATTTCAGAAATCTAATCCACTTGTCATTATTTTTTTGTTTTTTTTTTATTTACTGTGAATATGTTACACTAGCATGATGTTTTCTGATATGAGGAAATATTCATGCTGCAAGATAATTGTTTTATTCCATTCTTTTTTTGTATGTGCATGTTTTACGCATATTAAGTACATTCACATCAATTACAATTTTGAGGATCAGATTGGATCGTTGAAATACGTCTTCTTATTGAATAACCCAAAATATTGGTCTCTCGTAACAAAGGCCTTCTTCTTTGCTGTAAAGTTTAATTTGAGATTACCATTTACCCCTTCACATTCTTTATAAAATGTTGATAACATTGTTGTCTCGATTTTCCAGAATAGAGTTTTCATAACCACTTTCAACACTAATTTATAAAGAATGTGTTTTAAACAGCCCGATCGCCTTTCAACATGTTGAACTGTTTTGGCCCTAGTTAACTTTTCTTTTTGTAACGGCAGAATGTCTTTGTTTAGTTTGTTAACATTGAAATCCTTTAAATTGTTGAACATTTTGTTTATTTGACTAATAATATCACTCTCTTTTTGTTCAATGGGATTTGCAACTGGTGGAAGGACGTTTTTTCTTTGGGGAGGCTGCATCATGATGGCAAGACACTTTTACCCTTGTTTTACTAGCCTTATTATGCTTATGATACAAGTTTTATTGGCTGATTGAAATTAGGAGTTTCTTTTTGCAGATGATTTCCATGGTGTTGTAACACAACTTCGTGATGGTGGATAGGACTCTCGCTGCTATATCTGGTAATCAATACTTTATTGATAAAAATTAAAATAACCAAAAAAACTCAATATTCTATAGTTTGTTTGAATTCTTCAGATAATGACTGGCACTATAGTTTCCTCACGTACTGGCATATTTGAAGCATACGTTGTCAATGTATAAAATACCAAAAAGCCTAATTCCGCCTATTAGTCCCTAGGCTGGACCTCACCGCCTGCCTAGCGCCTTCTGCAACCTTGTTGATATTCTAACTAAACAAATCATATGTAAAGACTACACTTGATGTTATTGATCTTGTTTGATAATTTTTGTTAGGTTTGAGGCTTGTTGGTTGCATAGTCATATGCACTGCCATTGAACTTCTTTCAATGTGGAATTTAACAAGAATTGAAGTTCGGCTATGCAACATGTTGTCTCCTGAGGCACCTCCACTTTCACTTGGTGCTTATAATTGGTGTTTGGTAAGTTGTCATACCTTATAAACCAAGTTCTGTTACGCGCTTGATCTTTCTACACATTTAGGATGGGCGGGTTGGGGTAATGGGTCAAAACGAGTCCCTTTTATGGAACTGTTGAAATGGGCTGGGTTGGTTGATCTCATTCCTCTTGTAGCTTATTTCTTTCATGATCTTGCTACACATTTATATTAGAATTGGTAAGATGGGCGGGTTAGGTAATGGGTCAAAAGATCAGTTTACCAACCGTTGAAACTTGAAACGGACTTGTCGGGTTGGCTCCTTTTCTCTTTTAGCTATCTTTTTAATATGGAACTTCTGTGATAAATCCCAACCCAAACCGACCCGTTCACAATTTTAATTTCTCTTATTCTTGCAAAATTCTTTTATACATTATTTCAGTGGATTATTATCTTTGACTCGTAAGATGTCAAAATTCCATCTCGTTTGTATTGACTATTGATTTGGTCAAACTGACCATGAGCAGGTATTTGTTGCAATGGTGGTGGATAATTTCCTATACCCGATTTCAGCAATCCGTTCACATTTTTCTCAGTCTATTAACTGGTCTGGTATCCGCTACCATTTAAAGAATGGGAAAGTACACAAGGTGAGATCTGTTGCAATTCCATAATTATTTTTATTTATTTATCCCTCCAAAATGAACTTATAAAACTTGATACTCATTTTCTTTTATTTTTAAAATTTTGCCATGAAATACGTAATCAGTTTAAGTTATTACATAATACATATCAAAGCGTGAACTCGACTGGTTGACACAAGCAACACTTGTTTAGCTAAACGTGTTCACGGGTCTACCTAAAACTGACCCAGACACATTTATTTAGATTAAAGCCAAATACCCAAATTTCGTGTTAGGTACTTATCATGTAAACATTATTCTCATTATTCATCATTATTATCCGATTTATTGTTGATTGATTAAAGATCATGAAGTAGCCATCCATTCTTTTTTTAAAGAAAAATATAATTCAATTGATTGATTCTTCTTCAGCTGTAGCATGTCTAGCTTTTGGTTTTTGTATCTTGTAAATTTAGTTGGTGTGTAATTTAAAGGAGACACTTCTGCATTTATATGTTGATGTAACTTGTAACACTCATTTTGTGGATATATGTCAAGACACCAAAAACAATCCCTGAAAAGTTGAAACAACCTCTGCAGCTGTTGTTAGCCAACAACCAAAAACCGCCGAACATGAATTATTTTCATGGATCTTGATTGCAAAGTCTGCCGAGGGACTTCGCAATCATTAATCAAGGAGAAGTCCACCGTGTCGAGTTCTATGAAGGGAAAGCCATAGAACTTGAAACGGTAGACCTTATTGCTTAGTCATTGATAAGAGCGATGCTGAATAAAATGAACAAATTTTATAGTTAAAGAGTCAAAGATTTGGGTTGGTATGATTAAAAACACTTTGTAGGCATTTCTATTAGTTTTATAAAAAATCATTGTGTTAAATACATGATTAACAATTTTAGTTTTAAAAAGCAATTACAAACCCAAGGCATTATAGCCTAGTGGTATCTTGGTGGTGAGATAAGACTTAGGGGCCATAAGGTCCTGGGTTCGAATCTCACAAAGGGGGTTTTCTCATAATTATGAGTTTCCTCTTGAATTGGTGACTTGGTGGTGGAATATGATCGCGTGGCAACACTGGTGGCACGATGATACTCCAGTGTTCCGTGAGTGATTCCAATTTGTTGGCCGTTCAAAAAAAAAAAAAGCAATTACAATGTTGATTCTATCCATTATGTACACCAATCAAATTTTAGTCTATCCATTAAACAAAATACAATTCAAGTCCTCCGTTAAACTACAAAATAAATAAAATCTAAGTCATGTAGTCTCGGAAAAATACATGTCATTTGCCAAACAAGGTTATTCTATTTGCACCTTACATTTTCTAGTTACACCATACTCTATAATATTAATTATAGTTTACTAGTTTGATCCAATAAAATTAATTCTCTTCCTACCATTAATCATGTTTCACAAATAAAACTTGAGGAAACATTAATTACTTTGAGTGGGCATTTACACTATATGCTACAAGAATTATTTTCATATTTTCTATTACTTTTCCTTATATGTTTATTTTTTAAGTGTGTTTTATGTGTTACGCTCAACAGTTAAAATCAATACCATGTTTTTTTAATATCGCTACTTTTCCTCATATGTGTATCTTTAAGAGTGTTTTGGATGTCACCCACAACCTTTAAAAATCAATGTCATGTTGTTGTTATTATTATTATTATTAGTATTATTTATTATTGTTATTATTATTTTTTAATATCACAAATTGAACTCATTAAATTTCAACAAAATAAAATATAAAAGACTTGGAGTATAAAACTTAAAGCCGATGAACCATTGTTTTATTTTCTATTGATACGTCTAAAACATTTATATGACTCAAAAAGGATAAGAGATTCCATGTTTTACATCAAAACATAAATTATTTTTCCTTGTGTATATACTTTTTGAGTGTGTTTGGCTTTTTAATGTATTGCAAAAAAAAATGTTAAAATGAAATAAATGGTACAAAATTTTAACCTATACATTCACTAAAAAAAGTTATCTATACATCTAATAAACTAAACCTCCCTAGGTACACTTGGCACTCCCTCATTCCACCATCAATCATCTCTCATCACATATTGTGCCACATGGCACTACCTAAGAATTTATAAAATTTTTCTTTTTTTTAAAATACAAAAGTTAATTACAAGGAAAAAATATGTCATAATCCCTCATTAATACCTTTCTTATTCACATAACCTACTATCACTCCTAAATCAAAATCGTTGCTCATTCTCTTTCTCATCATCATCATCGATCATCAGCAGATCCTCTCTTCCATCTCACCATTCGTATCATCCAAATCAGGTATTAATTCTTTACAAATATTATGGTTTCATCTATTTATCTTATATTAGATTTCGTATTCAGTTTTGTCGAATTCTGGTGTTGAATCAAAACCCTAACTTGAAACGCATCTACAATATCTATGTGAATATCCTTTTGATTAAGAGGTTTTTTTATTGCTGTTTAACAATCGGTTCTAAATAAGGATCTTTATATTGTTCAGACAGATTTCTCTTAAGGTTTGTCTTAGGCTTCTTAAACATATGCATATAAATTTTTAGTCATTTATTCTCAGACTTTTGACATTTCATTTATTGTTGTAGGACTCTGTTGGAGATAACACTACTCCAGAATCATCTTGCAGACTTAGTTTTATACATGATGAACAGGAAGTGAAGCGTAGTCTAGACAAAGTGTATGAGCTGGACGATGATGCAACTGAATCTACAACTAAAGTCCTTAAGACTGTTAAGAAGACCTACTCTCACACAGGACCTGAGACCCCCCTTTTGATTCCTAAGGTTGAAAAATAGGAACAATGATTCGTTTTTGTTTGGTCTTTTGTTTGCTGTGATGCTGTTTTTTAAGTTTTGGTGACAATTTCTTTTAAATTATGGTTTGTTTGATGTTTGAGACTCATTTCATCTAAATAAATGGTGTGTTGACACCTTATGTTTGGTTATGTTATTTTGGTTAAATTTTCATATGGTTGAATATATTTATATGATGGAACATTAGTGTTCATTTTTTATAAGCGAATTCAATTTTTTTTTGTACTTTATGTAAACGACATTTTCATGTGAACCACAACTATACATAACATAGTAGCAAATCCTCATATGAACATTAATATTAATCAAACAATTTCTTAAATAATATAATTACATGGCTTAATATCACTTTTTAATTTACAAAAGATATACTTTAAAGCTAATCTAAAATGGTAATTAATTTAAATTAATTTATTTAATTTAAGAAATACCTAATTACATTCAACTTTCCTAATTTAAATATAAAATTTCGAAATTTTAAGGATTCATCAAATCCGATTTCTAGATTAATTGACTTCGTCTACCCTTCGCTTCTTCAACTTTACAAAGATAAAGATTACTTTGGGGAACGAGCAATACTTGCACCTACAAACGAAGTAGTAGATGAGATAAATGAAAGGCTGCTTGCATTGTTTCCTGGAGATGAAGTCGAGTATCTTAGCTCTGATAGTATATGTCAGATTGAGAACGGTAATAACCGTTCACAAGAAGACTTATACTCTCCTGACGTCCTTAATGGTTTAAAAATTTCAGGGTTGCCTAATCATCGATTAGCACTAAAAGTCGGTGTACCCGTTATGTTGTTGAGAAACATAGATCAACAAAATGGTTTGTGCAACGGCACGAGATTACGAATCACCAGACTTGCAAAACGTGTTATTGAAGCCGAAATCATATCAGGTGGAAACATTGGTACAAAAACTCTTATTCCTAGAATAAATATGATACCATCTGATATCAAGATTCCAGTAAAGTTCCAAAGGCGTCAATTCCCAATAAGCGTATGTTTTGCAATGACCATCAATAAAAGCCAAGGACAGTCTTTATCGAAGGTTGGATTGTATTTAAGAGAACCTGTATTCTCACATGGCCAACTTTATGTCGCATTGTCAAGAGTTAAAAGCAGGGCAGGAGTGAAATTACTTATACTTGATGCTGATGGTAATGTCAAAACTAAAATAAAAAATGTGGTGTATAAGGAAATTTTCAGCGATATTTGAATAAAATGTGTATTCGTTGCTTTTTAAATTTTAATAAAAATTTTCTACTGTATTTTTTTATACGTTATACCACTCAAAATAATCGTACGTTGGTGAACCGCGTGTCAACACGGGCAAATATCTAGTTAGGTAATAAATAAAGAACAGATTAAAAAGTATATGCAATTAATGAATGCTTAAGTAGTAATTATTGCATTTATTTATAGGTAAATTGTAGAGTATGGTGCACTATGATAGGGTGTAAATAGCAACACTTTTCTTTATATTATTTTATCATCAAGAATTGAATCTTTTATCTTAATGTATTCTATGACTATATTTAATTTTATTTACAAAATTCAAGAAAATATATTAGAAAAAAATGACAACGAACACTAACCATGATAAAAGTATATTTTGCTTTGACCTGTTACCCAACCTGCTCTTATGTCCAACCAACTCCAAATGTTAATATGCTTAAATACATAGCTCTGATAAGTTACTTTGCTCTCATGCATGCATTATCCGAAAAATAGGTTTAGCTAAAGTGACATGGAAATAACTAGTCATGCGATTGCAACCACATGACATTTTGTACGTACAACTTCGAATGTGATCTCCATCCGAAATATCATTAGTTCAACATCCCGGTCACAACCTTGCACAAAATACCGTTAAAGCTCAATAAAATATTATACTATTTTAAGTTAACTCTATTGAAATGTGAAAATGTCGGATCCCACTAACTACCTTGAGTTTTGACAACTTCATATACAAATAGAAAATACCAATATAACCTTCAAAAGTCTCAAAATTACCAATATGCCATTTGCGAATGACCAATATAACCTTTTAAAAATTAAGAATTACAAAAACGCAATCGATTACCATTCAATCACCACACGCATAAATATACCGGTAACATGCGATCATACAAATTTTAAGTGGGTATAAGTATAAATGAAAAAAACTACATCCCATTCCCAAATATGCATGTATTAAAACTTTAAGGGCCAAATTTACCAACTAAACAAAATCATCAACGACCTATATATAAGTTCCAACACTTTTACAACAAAACCCTAAAACATCAAACACAACAACAAAGTACAAACCTTAACCACCAATGTCTAACGACACAACAGCTTCAATGAGCATATACAAAGCATCAAGAACAATAAAAAGAAGACACACTTCTTTATTCAACTCTTTATTATCCATTTACGAAGACTCTATCTTCGTATCCGAGATAGCTCAGTTATGGCCTGAGTTACCGCTTGTTGCTAACCTGCGCTGTGGGCTATGGTACGCCAAGAAGTTTCATTCCAATTGTTATTTTAAATCGACAGATGGACATACGAATAATCTGTCGTTTAATACTTCTCGACTCAATCTTCATGTAGCCACTCTCGCAGGTTATTTTTATAAACTTTATAAAAATAAATTTGATGAGGATCTTGCTACGAAATGATGTTTGTATCTGTAAGAGTAACTGTAATAGTGTTGTTTGGTTTATGGGTGTGAATTTTTTACATGACCCGAGCAGTGGCGAAGCTTGACCCGAAGGTTCGGGGGGTCGGAAGTCACCGGGGGGTTGGAAGTCACTAGTTTCGGGGGGTTGAAAACCAGTTTCGGGAGGTCGAAACCCTATATTTTCAAAATTTTCTATACGAATACTTATATAATCGGAACTTTTGCGCGAAAATCCGGGGGGGGGGGGGTCGGCCGCCCCTCCCCGCCCCTACAATGCTGCACCACTGGACCCGAGAACACGAACCTAACATAGGTGTGCTAAACAAGTCGTGTCTACGGGTTGTTGGGACCCGTAGCTGAAAATTGTGCCATACATATGACTCGAACAGGATTGGTTCAGCCCGATTGTTTTTTTGCAAACTAATATATTAATTAAAATTAAAATTTTACTAAAAAAACAAAAACATATATAAAACGTTTACGTTTAAATTATAAAATCTTATACCGATTTCTATTTTACGTTATAATTATAACATAAAACACCTAACCAATATAATTTATAACGTAAAATATATTGTAATGATAATAAAATATAGTATATATAGGTTAAACGGGTGTTAGACCAGAACCCGAACGCGTTTAGACTAAACCCTAACCCTGTTTCTTTGCGATTGGAATTTTCAATGATGTAAAAGGACAATTTATCATCTCATCAAATAAGATAAAGTTAAATTTGGATCTTAGAAAGACAATAGTAGATTGATTTTCCATTAATGTAATATGTGTATCGTGATCTAAGATTTTGTTTTGTTTTCTTTGTAGCAATAGAGTTTGATAGTGTTTTTTTATGTTATCTTGTAGCATGTTATGTTCAAAGGTTATCATTTGTAGAGTTTTAATGTGTGAACACATGTTTGTAGTTGTGTATGGTGAGTTAGTTTGTTTTGGAAGGATAATAATATTTGGAGTTTTTGCTGCTTTTGTTATGGATAGGACAGAGGGGAGGGTGTATGATCGTTGATTCTACTCGTAAAGGGAAGAGGTTTCCAGACAGTATGTCAAAAACCATACCGATTTGGACTTGTGTGCTCAATCGTGCAATTTTGAATTATAGAAACACAATGAATGGGATCAATAACCCAATGGAGGGAGTAAGTAGCTGTTTTCTTTACTTCTATCATGATTATCATATATGATGCATCTTTTCTTCATATATATTAAGTTGTTGCAACTTGCAAGTATCAGTCTATCAGATTAGTCAGGTGGTAGTTGATAGCTGTGCTTTAAAAAGCGCGCCTGAGGCACAAGGCGCAGCCTAGGGCGCCTCAAGGCTTTGCGCCTACCCAATTTCCCAAAGGCGCGCGCCTCAGGCGCTTTTTTGTCAAATTTCAGTCGCTTTTCACCCTGAGGCGCGCGCCTCACGTACGCAGGTAAAATCACATAAAAACCTTATTTATAGCTATATTTTGGGTAAATGAAGCTAAAAACTCATGGGATATATAAAAAAAAATTATATAATTAGTGTGCGCTTCGGGTACAATCCCACGCTTTTTTCGCTTCGCGCGATGCGCTTAGACCTAGTCGCTTTTGTGCGAGGCGCGCTTTTTTAAACCAAGGTTGATAGATTAATGTTAGTTTGGTATTTGGATTTTGGATAACCCCAAATTTGACTATAGAACACCTAAATTGGCCTCCGGTTTGGGATAATTGTTGTATCATCTAAGGTGATTGTTATTGTGTTGTTTGCATAATTGTAGGTTAATTGTTGTGCTGAAAATTTTGATACTACTGTACAAGAATCCGCTAAGTGGGACACATCGTTACATCTTCCTCTGTGGGTGCCCGATACAGAGAAATTAAGGATAGATTGTAAGATAAATAAATGGGTCAAAATTTTGGAAACAAGTGGAGTTGATATTGCTTCTATTTCATCTCTATTAAAGAAACCGCTACGACCTCTTTGGATTTCACAAAAAACCGTCATATGGTTGAATGAAGTTCCTGATTATAAGTCGTGGGAATTCACACCTATAATCCTTATTTCCGCATCTGCTTCAAACGATATATATCGACAAAAAAAGAGCTCTGAATTTAGTTGGAATTACATAGCAGGAGCAGGGGACGATGAAGAAAGTTGGGCACGAGGTTTAACGCCTCTTCTATTTTGGAATAATGTTTATGATTTAATTAGTTCAGGGCCTGATGTGTGTAACCAGATGGTAGCTAATATCGTTGAAAAAGATCGGGTGTTTCGATCTCAACGCGGGCAGAATGCTCCTCAGGTTTCTGTTAAACCTACAAAGTTAGAAAGCACCCGGTCAACTCAGTTTCAAGACCAACCGTTAGACATTATTATGGAGAATGGAAATAATGGAGATTTGTTAGATGATGAGCATGGAATATATTGGCTGGGTTCGACTGACCTTGCGGTATGTTCAACTGGATATGGTAAGTACTTTGTAAACGTTAGAGATCTAGGGTGACCCATTTTCTTATTAATGGGTTGCGTTTTCTCTCAAACGGGTCAAATCAAAGGTGTTAGCTTTAGAGCGACTGGTCCAATGGAGCGAATGCGTCACACGTTGAAATTCTCCGAAATCTATATTTTTTTTTCAAATTTAGACTAGTATTGCTATAATATTGTTTTTGTCATCATAAAATGTGCGTGTGTGTAAAGAAATGAACAAAAACTTGCTTGCCGGTCAACCTAACTATTACTAAAATTTACTCGTTTAACGTGGACCCGTTTTGACCTGTTACCCGATTTGCAGAGAGAGAGAGAGAATGACATTATATAACTTTGTTACTCCAATATGCTTCAAAATTACCTCATTTTTGTAGATTTTAAATCATTGGATGTTGATAGCATACTGAACTGCGACCAAAATCAGATTCTTTGTACCCTCAAGGATTCTGAAGCTTATTTGCACCTACCTATAATGGTTCGTTGTGACGCTATTTATTAACCGACTTATTGTTATTACATTTTCAATCTTTTTTAATCTTGCTATCTGATGTCATGAGCTCTTTGACCTTTACAGAACTCAAAATTTGATAGATTTTCACTGCAAAGAAATCTACCATCTGCACTAAATTTTGCCAAACTGCATCTGAAAAGGGGAAAGAGCCTAGCAGTCTGCTGCGACAGTGGTATGCTTCACCGCATTGTCTTCTTCATGGGTTTGTTTTTTGCTTAAAAAACCTGCCGCTTCTTAGATTTAAATATAATTGCGTTTTCATTTTTGTCTCATTTTAGTCATTGTACTTTTGTTGTACCTATCATTCATTAAAAGTCGGTTTTTTGCCCTGTCCGGGGTCATTATGTGGAGACTTGGTTTAAAACTTTGTTCCATATGGGTCACCTTTGAAGTGCCCTATAATGACCTGAACGGGACAAAAAGCCATTTTTTGTGACTCAAATGTACGAGGACTAGAAACGGGACAAAAAGGAAAGTACGATTGTGGTTTGACGTTTGACACTTACTATGGATTCTTGGGCATATTGTTTTCTAGCCGCAGAATAATGTTATTATTTCTTTAATTTTCAGGGGAAGACATCAGTGTCTGTGTTTGCTTGGCAATACTGATTTCATTATTCAATGCCGAAGGTATGTATACTTGGTGTTAATCTCCCACCACCACACACGCGCACACACACACGCGCACACACACACACACACCAGCAACAACTCCCGACGTTAGAATAAAATGTGGGGACTTAAGTGCAAATTGAGCGTAAGGTTAGTGTTTTTTATAGACAAAGTATTTCAATAATTGGAAAAGGTTGGTGTTAATATATAGATTAGTGTTCGGAAACTGCATTTTGAGAGAATCACCAATAACCCGACTTGCTGTGTTTGACATACTTAATTATATTACATGCCTAAGCACCCCGTCCCGGATGACTTGTCACATTAACTTAAACAAATAAATGATTTAAAAAATATCATTACCAAACTTATTTACATTACCTTTTTAAGAATATTGATTATTTCTCATGATATCCCTAATAACCTACCATGTGATCGGATGGAATGTATGTGATTGACAAATATTAATTATATCTCATAGAGTGAATGAATATCAAGAAGTGCAAAGAATGATGAATGATCCAACAAAATTAGTGAACAATAACATAAGGACATGCCCATCATGCTCACAAACAAACATACATATCACAATGTATATAGGTCTATGATACAACGTACTATAGAATGCTAAGCAGTTAATGCGGTAAAGTATTGGATATTGGATATCGGTCAAGGACCGATATTTGAGATATAGGTTATCGCGGTTAGATATCGGTAATTTTTATATCATGCAAAATTTATATATATAGCAATTTAACACTAACAATTCAATACTCTCCTACAATTAACAAATAAACCTTTTGCAACTTGCAAAACACCACCGATTGTAGCACTTATTAAGACATAAACACTAATATTTAACAATAAAAATTAACAATTAAGATTTAAAACGCTAATTGCAGCAATAAGAAGACATGCGAAAAATAGAAGAACTATCGTGGATATCGGTAAAATATCGGTCAATATCGCCGATAATATCGGTACCGGTATTTTGACCGATATTTTGTTATGATATCTCGGTTGATGACCGATAACCGAAATATCGGTGATATATCACCAATATATCGGCCGAGTTAACTATTTAGATAGAATGTGCATTGGGGCGTTCGTCACCACACGTACAAACATGAAACCATACATTTCCTATCAAAATGGCCAGTTCAACCCGAGTGTTTCACAGGTTTACTTTTATAACCCATTTGTTCTTATAAATAAGTATTAATATGCAATAAAATAAATTGAAATCTTGGGTTGAACAAGTAATGTTTAGACCCAACATTCTGGTTCGTGTCAGGTTAGACCTACTAGTTGCAAAGACGACCCATTTAATATTTGTTTATTGTATAATAAATTTTCATTACTATTGTTATTATTCCAAAGTTTTGGGCGATTCACAAGTATCTTGGGCCAGGAAATTATTCACATGTTATTTAGGACTATTTTCTTTTGTAGTTTAAAGTTATAATTTTTTAAAGTGTTGTAAAATTCATGAATAATATACAATCTTGATGGTGTATTACGTTTATTATTCTTACAGGAATGTACGATGACGGAAAATTTTTGATGGAGACACAAATAACAAAGCTAGATATGCGGCAACGACTAATCTTTGTATGCAAATATGTCGTAAATGCGCGGCCATCAAGAGGTAACCTAAAGCAAGTCTATAATTTCCTTGCTACTTTGACCAACATGAGCAATACAGATGATAGAGGGGTTTGTCCGCTATAGGTGGCTTAAGTGTTTTTATGGGTTATAAAAGAACACTGTTTTGTTATGTTCATATATGTATGTTGTGCTTGTACCTATTTACCTCCTGCCACATGCCCAATAGTGGAATGTAATTACGCCTGGCAAGTTGGGCTGGTTTGGATGACCAGTCAAAACGAGTTTTAAGCAAAATGATTCGGGTCAAAATGGGCCCGTTTAAGAAGTATGAAATTCGTGTGGCCACACGCTTGGACCAAAATGGAGTTGGTTTGAAATTCGTGTGGCCACATGGGGACGGTGATGGTGATGATGTTGGTGGTGTGGACTTGGCGGAGTTGAGCAGGTAGGAAGCATGACTTGAGGACAGACCAAACATATGAACTGAAATTTTATCTTATGTATTATGTTTTGGATAAATTGTGCTAAACGGAAACAAACTTTGATAGTTGACGCTTAAGCAATGGACTGTGGATGTGATATCTTATTCGTCATGTTAGTGTATATGTTGTACGTCATGTGGCATTCTTGAGTATAACCGACAACATATCCTATTCTTCAAAACAATCGATGTGCCTTTGTGACATGACATCAACTAGTGAAATATGTTGCAATGATGTTAGTTAGGAGTGTTCATAAACCGTTACAACTGGCCAAATTATTCATATCGTATCAAGTTGGTCGGCTTGAGATTCATATGTTTGTGTTTGATGGTTTAACGGTCCAGTTATGACTGACGGTTTGGAACTTAAAACTGACCGTGTAAACTAGACCAACTCATGTATATGTTTTATGTTCGTATATCATCTTTATCATTTAAAAGTTTAAATACAGCCTGGTGATTTTTGATAAAGAGCGGTTTAAGCCATCAAACCACTAAAATTGGCTGATCCATTCCAGACTGTGAAGGCCCCTGCATTGTAGTAATCACAATGGCTCACATCCATTATAATTGTATCGTTTTTCATATTAAAAGGTTTGTGGTTAAACCTATTAGAGAAATATATTTATGTTTTGTATTTATCATGGTCATTAGTGTTTGTTAGGAAAGGATATTGATATCCTCAATTATAAGCCTAACTCTTCTACTTGAGGAGGGAGATTGTATTTTGTAGATACACAGGAAATCAACAGTACGAATTCCTTTATGCTACCCTAATACATCTGCAACTCAGCCACATAAGTTACATGCTTGATTTCTTTGATGACCAAACTCCACTCCTTAACCCAATTTAATTTCACACCACAATCTTCGCCTTTTGTGGCGCAACCGCAATCTACATCCCATGTCCCTAAACCATCCACGATTCCACGCCCCATGTCTCCACTCCTAACCCTCCTCAGCCACCACACCAACCTAGCCACATAACCGAACTATAGTTCCAACCCGCTCCTATGACCACACTCGCCAACTCTCACCACATGACCACTCACACAAAAGTAGGAATCACTAAACCCAACATGAAGTTTAACTTGCCCACAAAGTCGACCAAATACCTTCATCGCCCACCTCCTACCTCAAAGCCTTATCTGATCCAAATTGGAAACAAGCTATGACCAACGAGTATAAAGCCAGATATTGTGGGATATGGGAATTGGTCTCTCAACCAAATTTTCATTCGGTTATTCGGCGCATGTGGTTATTTAGGCGTAAATTTAATTCCAATGGCTCACTGGGCACATACAAGGTTCGTTTGGTAGTCAATGGAAAGTCCCAAATTATTGGTATTGATTGTCTTGACACCTTTAGTCTGGTTGTCAAACCGGCTACTATTGCTTTATCTCGGAACTGGCCGGTGAAACAACTCGATGTTAAAAATGCTTTATTGCATGGCAATCACCAAAAACCGTGTACATGCATCAACCTCTAAGTTTTGTTGATCAGTTTGGCCCCAATATGGTATACCGATTAAAACACTCTTTATGGACTAAAAAAGGCACCTCGTGCATGGTTCACCCAATTTTTCAAACTTCATTTTAACACATAGTTTCAAGGGGAGTAAATGTGACCATTCATTATTTATTTATTTATCGACAAGGTCTGAACATGGCATATTTACTTCTTTATGTAGATGATAACATACTCACGGTATCCACCGAGTCGCTCCTCAAAACAATCAATTGATCTTTATCAGGGGAATTTGCAATGACGGACATGAGTCATTTACACCATTTTCTTGGAGTTCGGGTCACTCGAGAAAATTTTGTTATGTTTTTATCTCGATCTCAATATGCCAAGGATATTCTTTATCGAAACAATCAATTGATCATTATTAGGGAATTTGCAATGACGGACATGGGTCCTTTACACCATTTTCTTGGAGTTCGGGTCACTTGGGAAAAAAATGTTATCTTTTTATTTTGATCTCAATATGCCAAGGATATTCTTTATCGGGCCAATATGAAAAATTGCAAACCATGTGCAATTCTGGTGGACACGCCCTCTAAACTTGGTGTTGGCTACCGTCTTTCGGATCATTCATTATTGTAGCCTTGCTAGTGCATTACATTTACTAGATCAGACATCAAATATGTCGTCCAACATGTCTGTTTATTCATGCATGACCAATGGATGTTCATTTTAATTTCATGAAGCGATTCTTGAAATATATACAGGGAACGATTGAGCATGGTGCTCACCTTACAACCTCTCTGATCAGGCATATTGCTGCTTATTCCGACGCCAATTGGGAAGGCTGCTCGGACACTCATAGCTGTACCTCTGTCAACATGAACAACTTGTGCTGGACCACCATTCGACGCACAACATTAGTCATTTATCCCAATATTGTGCTTAACGGTAAATATAAGTATATAAATGAGAGATAAAGAGTATGTGAGGAGGTGGTGGTTCAAACTAACGATTAGCTAGCAGTTGGGATGATTTCAGGCTACCCAGCTTGATGTTGGGGAGTTGGTTGCTGGAACTAGTAAGGTGGTGAGCTGCTGGTGTGATAGCTCAGCAGCTCGTCAGCGGGAGCTTAATAGCTCAGTTGATAAGATGAGACATACCCCAACCGATGGTGGAATACATAGAGGCGCGACTTGTGATAGATTGTTTAAAGAAATCATAACACTAAATTGTGACAATATATTAATATATATTCCATTTGTATCTAAGGTTCAACAAGGGTACAATTTGTTCTAAAGAAAATACATCAAACATATACATGGAGAAGAATATAGATTTGTTTCGTTTGTTTCTAAAGCCGAATCCTAAGTGATTTTCTTGTATCATCTCATCGAGTTTTTCCTGTAACATGTATAAAATATTTGTCAACACAAAATACGTTGGCGAGTATACACGTTTGAATGCATACATAGTATATTGATTGAATAAACTCAAATCTAAATGTTATTGTATACTAAAATATGAATTATACTAGCATGGATTAACCAAATGTCAAGCCATAGTGTCCACTAGCTTGCTTCCCTATCACCGAAGTGATAGACTGTAAAGTATCCTTATTGCCAAGCAAATAAGGCGTAATAGAATGATAGAATAATCAACACCGAAGTGAAAGACCGTAAAGTATCCTTATCACCGAAGTAGATTAGGGGTAATAGAATGATAGAATAACCTAACAATGACCCACAAATAGGGCAGTGTGCTACTCCTATAGCGCTATACATGTTTAGGGTGGCTAGACATTTAAGCATAAAAACATAGCATGAATAACACATATAGCATAACAATTAAACATGTATACGGATTGATTGTTTGTATAAGAATGATTGTGAGAATGATGTAAGTTTGATAATGGTACATGTTGCAACTCAAAAGTGGTTTAAAAAGTAAATGGGTCAAGTATACTCACGGTTTGTGTAAGTGACTCGAACTTGAGTCGAAGCAAATTCCGACAAGTTCAACCTATAATGAAAACAATATAGTCTAAGTATGATAGGATTTAAAGAGTCTAAGTTTCTAGGATTAGGAACTTAGGGTTATAGACTAAATCGAGGAAATCAGGGTCCTTGGAAATAATATAGTCTTGAGTTTATTTTTGAGAAAGTTAGAAACAAATATTATTTGAATTTAAATAATTTATGAAATATGGTGTTACATATGATAAGTATATAGATAAGTGTTTTAAGGTGTAAATGTTCTGATATATATTTTGGGAATTTTTATTAAACATTAAAATATTAATATGATATTTTTAAATGGAATTTATATGTTATAAATATATAAATTCTGAATTAATTAAAATAGAAGTTATAAAAATATGATTTTTGTTAAAAACCGGGGCTACTGTTGTAAAGAGGTCAGAAATAATTTTATAAAATATTTTATGTATTATTTTTAATTAAACCATATTTATTTATTTACTTTATTAATAAATAACTTGATTAAAACTGGTTAAAAATATAAAAACGTGATGTTTCCTGAAATATGTATTTTTCCACTAGCTTAAGATGGTAAAGGAATTTATATAAAATTTTTGGGTTTTTGAATCGTTCAAAACGGATTTATAACAAATTATTTATGATTAAAACAAGATAAATATATTAAATATAGTAAAAAATATATTTTCGAAAATAAAGAAAATATATAATGTTATTTAGGTTATAAACATAACTAGGTTTTTTTCTAGCTGCGCGTTACGGCGGCGTCAATATGATTTAGAAAATAATTAAGTAATGACATAGCGTTGCGACATTTCAAATTCCAAATCAAACCTAAATCAATTGTCATTGTGTTCGTGATATTAGTTTATCATACATAAACTTTCCACCTAAATTATTGCGTATGCTCGTGAAATTTCTATGGTAAACATCCCTAATAATTGCGTCATTTTTAAGTTTGTAGGCATAAAATTTAACCCGAGTAAAACATAGGAAAAGAAATAATTTAGTCAATTTACTATACAAACTTAATAGTATTACCAATCTCTCTTAATTGTCTTTTAATACTTAAAGAAATATATTGAATTTTCTATATCTCTACACCCAATTGTAAAAATGCAAGCAAAAAAAAAAAAAAAGACAAAAAGATGGATGGTTGCAAGAATTGAACTTGGGTATTCACCATATAAACCAACAAACACAACCACCACACCACTAATAAAAATGTTAAAAGTATTTAAAAATATAAGTATTTTTTTTGATCGACAAAAAAAATATATATAAGTATTTAACATAACAAAAAGAATAAAATAATAATAAAATCACTATTCAAATATACTTGCTTATTAATATAGTATAGTTCTGTAGAATTTTGGGGATTTTTGGAGGCTTATAAGTATTTAAATAATTATAATGATGTGTAATAGCCATAATACATATAATAGATTAAATACAAGAAAACAAATTAAATAAATAAAAAGAAAAGAAGCTGTGAGCTGTGATCGAACCTGGGCCTGAGGCCGGTATAATGTTTATAGGTTAAGGTTAGACCAAGTGGTCTGTACCTGATTTGCGTTTCATTTACCAAACCGATCATATATATCATAATCGATCAATTGGCCGTTGAAACAACCGAGACAACAAACGATTTTAAGGGACTTTTATTCCTTGATAAAAACCGAATCTAAACATGTGAAAAAATGAATTTAATTGCTTCGGGTTGATGTTAATCGGCCGAAAAGAAGAAAGTGGGTTCGTTATTTTAAAGCGCTAATTAGAGGTCGATTTTGATGTTTTGGTGGGTGTTTTTGGTATGGTTGAGCTCAGTTTATCGTAATGAAGCTGTTTGTAACATCAATTTATAGGGGTGTGTTAGGATTTTAATATTAAAACGCATGGGTTTGTTTCCTTGAAAACAGGTTTCGATAATTGTAGCATGTGGCACGCCTAATACCGCGTGGGAACATTGTGGGGCGTGCTCCTCGAGTTCAACAAGTTCCCCTGATATACATCGGCTTCGCTTTCTGAAATGGGTTAATTCGTTCACCTTTTTACCCGCACCCGAACCCGAAGACCTGCCATGAACCACCCATTTGCTTATGGATCAAGAAAGTGAAGCTACACCATGCAGGGAGCTCCACGTTCATTGCAGTTGTGTTTCTTTATTTCAATTTTTATTTCTAAATTATGTTTCTTTTATTTTAATTGTTTTTTACTCGGTTTCTATTTCCTAGAATTAAGCTACGTGGGATGTTTTTGAGTTTCTTTTCACTCCTATGTAAACCTTCGAATGAATGAATGAAAGACAGTGAGTTTATGATAAGAAAAAAAAAACGCGTGTTAATTTTCTCAATGGATTTTGAGATGAATTAATTCTTCCATGCTAGTTCAAGTTTGGAAACTTGGATGGTGTTCTTGGAGTCTAAGGTTGGATTAGGTGGTGTATCTGTATCCTAATTCAAGTTTAGTTTGCCCTAATTGTTTCTTGTGTGGTGTTTCTGTATCACAAGAGACCATTAGATCTATCTTTATTTTACTGTTTGATTTGAACCGGTGATTCAGGGCCCTACTCCTATCACTCCCCGGTTTAATTAAGAAATGGTGATGGCCTCGAGGTGCAATTGCTTGGTTTTTCGAAGTGGGTGTTGAACTGGGTCGGGTTTGACCCATTTTTGGAGTTTGGTGAAGAAGATGATGTTTTGGACTTGGGCTTTTCTGGTTTGGGTCAAGAAAATAGGATTTGGGTTAGTGTCTTTGGCTTGACTAGTTAATTAGTAAATGGGTATGTATAGATATATTAGGTATATAACTTTAACTAAACGGGTTTGTAATATAGGTAATTAAACTTGTTATCAATATTAATGTTGTTATAATTATAATTATATATATATATTGAATTCGTTAAGCAAGAAAATATGTAAACGAAGTGGCCGTGTTATACTGGTTTTTGAGTAATGTCATATAAATATGTCTAAGATGAAAACTTTTTTTTTTTCAAACTCGCAAATTATTATTTGTACAATTATAATATTCATTAAAATATGCGGGTTTTACAATGAGAATAATTCTAGAGAGAGGGAGGGAGGGAGGGATAGGGGGAGGGAGGGAGAGAGAGAGGGAGGGAGAGGGAGGGAGGGAGAGATAGCGAGAGAGAGAAAGAGAATATGGTTGAGAGCTGCTGGTGTGGTAGCTCAACACCTCGTCAAGGGCAGCTTAACAGCTCTGTTGATAAGATGAGAACAATTCTAAAGTGAGTGAGTGAGAGAGAGAGAGAGATTAGATGTCATGTACTTGTACAAGACAAAATGGGATGATATAGTGGGCAGGGCTGGTCCATTAGGTAGGACCCACCTTTATTATCGACCTTGTGGGAGGAAGCTCTTATGCTAGGTACCTGAGGAGCTAAAGCGTATAGCTTCTTCAGGTCAGCTCACCTTCTATACTTGGTAATGTTTATCCCTTTATCTTTACTTGTGCAAGGTACCTTTCCATTTTGGTGTAAGACACCACTTTTTACCTTCCAAAGGGTGGCTAGCGAGTTCCAAGACTAGTTCATGGATCAGTGTGTATAGGTCAGATCAGTTGACTTATTGACCAGAGTTACTTTAGCAGCACTGTAGCAAGACACTACTTTAGCTGAGAAGCTATAGGATATAGCTTCTCGGCTGATGCTACTAGCTTATCAACTTAGCTTCTTGGCGTGAGCTTAAAATTTTTCTTAAATATTTTTAAGTGTGGGTATTCAGCTACCCATGACATCAAGTTACTTTCTTGGTCATCAAAAAGACAACTGACCAACTCTTGATCTGGCATAAAAGTTGAATTCTGAAGCGTTGCAAACTCAGTTTCCGAGACTACCTAGCTTCGTAATCTTCTTTTAGAACTTCATTTCCCTTCACAATGGGCCACAGTTGTTTATTGTCTTCATATCCCTTCACAATGGGCCACAGTTGTTTATTGTGACAATTCAAGTTGTATATGTTTCGAAAAATCCTGTTCAACATCAACACACCAAACATTTAGAAATTGACATACATTATTGTTCGTGAGAAGGTCCTCTTGGGTCACATTCGAGTTCTCCATGTTCCCTCTCTGCTTCAGTATACACATATTTTCACCAAAGGTATTTCCAGACAGTTGTTTCTAAACTTTCGATACAGTCTAAGTGTTCGTTCTAACCTTTGTTCACATTGAAGGGGTGTATTAGAGAAATATATTTTGTATTTTGTATTTATCATGGTAATTAATGTTCGTTAGGAAAGGATATTGATATCTTTGATTATAGGTCTAACTCCTCTACATAAGGACGGAGATTGTATTTAGATGGTGGGTAAGCGGGCAACAAGCTGCGCCGCTATCCCCTTTTAAATCGCAAAGCCTATCCTGTTTATGAATTTTGGGAGATGATTATGATGGATGAATGGGTTTAGAAGAGGGCTAGAAAAAGAATTCAGAGAGTTTTATAGTGAGAGTGAAATTTTAGATTTGAGGGGAACAGAGTTTGAAGTTTTAGGAATGCACATAGCGGGAGAGGTGAGATGGGTGAATTATTACTTTATTAAAAAATATTAGATGACACTAGAACATTTTTTTTGAAAGGTGATTTTCTATCTTGTGGAAGAGATCAACACAACCCCCCAGAAGGGGATCCCATAGCCATTCTACAATGGTCAGACTATGTTGTCTTAACCGGTTCCACGCTGACTTGAGAGTTGCCGACCTACAAGCGAGTCGAGGCTGCACATGACACACAAATTTTAATAGTGTCGTTTGTATTTTTGTTTTTTAATTATCATACTAAATCGATAACACACAAAAATAAGTGTTATTGATCATTTGGATTTTAAAAACTACCAACGTTTTTTTTATGCCACACCTTTTACATGTTAAAAAAGTAGTGTGTGTCATTGTTCGTGTGTCATTAAAGGCTCTTTTTCTACTAGTGCCTACTATTTCTTCTCCGCATACTTCTTCATCTGCTCCTATCACTTCTTCTCTTCTTAGTTATTTAATTTGGTTCATCACTTCTTTTCTACTTGTGCCTCCTCCTCCCCCTCCTCTCGTTCTTTCTCATTCCGTGGTTACTCGATCTTGGGCTCATAGTGTCAGGTTCGTTAGTTTCCTAATCATATTTTATTTCATGCTTATACTGTCCCTATTCCTGAGCCATCTACCTATCCCCAGGCTCAACAACGGTATGTCGTATGTTTAATGGGATGCTATGAGTTTCGAGATGGGTGCTTTACATACTAACCAGACTTGGCGCCTAGTTCCAGCTCCCCCTTATGCCAAAATTTTTGGTTGTAAGTAGGTTTACAGAATCAAACACAATCCCAATGGTTCTATGAGTCGTCACAAAGCCCGGCTTGGTACCAAGGGCTTTCTTCAGCAATGGGGTGTTGATTACACGAAGGGGCTGTTTGGCAACTTCTGAATTGGTAAGTGTTAAACCAGTAAGAGGTCTGAATCATTAAGTGTTGAACCAGTAAGAGGTCTGAATCATCAGTCTCAGTATAATGCTTACTCATTCAGAGGTAAACGTCTGACCGACTCAGACATCTGCTAGCGAAACAAAAAATCTGAATGAACTATGTCTGAACGATTCATACATCTGTACCATTAAGGGACTCATTAAGAGCCGTAACAAACAACCCGTAAGATTTTTAGTCGTGTTGTCAAACCCACCACTATTCAATTAGTTCTATTTGTCTTTCACTCCTTGTTAGGTTATTAGATAGGTTAATGTCAATAATGCCTTTCTTCATTGTGATCTACTTGAGACTGTACATATCTCAGCCTCTAGGCTTTGTTGACTCATCCAGACCACATCATTTTTTTCTATTGTAGAAGGCTCTTTATGGCCTGAATCAAACACCCCGAGCTTGTTTTCTCAAGATCTAATATGAGCTTATTTATGGTGGCTTCTCGCAGTGTCTATATGACACACCCTTATTTGTCAACAGTTGTGATTCTATTGTTTGCTATGTTTTTGTATGTAGATGATATTATCATTACTAGGAGCTCTTGCGCCTTTGTTATCGGTTGATTATGCAATTACACTCTCAGTTTGTACTCAAGCTTTTTGTTGTGTCAAAAAGGATTGATAAGCAATTAAACCTTAATCTAATATCCTCTCTGCAAATTTTGTTTTAGTAAATAAAGTTCTAATTAACAAAGTACTGAAAAACAAGAGAAAGTACTAAAGAAGAATGAAGTTGATCAAAAGTACTGAAGAGTAAAGTTCTGAATACAAACCAGATAACTTCTGATGAACAACTCCTAACGTATTGAAGACCAACTCCTGATGAACAAACTGCTGAAGAATTACTCATCAGTAGTTGTGTGTTCATCAGCAGTTCTCATGGAATCTTCCAAGCCGACCAGATCTCAGTATTTTGTTATTATATTCAGTATTTGATTAGTGGAACTGTATTTTATTATTTTGTGTAGTTGTGCTTTGCTGTATAAATAGATGGGTTGCACCCACTACTAAGATGCGAATTGTAATGTTATTTTACAGCTAATTTATCAGCCAGTACACATTGCTTTCAAAGTCTATTATATGAGAAATATTTAATCATTCTCTTTGTTTTACTCTTCTTTATTGTTTCTCATATTCATACGCATGTGTACTGCTTTAGTTTGTTTATTTGAGGGGGAGCTTTTCTGTTAATGAATTTAAACTGTTATCTTTCAAACAATTCTCTTTATTCCGCTGCATGTTATCTTTGATTTACGAATTGTTACAAGAGCTGTGAAACTAAGATCCCAACAATTGGTATCAGAGCTCTGGTTCATCTGATCAAATATCAATCTAACAAATTGAGAATCAGACACAGGCTCATATTGATATTCAGTTAAGGACAATAGTTCATATTTCAATCCATCACTTTGAGAAATTGTTAATCAATCAATCTTCTTAAAAATGGACCCTCATAATACTGGATCTACAAATAAGCCTCCCATGTTAGTAAGACATAAATACAATATCTAGCAAAGAAGGATGACACATACTTTATCTCAACAAAACACTGGCTGTTGGAGGTCTGTCATGTATGGACCCCATAAACTAGTAACTACATATCTAGAAACTAAAGTTCAAAAAAACTAAAGAACCACAAGACTACATAGATGAAGATTTCCTAAAACTTGAGCTTGATGCTAAAGCTTTTTCCATGTTGGCAATGGCCCTCCCAAATGAAATTTATGCTGGTGTCTAACATTATGAGAGTGCCAAAGAACTTTGGGAGTGTCTTAAAGAACCGTTTTGAGGAACTGATGAGGTGATTGCCAACACCAGGGAAATTCTAGCTCAACAATATGAAACTTTTACTCATTTGAATGGAGAAACTTTAACACAACAATATGAAAAATTTTCTTCACTCATCTCTGAGTTAAAATTACATGGTCAGACCTACACAAACTCATCTATGTTGCATAGATTTTTAAGGTCATTACCAGAAAAATGGGAAACTTGGAGCATTCACAATAGTTTCCCCATCCCCCATCCACTCACAACCAATCACAACCACATATTACACTAAACCCCATTATAGTTTCTCTCTCCTCCACTCACAACCACTTTCAACAAATATTAAAAAATAAATACAGTTTTCCTATTTTCCCCAAAAGATTCCCAAAGAACCCGAAATTTACCGATAAACAGTAGATTCCCCATTTTCTTCACTCACAACCACTTCTAACCCTATAATTTTTTTTAAGGTTTTGTCTCACACAAATATGAGGGCTCTATTGTGAATGCTCTTACTCCATAGTTCTCAGGTCAAGTTCAGATTTTGACTCCCTAACACTAACTAAATTACATGGGAGATTATTAACTTTTGAAAGAGAAATAAACCAAAAAAAAAGTTACAAAATTCTTGTAAAACTGCTAATGATTATGTTCCTGGTAGTACAACTTTGATCGGAGAAGACTCACCATCTTGTTCAAATGATTCTGGTTCTTTTGAACACATTGACATCACAGCTGGGATCTCATTAGAAAGATCATATTCAGCTGGTGACAATGACCAAACTATTGAAAACATTGTGTTTTATACTTGATGATTTGAAAAATTTCAGTAATGATGATTGAGAGGAAATGGATATACTCCCCCAACTGGACATGTTAAGTATTAAAACTAACAAATTTTATAAAAGGTCAGGCAGAAAATTTTCAGGGTAACAGTCAAACAAAAGTTGGTTTTAACAAATCTAAACTTAGATGTCACAAATGTCAGAAGTTGGGACACTTTGCTAGAGAGTGTAGAAGCTCTATTTATAAGCAACAACAATTTGGAAATCAACCAAGCTCTAGTTATAACATAAATCAAGGAACTAATGGAAGTGCTCATTTTGTACAGGCACAAGCTTCACAAATATAATATGTACCACAAATTCAATATGTGCATGTGCCCGTCCAACAACAAGCTCCACAAGCAATGCCTTCCACTGCTGCTCATCCTCCACATCCTCAACAACCCAGGCAATAAAGTTTATTTACTTCAGGGTATGTTGATTGGAGCAGCTTTCCATATGATACAATAGAATGCAGTCAAGATGCTGACAACAAGATCTTTGACATCAAGTAGGGAGAACCAGATACTGGCAAAAAGAATTTTGCTTTAATGGATTTTGAAGGATCTACTTCCACTTCTGCATTATCATAGGTATCACAGGCTTCTCTTTCAAAACTTTGTACAGATTCGTGCAAAGAAGTTTTTGCTTTAATAAGAGAAACCGATGCACATCTACAAGGCCAGGAAAATGATTCACAAAGAAAATATTTCCAAATGAAATGTGATTTAGAGAGAAAACATGCATTAAAATCAAAAGAAGTTTCTAAATTAACAAATGATGCTATTGAAACCCAAGCTCAAAGCAAAATCATGATAGAAAATCTAGGAAATGTCATAAAAGAGCTTGCTGACACCAAGATTGACTGTGAAAATTGGGTTGAATCATGTAGAGGTTATCAAATGCTTCTTAACAAACAAACTGCATCAAATGTTAAGTTTGGCATTGGATACAATCACACAGAATCACAAACTGATTTCACTCCCAAAACTGCTAATGATGGGAGTGAAATAATTCAAAAACAAACTTCTGAAAGTACATCTTTTCATCAGAACTTTCTCACCAATGTAAATGAAAGTTCTTCAAAAGTTCAAAAACCAGACATCTTGCCTTTAGTAGTTTCATCTACATCAGGAGTTGAGATCCTGAAAACTACTGACGACAAAACTGAAAATGCTGATAATGTCAGTAAAGTGCCCTCCAAAACTGCTGAAAATACTAAATTGAAAGGAAAGGCAAAACCATGTGAAGTGTGTGGTCTGTTTAACCACACAACAGAATTTTATAGATACAGGAAAGGAAATCAGTTCAATAAGAAACTTTTGCAAATGGATGTGGGAAAACAAATTAAAAACAATTTTTAAAGTACCTTTTATCCCAACAAACAACAACCAAACAAAACCTCTCCTAAGAAAAAGGTTGTTAAGTCTTAACAACAACCCTTTTATCAAAAACAAAATTCTTCTTCAGAAGTTAGACCTAAACCTTCAGGAGTATCACAAACTGCTGATGTTAACAAATTGATAAAAATGGTCAAACTTCTGATGACCAAAGTGGATGGTGAACAACAAAAAATTACCACCATTGCTCCTAAAAGCAAATCAATGGCTAAAATGACATGGAGTCCTAAAAAAGGTCAGAAACTGCTACTCTTCCTGTTCTCAAGAGTAAACCCAAAATGGCTTGGGTTCCTAAATCTAACTAATCTACTCTCTGTGCAGAGGATCTCCCGAGGTCTAGATAGCATTTGGTATGTTGATAGTGGAGGCTCAATGTACATGACGTGATGCAGGTACCTGATCAACAATTTCGTAAGTCAAAGAGAATGATCTGTGTCCTTTGGGAACAATGCCAAGGGGGGAACAATGCCAAGGGATATGTACTTGGACATGGTACAATATCATGAGGTAAGTTACATTTTGACAAGGTCAATCTGGTTCAAAATCTGGAATACAACTTGCTGAGTGTCTCTCAAATGTGTGATAAAGGATATTCTTCCCTTTTCACCAAAACTGAGTATAAGATCATTTCCCGAGAAGGCCAAAAGTTGATTGAGAAGATTATTAATGATCATACTTTCCTGATTGCCAAAAAAATATGGTAATGTCTATGCTGTAGACATTGAAAAAGACAAAGTATTAAAGAATATTGCTTGTTTCTTCTCAAAAGCATCAACTACTGAAACAGACCTTTGGCAAAGGAGACTTGGCCATGTGAACTTTAAAACCATAAATGAAGTCACAAAAATGGGCTTGGTCAGAGGTTTATCTTTGAAGGAATACCAGTGTAAAGAACATTGTGTTTCCTGTCTTAAGGGGAAGCAGCATAAGTCCTCCTATAAGTCCATTGAAGAATATAAAACTACTGCATGTCTTCAATTACTCCATATGGACTTATTTGAACCAGTCAAAATTATGAGCCTTGGTAAGAAGAAGTACTGCTTGGTCATCATTGATGACTACTCAAGATTCACATGGGTCTTCTTCTTATTTTCCAAGAATGAGGCAGCTGAAATAATCAAATTCTTTATTCTACAAGTAGAGAAGCAACATTCTCTTTCTGTCAAAGTCATAAGAAGTGACAACGGGACATAATTCAGGAACCAAACTCTAGATGATTTCTGCTTATCTAAAGGGATTGCAAGACTGTTCAGCATTCCCGAAACACCTGAACAAAATGCTGCTGTAGAAAGAAAGAATAGGACATTAATTGAAGCAGCAAGAACAATGTTAGCTGATTCTAGCCTACCACTCTATTTCTGGGCAGAAGCAGTTAACACAACATGTTATGTTCAGAACATGGTCATTATCAACAAAAGACATTCCAAGACTGCATATGATGTCCTTCATAACATTAAGCCTTTGATCTCCTTCTTCAGGGCTTTTGGATGTCAATGTTTTATTCTAAACATTAAGGATTCTATTTCAAAGTTTGCTGCTAAAGTTGATTCAGGTTATTTTCTTGGTTATTCTTCAACAAGAAAAGCATACAAAGTCTTCAATTCAAGAACCAAGATAGTGGAAGAAGAACTTAATGTCAAGTTCAATGAGTCAAATCATGCACTCATTCTAGCACATCCTGCTGAGCTCTTTGATCTTGACAGTTTTAATTTCAGACCTGACAAGACTGTAAATTCATCAAAACCCATCAATTATGGTGTTCAAGGGTTTGATGATGATTCTCCTTCATGGACTCCTAGTACAGTCAGCAAATCAACAGCAAAAACAACAACTACTGATTCAGAAGTTCAAACTTATGATGAATTTCCTCAAACTTCTGATGAAGTTCCTCAAACTTCTGATACATATCAACATCCTGATTAAGAAGTTGTCAACATCAGTAGTTTGTTTGAAGAGACAACATAGCCCATTACCCAACCATAACAACAATTGATTGAACAAAAAGATCACTCTTTGGATCAAATTCTTGGTGATCTAGCTTCAGGGGTTATGACCAGAAGACAACTTTCCAACTTTTGTTTTTACACTGCATTCATTTCAATGATGGAACCAAAGAAATGCCAAGAAGCTTTAAAGGACAACAATTGGGTGGAAGCTATGCAGGATGAGTTGCTACAATTCAAGAAGTAACATGTTTGGGAACTTTGTCCCTTACCTCCAAAGAAGCTACCGATTGGCACAAGATGGGTATTCAGAAACAAGATGGATGAATTTGGTACAATCATAAGGAACAAGGCAAGACTGGTGGTTCAAGGCTATTCTCAAGCAGAAGGAATTGACTATGATGAAACATTTGCACCAGTAGCAAGCTTGAGGCTATCAGGTTATTCTTAGCTTATGCAGTTTCCAACAAAATTAAGGTTTTTCAAATGGATTTTAAAAGTGCATTTATATATGGAAAAATAAAAAAAGGAAGTGTATGTTTGTCAACCACCAGGGTTTGAGGATCCTTCTCATACTGATTGGGTCTACAAACTGGACAAGGCTCTTTATGGGCTAAAACAAGCTCCAAGAGCTTGGTATGACACACTTTCCTCATTTTTATTGAAAATTCACTTTACAAGGGGTTCCATTGATAAAACTCTTTTCATAATGCATTTTGGAAACCATATCTTGCTTGTTCAAATTTATGTTGATGATATTATTTTTGGTTCAACAAACATCAAACTATGTGATGAATTCAAGAAACTCATGAAATCCAAATTTGAGATGAGTAAAATGGGAGAACTGCAGTACTTCTTAGGACTGCACGTTAAACAATAATTAAATGGAACTTTTATACATCAATCAAACTATGTTAAAAAATTATTGAACAAATTCTTTTTACAAGACTGTAAATCATGTTCCACTCCCATGTGTCCTACCACACAAGTTGAACCAGATGAAAATGGAAAACAAGTTGACCAAACAATGTACATATGTATGATTGGTTCCCTACTTTACTTAACTGCTTCTAGACCAGATATTATGTTTTCAACATGTGTTTATGCTAGATATCAATCAGCTCGAAGGGAATCACATCTCATTGCAGTGAAAAGAATTTTCAGATATCTGAAAGGAACTCCTACATTAGGAATTTAGTATCCTGCTTCCAGCAATGCCAAACTAATAGCTTTTTCAGATAGTGACTTTGCAGGGTGTAAAATGACAAGAAAATCAACATCTGGTGGATGTTAATTCATAGGAAACTGTCTGGTGTCTTGACAATCTAAGAAGCAAACATCTGTGGCAACATAAACTGCTGAGGCAGAATACATTGCAGCTGCAAGCTGTACATCACAGATCTTATGGTTTCAAAACCAACTTCTTGATTATGGAATCAAAGAAATCAAGACCCCACTGCTGATAGACAGTACCTTAGCCATTAGCATCATTCAAAATCATGTCCAATTTTCAAAGACAACATATTGAAATCAGGTATCATTTCATCAGGGATTGCTATGAAAAAGGCAAAATTGAGGTGAAATATGTACCCACAGCTAATCAGATAGCTGATGTGTTCACAAAACCTCTTGACTCATCAACATTTTAGAGGTTAGTATCCATGCTTGGGATGTTAAATTTTGAGTAAGTTTGCAAGTGTTTTCATTTTTCTGTACCTATTTTTGCACTTACTTATTTTTCATTTGTTTTTAAACCTTTGATGACCAAAAGAGAGAAACTGCTGATATACAAGAACATCAGAAGGGAAAACTTTTTCTAGAAAGAGCAACTAGTGATGAACAAATCATCAGAAGTTATATTGGGTGTTTTAAAAGTTGTTCTCATCAGTTGTTTCACAACTACTGAAGAGAACTGGGAAACTACTAATGAACATTTTGTTTCATCAGCAGTTTGGTTAAAAGGGCAAAACAGTCATTTCCCATTAGAAGTTTGACCTAAAACAATTATATCTTCTGAAAACGCCTCTTTCTCATTTACTTCTTTTCAAAAACAAACTTTCCCTCTCTCACAAAACCTCTGCAACCTAATCACTACTCAATCGAAATCCATGGCTCTCGTACTCAAACAGGGACATAATCAAAGAGGCTACTTCACGAAAGATAAAGCCTGGTCCTAATACGACGAAATCATCGATTTAGTCGTTAAATCCAACTATTATACAACGTTCACTGTAGACCCACCAATCCATACTGAAACTCTCAATGAGTTCTGGGCCAACGGTGTTGCTGTAACAGTTGATGACAAGATTATTTCCTTAAAATCAACAATGAAAGGGAAAACAATGGCAATTACACGAGAGACTCTGGGCATCAGACTAGGTCTAAAAGATTCAGAAGCCCCATATCATATTCCAACTGGTACTGTTCAATTAACCATGACTGAGTGTGGTTACCAAGGTATTCTCTCACATGCTACAATTCACAAAAAGTTCTTTGATGCACCATACAAACTGCTTTTTCATTACATAATCATGTGTTTGAGTCCTAAAACTGGCTCTTATGATCAGATGCTCTCTGCTTTACAATAGATTTTTCCATTCCATTGTGAATGAAACTCCTTTCAGGGCATCCTCATACTTTTTCAATGAATGGGGTTTGCACTATCAGAATGATAAAAAGAAATTTTTACTTTACCCAAGGTTCCTAATGCACTGTATTATTATCAAGGAACTTGGTGAAGAGGTACTTGTGGGAAAGGTTCAAAACTAAATCCTTTAACATCACAAGTATTCTCTAGGCACAACAAACCGGCCAGTAGGCCAGAAGATGACCTAGGGGAACAAGAAACAGTCCCCAAGGAACCCACATCTTCCAAACCCATTTCTCCTAAGACCAAAAATCCTAGAAAGAAAATTTCCAAAACCACCACTCCTAAAAGAAAAGCACCTCAAGAGGTTGAGATACCTGAGAATGTTAATGTGCATTCTGCACTTGATAAAAATGTAACCGAAACTTCCTCTCAGTTACATTCACCATCTCTATCATCACCACAAAGAGCCAGACTTATATCCATTCAGTTTTCAAGGAAGAAACTTAAGAAAACCAAAACTTCTGAACCCATTCTTGAAAATACTGATCCTACTGAAACCACTGAACCCAAAAGTACTGAAAGACAAACTGATGTTCCTAAACCCACTGAAACACCACCCACTGAACATCAACTTTCCCTATCCCAAAATGTTGAAATAGCCTAATTTCTCTCTGAATTAAAATCAACTATCACATCTCCAAGTGGCATTCCCAATCACCACATCATATAGGGGAACAAACTTCAGATATGGCCATTGATGTTGATGTTATCAATCCTGACCCAAGAGATGAGGAAGGACCAGAATTTCATAGCCCAACTCTTGAGACTCTTGGTAGGAATAAGGTTGCTACTATCTTATACCACCCCTTGGTGGATCTGAGGACAGTGGTAACATTCCTAAGACTTTATTCATGGCAACTATTGATGAAGGCCTTGAGCCCGAGGCAAGAAAACCTCAGAACCAGGAACAAGAGGTTCATGATACTACTAGGTTAGGCCTAGATCATGAGAAAACTGATGATCCTCTCATCAGGGATTCAGATGATCCCATTAACTTGGATGGTGATTCAAAGTTCAAGGAATTGACGGCTGATTATGAAGGTCCTAAATCTGATGTCTCTAAACTCAATGAGTTAGTCACAGAAGATCAGGTTAAAGACCGCTTAAACCCTGATTCCCCAAAAGTGGCATCCCCAGTCATAACTGAAAGGGATCACCCAAAAACACCCCATTCACAATTACAAAAGCCTACCCAACTTTCTATTTCTGGTGCTACAAGCATAGACATAAACCAGCTATGCAGCCCAGAAGGTGCCTTATACCAAATGATACATCAACCCCTCTCTGCTCATCTCCAAACATTCACCACTACAATGGAACTAAAAAACAGAACCCAAATGGAGATAATCAACAATGCTATTGACCACAAGCTGGGAGAGTTGTCAAGAAAGATTGAAGACAACTGAAGATAGCCTGCACACTTGACTAGTGTCACTCCACCTGCTCCCTGGTTTCCAGAAGTGGATGAAGCCAAAAAGGGGGGGGGGGGGGGAAGAACCAGTAAAAATTGACCTTGAATAGAGCAAGAAAGCTCTTGAAGCCCAAAGAATTAAGGAAGCCAACAAACAATCTCAAAGAACAAGACAAGAACAGGCCTTGAAAGAAAGGCATGAGTATCAAGAAAGATAAGAGAGGCTCCTTAGAAAAAAAGCTGAAAGGTCTTCCCATGGCAAAGAAACAACTGTTGAAGAGCAACTTAAAACCTCTAAAGACAATCATTCAGTAGTTGCTTCCCAACAACAACCTTCAGTAGTTGCGACTCAAACTATAAAACCAACTCCATTTACAAGCACAACTCAAACTATTGCCACAGTCAAACCATCAGTAGTTTTAAATCCTAAGCCAAATGCCTTTCGTTCTAAAAAACTTGAAGAGGCACTCTTGAAAGCAAAGAAAAAGGCCAAGGAAAATGAGATATAGGAGAAGATAGATGAAAGGCAAGACTTAAGTTATGAAGACAAGCTTAAGTTATGGGAAGAAGAGCTGAATGAGCTAGAGAGAGTTGAAGAAGAACAAATCCGAAATGCTGAAGAAGACAAAAGGCATCAATTGATGAACTGGATTGTAAAAAATAGCAAAGTGAAGAAGCACTCTCTCAAAGATCTTTCATTTTCTGAACTTGAACTTAGAGTGAAGCTGATTCAAGAAAGACAAGTTGCTGAAAAGGAAAAGAAGATGAAAAGAGCTCAGATGATTGAAGAATTGGCAGCAAATGACTATGGCTCAAAGTCACGACTATCAAGATGGAAAAAAGTTGATCTAAGTGCAACATACAAAAGATTCAAAGCTTTGCAGAAGTCCAACCCTGAAAAATTCAAACCACCAGATGTTTTCCAAACTTCTGATCCTGCAAAGAAAGCAACTTCCAAGCCTGCTGCCAAGAAGCAAAAGAAATCAGAGGATCAAGTGAAAACAGACTTCAAAATTTTTCTAAAAGGCAACACCATTGTTGAAGAAGACTTTACATAGGAAGAAAACCCTCTGATAATACAACATAGGGATCCTTCTACATTTGCATATCAACTGAAACAAACTATCATTGGCCAACAACAAACCAAGGTAATCACTAAGTATCACATTTCCATTCCAAGTGATACTCCTGGTGTTGTACAAGTTGAGCATAGAAGAAGATCCAACCTGATTCTATCTGAAGTTGAAGATCAACCACAATCAGGCCAACCCAAAAACAATGAAAAGGGTATCATACCCTACAAGATGGACTTTGATAAGTCCAATTCCAAGGTAGTGAAATGGTCCTTCACTCACAAAACAAAATCTATTGTTCTGGAAAAGGAAGACTGTTCTTACAAAGTTTTACATCATAAGAATGAGCTGAACAATTTGTCAAATGATGATCTGTCAACAATTCAATACTTAGAACTAGAACAAGGACCACTTCTCAGTTCTCACTGGACAACATGTCAAGGAAATCAAGATGTCAATGGTCAAAGAAATATGAAGAATCCTTGATAGCAGGAAAAGAGGACCATCTAAATAAAAATTAGATAAGGTTTTAGCTTCATCAATCCAGGGGGAGATTGTTGGGTCAAAAAGGATTGATAAGCAATTAAACCTTAATCTAATATCCTCTCTGCAAGTTTTGTTTTAGTAAATAAAGTTCTGATTAACAAAGTACTTAAGAACAAGAGAAAGTACTAAAGAAGAATGAAGTTGATCAAAAGTATTGAAGAGTAAAGTTCTGAAGACAAACAAGACAACTTTTGAAGAACAACTCCTGAAGTACTGAAAGCCAACTCATGATGAACAAACTGCTGAAGAAGAAACTTCTGAAGAACTACTCATCAGTAGTTGTGTGTTCATCAGAAGTTCTCATAGAATCTTCCAAGCCGACCAGATCTTAGTATTTTGTTATTATATTCAGTATTTGATTAGTGGAACTGTATTTTATTATTTTGTACTTGTGCTTTGCTGTATAAATAGATGGGTTGCACCCACTACTAAGATGCGAATTGTAATACTATTTTATAGCTAATTTGTCAGCCAATACACATTGCTTTCAAAGTCTATTATATGAGAAATATTTAATCATTCAATTTGTCTTACTCTTCTTTATTGTTTCTCATATTCATACGAATGTGTACTGCTTTAGTTTGTTTATTTGAGGGGGAGGTTTTCTGTTAATGAATTTAAACTTTTATCTTTCAAACAATTCTCTTTATTCTGTTGCATGTTATCTTTGATTTACGAATTGTTACAAGAGTTGTGGAACTAAGATCCGAACAGTTTTGGGTGCTTTGTCATATTTTTTGGGAGTTCAGGCTACCTTTTCTTAGGACATTTTACATCTATCCCAACATCAGTGTTTGCTTGATTTATTATAGAGGATTGGTCCTGGTGAGTGTAGATCCATTGTCTACTCCTGTTTCTTTTGAACAATAGCTCTCTCGTTATTCTGGAGTTCCTTTGACAGATCCTAGATTATATCGGAGTACAATTGGTACTTTGTAGTATCTTGTCTTGACTTGTCATGATATTGCATATCGGTTAGTAAGGAATCTCAATTTCACCAGAAACCTACTGATCGTCATTGGGTCATTGTCAAGCGTATTTTACTGTATTTTAAGGGTACTCTATCTCACGGCTTATGTATTCACCGATTATTCTTTTGACGTACATGCTTATTCCAATGCTGATTTGGCTGAATGCCCAGATGATAGACCATCGACTACTGGTTATTGAGTTTTTCTTGGATCCAATATATCTCACCAGTTTTAATTTCAAGAAACAACACACTGTTTCACGTTCAATTACTGAGGCTGAGTATTGTGCACTTGCTCACACCGCTGCTGAGATTCGTTCGATTGTGGCATTATTGAGTGAGCTTCATATATCTTCATCTTGTCCATCTACTTATGTGACAACATCGGCCCTACTTATCTTGCAGATTTGCAGTCTAATCATCGTACGAAATACTTGGAGATTGACTCTCATTTTATTCGTGATATGGTGTTGGCTCAGACTTTATCCATTCGATTTGTGTCCACCACTGCCTAGGTTGCTGATATATTGACCAAAGGGTTGTTGGTTACTCGTTTTGACACTCTGCGGTTCAAGCTTCACGTTGTTGCGTCCCTTTCAGCTTGAGAGGACTTATTTGGATATAGTATTTGTATGGTGTATGTTAGCATGTAGCTGGTAGTTGTTAGTTAACTGCCTCTAGCTCTAGTATATATAGCGGTCGGTGATTGTATTTTAATTCATTCACTCAATTACTTACAGTTTTCTCTGCTTCACCTGCAAGACCTTCACACCCACCCGGTTGAGAGTAATAACATATAACATAAAGTGTATATAAAAAAGTGAAACAAGTAAAAATAAATGAAGTCCAGTAAGAATGCATAACTTCTTTGCTTTTTGTTTCCATGAATGACATATTTGTTTGACAACCAGCTGGGCTAGCCCAGTTGGCCACCTCAATGAGGATTCGGAAACATAACCTAAGGGTTGTGGGTTCGATTCTAGGGGGGGAGGGTTTACCCACATTATGTGGGGTTCCCGCCTGGGGTTTCCCCGGTTCGACTCGCAGCTCCAGCAAACCGGCCCTAATAAGTCCTACGGGCAGGGGTATCAAACGGCTGTTGGTCGGGCTCGAACTCGGGTAGGATCAGGATTTCACACAAGGATTTCCCAGCTGATCTACGCCTTTCAAAAAAAAAAAAAACATATTTGTTTGACATTATTGTTGTTTTTTTATTCAAAGTCAACACCTTCCCCTCTTGAATTCTACTACCTCATATTCTCATGTCACTTTTACGTGTGACTTCATCTCTGTTGATTAGTTTACCATTCTTGCGTAAAGTTTAATTTGAGTCTCAAACAAATAAATTCTTCTTTTACCAAAAAAAGGACAACAATTTCCTTGCTTAATATAAGAATGCATTATAAAAAGTGATATTGTGGGCTATCTTTAATTTGTAAATGAAACCAAACAATATGATGATACAACACGAAGTGAAAAAGAACAAAATATACAACCAATAATATATGCTGTTCCAAGGAATACATATGTATGAACGTATGGACGTATCTTCTGTACATTGACAACATTAATATCTATAACTTTTATCAACAACCCAACACCTCAAACCTAACATTCCTAATATTGGCAACGTTGTTAACATCTATAACATTTATCACAAAATGTTCCAAGACTTCTTCATTTCGGTGCGACACAAAGCAACCGTCTTTAGGACCATGGTGGGCATGCCCGCCTGCATCCATGTGTTAGAAACCTGGTTAATTATCTACGCAAGCAAAAATAAGGATGCTTGTGCAAAAAGTTTCCCAGCTTAGTTGTTGGATAGGTAGGGTTTGTCTTATAATAATCTTGACTTTTGTGTCACAAAGCTAGTACTTCTTTTGGTCAAATAAAACAACCAATACTTGTATACACAAATCGCCATTAATGAATATGTTAATAGATAATATATTATGATTGTCCCATAACAACATAAAAAATAATTGGAAGTGCTAAGAGAAAAAAATCCAAAATTTATAACTAAAATAACTGATCTTTAATTTGTAAATGAGATCAATATGTTGTTAATAGGGATGCAAACGTATCCAACTGAGCCACGATGGAGAGCAACACATTCAAAGTGCTAAGTTGGCCCAATAGAAACTTTTCATGTTCATGGTTGGCTTAGTTGATACAAAATAATCATTTTAATATTTGTAAAAATCAATTATTTTGTATGTGTCTATAATTATAATTCCATATAGATACCATAATATATATTATGTAGTTTTTGTCATATTTATTATGTATATGGTAATATTTATTATATGAAACTCGGGCTCGGTTAACACACCCCTATAATCAAATATTGGTAGTAGTTAAGTTTTAGCTCATAAGATGGAACCTACTAATCTACTAACCAATAATATATACATAAATTAGGTTAAAAAACTAGTGAAAAGGGAAATAATGTTTCTAAAGCAACAAAAGTTAAGATTTTGCAACATTGCATGTTACATCGTTCCGAGCATTTTTAGGGTAATAAAATAAATATTTAAAATAAGCTTAAAATTTAAACATTTTTCGACGTACTACTTATTTTATAAATATTATTATATGCCAATTAATTAACTTGTCTTATGAGTAGAGATGGACAAAAAAACCGGTTTTAGAACCCGACCTGGAAAAAAAACCGCTAAACCGGTTTGAGGAAAACCGGTACGAGGAAAACCGGTTTTTGGTCAAATCGGTTTGAAACCGACCCGGTTCGTCGAATTCGCATTGGTTGGTAGTTTCGTTGGTCGAATAGGGTTGGAAACCGGTTTGAAAACCGGACCGGTTTGGGGTAAAAACCGGTTTACATAGTGTATTTTGAATATTTGATGACCGGTTTGGAGGAAAAACCGGTTTTAAACCCGGTCCGAATCGATACCGGTCGATGGTTGGGGTCAATGCTAAAAAACGGTTTCAAAACCGGACCGGTTTTGCCAAAAACCGGTTTTACCCTCTTAAAAAAAAGCCGAACCGGTTTAAGAACCGGACCGGTTTGTCAAAAAAAACCGGTTTGTCCATCTCTACTTATGAGTAACACAAGTTCATTATAATATCTAATTATTGTCATGTAAAAACTGTACTCCACGCATTACTAACTTATAATATGCAGTGGGTATAAATGACATAAATGATAAATCTATTGATATATGTATAAATAAATAGATTGGTGTAATTAATAAAGAAAGTGCTTACTCGACGATAGGGCTGTTCATGAGCCGAACCGAGCCGAGCCAGGCCAAGCTCGCGCTCGGCTTGGTTATAAACCGAGCCGGCTCGGCTCGGCTCGGATTTGAAACCGAGCTGAAAATCAAAGCTCGAGCTCGGCTTGGTTTTAAACCGAGCCGACTCGGCTCGGCTTGGTTTGGCTCGAATATATAAAGAAAAAAGAAAAATGGCTTTCAAAATTCAATAGTTTAAACTATTATTCAATAGTTAAAAATAACACAACTAAAATAAGTTTAACCTTATACATTGCACGTTAAAATCAAGTTCAAGCAAGTACAAAATAAGTCTCAAATTTTAATGAAATACAGTATAAGTTCATCAACATACGAATTAACTTGAGTACTTGGATCAAAAGTATTATTAAGTTTATTTAAATAACTTGATTAGCTATAACTTCAATCCCAAGCAAAGAATCTCCATGCCACTGTTACTAAATATTAAATTTGTAGCATATTCTCCATCTTGTTTTACATTTTGGTAATATATTATATGTATATAAAAAATATATATATTAAAAATTAGAATTATTCGAGCCAAACCGAGCCAGCTCGGTTCATTACGAACCGAGCCGAGCTAGGCTCACTTTCTAACCGATCCGAGCCGGCTCGGCTCAGTTTCAATCCGAGCCATATCGAGCGAGCTTTTTTCGAGCTAAATCCGAGCGAGCTTCGAGCGAGCTCCGAGCCACGAGCTTTTTGGACAGCCCTACTCGACGATCTCTTTCCAATAACAACCACTAGCTTCATCATCCATAAAATCTTGCCAATTAGCATCATGAGTAGTTGAAGAAGATGTGGGATTAGAGGATGAAAGATGATCACTTTGTTTTATGATGCCTAGTTGATCATCAGTATTCACATCACCCATGGGAACACTAACATATTCCTCTTTCCCCACATGTTCGCTAAACGCTTTTGACCCTAGGCCGTGATCCAAGTCTACATTCGGTGAAATAAAATCGTGTGTTGATAATGGAGGAATATTGGATGTCGATATGGCAAACTCCTCAAGGCTTTGTAGGTGCAGCTGAGGGTAATTTAGCTTAAGGTATTCTGATAGTTGCATAGTGTACAAGGGGTCAATGTTTTGAGGAATTGAAGTAGTACTGGTGGTACTCAAGACTTGAAGTATGTTTTGGAGCAGCTGGAATTTGGCTATTTGTGCGGCGTCCGATTGTGCCAATAGATTTTTATCGAACAAGGATGGGTTCAATAGATTTGTAGCTCCTATGTTATTAGCGGCATAGGCCAGCAGTTGTGGTAGATTAGCAAGCATGTCTAGATGATCGGTTCTTGGCTGGTGCGTGACAGGATCAATTCCCATTTGGAGCAACTTTTTCTTGAGGTGCGTGTTCCAAAAGTTCTTGATCTCGTTATCTGTCCTTCCTGGAAGATGTGTTGCTATTGCAGACCACCTATATATCCAACAAATAAAAGAAGGATTTCAGTACTCCATAAGACATTTAAATTACAATAAGGTAGTAGAGTAGAGGAATAATTAATTTACTTGTTTCCGAGATGCGAGTGGAGCTGGATGATGAGTTTTTCTTCATCCTCGGAAAAGTTGCCTCTCTTTATATCTGGTCTAAGATAATTAGTCCATCTCAAGCGACAACTCTTACCACACCTATTCAGACCAGCAAGTGATGGTAGTGCTCTCCAGCTCCCATGGCCGTTTCGCTCGATGAAATCGATTAGCTTCTGATCTTCTTCTGGAGTCCACGGACCCTTCTTCAGCCCATTTTCGTCACTGCTTGATGATCTTCCCATCATTTATATAACTGCATGCCACATATTTATCAAGAACCATGCATATTGGCTATAGTTAAAAAATAATAAGAAAGAAAAAGTGATACAAAACCTAAGAATCAACCTTCTTGAGTTTGAAATGATATTACGTGGTTTGGTAATGAAGATATGTACATTTCCTATGGGCCTTATATATATATATATATATCTATACATATAATAAACCAAAGCCATTTTAATGACATGGCATTCAAAGAGGCATTCTCCTCTTTGAGTGTGCCATGTGTCATCCCATGTGGCATTGAGATATTTTAGGAAAAAAATAATTTAAAAACAAAATTAGATTTTTCTCTCTTATGTTTCCTCCCATAATTTTTAAACGTTAATATCTTTTATATACGAGATTTTTTAAAGAAAAAAATTACACCAAATTAACGAGCGTTTTATTATCTTTCCAACGAGTACCATAGTGATATATAAAAAACGGAGAAAAAAAACAACTATTTTTTGTTGGGTTTTGTTCAAACAGGAAAAAAAACACAAAGTATTCAGGTAAATCATTATTCATGTATAGGCAAGTCACTAATTAAGTTCAAATCAGTAAATATGAATTCTATTTTCAACATGCGTTAGCATTGGAGTTATACATTGTTTTAGGTTAGGCGTTAACATTGGAGATATATTTTTAATTGTTTTAGGTTAGCTGCTACCCGAAGCTTTCATGCATGTAACTGTAAAGTGCATCATTCTATTTCATATGTAAAATTAATATGTCATATTAGATTTTACAACCCCGGGACGTTCCCGGGGTATAATCTAGTATATATATATATATATAGGGGAAAGTTAATTTGAGAACACCTATATTTCGTGCGAACCGTGAGAACGGCATCTAAAACCATTCAAATTCAAAATTTCTTTTTACATTTATCTTTATTACTAAAATACAATCCCAAAAACACAATTTACGCGTAAAAATTCAAACGTATACGAAAAAAAATTGTTTTTACACATGTGTAAATTTACTGTTTATACATGTGTAAACTGTTTCATTTACACATGTGTAAAAAGTTAATTTGAAAGTGTTTTTGCAAGAAAAGATGAATTATTTGAAAAGAACATTCATTTATTAATGTTGTATTTTGATTATAATGAGGTTTGTATGAAAAAAATTTGATTTTGATTGATTTTTTTACTTGTTCTCACGGTTCTCACAATATTTAGCGTTCTCAAGATAACCCTCCCCTATATATATATATATATATATATATATATATATATATATTGGAAGTATCCATAGAAAACCCTGTTTAATCCAAAAACTCCCGGAAAACCCTACTTCCCGAGCTTTTTTTTTTTAAAAAATTTAGGGCATGTAAAATACATGTTCTTAAGTGTTTTGAACAAAAAAAATCAAAAAAGCGCCGAACGTTTTTTTTTTAAAAAAATAAAATAAGTTGTGCATCATAACATATGTTAGCACTGGTAACATATGTTATGATGAAAAATTATTTTAAAAAAAAAAACTGCTCGGCGCTTTTTTGATTTTTTTGGCTCAAAACTCTTAAAAACATGTATATTACATGCCCTAATTTTTTCAAAAAAAAAAAAGCTTGGGAAGTAGGGTTTTCCAGGAGTTTTTCGTTTATTTAGGGTTTTCTATGGATCCTTGCCCTATAAGTATCCATAGAAAACACTATATATATATATATATATATATATATATAGGCTAAAGGTATAATGGAAACTCTCTAAAACGAGAAAACTTCCGGAAACCCAACTAGTGGTCTAGATTAAGCCACACCACTCTCTATTATTTTAATAAAGAAGGGTAATATAGTGATTTTACACTTCCCCCTCTTTTTAGGTTTGAATTTTTCTCTTCTCCCTCCTATATAAAGAACTCACACTCACACTCTCTCTCTCCATTTGTCTTTCACCTTCTGCAAAGATTATCACCACCACCACCAATATTCTCTTTACTAACACCATCCTAACCACCATACCTTACCACCACCACCACCATCACCGTCTTCATCCTCCATCCACCATCATCCACCACCGTCTTCAAGAAAAAGCCCTAAACAATAATAATGCTACTCCATCCACCACCAATGCTGCCCAAGATCGTGGGTGTTTATCAGGTATCTTCTTCTTCTATATTATTATTATTATTATTATTATTATTATTAAAGTAACATTGCTTGTCTTTTTCCCTCAAGACTTATAACCGTCGGCTATAAATGAACAAGTTGATCAAGACTCTTGCATTCCACCATTACTCTCTCTACCAACATTAAACAGAGGCATATTTGTCAACAGGTGGGTTCGAGTAAAAACAGAGAACTGGGTAAAACAGAGAAGGTGGGTTCGAAGATGTTTATGGTGGGTTAGAGCCAGAGGTGTTAATCGGTGATGGCAGGTTCGATTGTAATGGTTGCAGGTTGGATTGTAATGGTTTGGTGATGAAGATGAAGGTAGATGGCTGGTTCGTGTTCATGTTCTTCAAGGTTTTTTTTTTTTTTTTTTTTTTTTTACAGATCTATTGTTTTGGTAAAGTGTTAATTTAGTATAAGGTCCACAAAGTTAATACCTTATGAATGAACGGTAAACTTTTGTCGGTTTCTAGATTTGGCCCTACCAATGCCATTATAGTTTATCTTTAATGGTGATGGCCTTTATTTTATTTATTCCTTTTCTTTTTGATGTTATTATTACCTATATAGATCAGTGTTTTTTTATGTTCTTTTTGATGTTTAACATCAAACGTTCTTATCTTTATTTTAAATAAGTGGTATTTTGTATTTTGTTTCAATTTTTTTTATAATTTATTAAAACAACACCTAGTAGCATACGTTAACACGTAGGTTCAAGTGTGATATTTATTGGTGTTGGATTACATGTTGGTAGCATACGTTAACACGTAGGTTTACATATTAATTAACCTTTTTTATATGTTATTATTAATATGTTTTTTTAATAAAAATTGGTGAATTTTAATGTCTCTTAACATATGCAACAATATGTCTGATTTGTTTTTTTACCAGTATGTGCATGTTTGTATGAGTATTTATAATGTGTGGAATGTATGTTTGCATATGTTTCCTATATTTGCGTCTGTTTCGTATGTAACAACAAAACTAAGTTGGTATAAATTAGTTATCGATTTTTTTACCAGATACAAAGGTTTGATTTTTTTATTTTTCATGAGGTACACATGTTTTACTTTCAACAGCAGTTGCATATGTTAATCAATAAAAACATCACTTATTTTTTTAACAGATACAAAGGTTTGAGTTTTTGACTTTGATGAGCTACACATGGGATGAAATCTATGTTTGCATCTGTTTCGTATGTAACAGCAGAACTAAGTTGGTTTAAATTAGCTTTCTGATTTTTTTTACCAGATACAAAGGTTTGTTTTTTTGACTTTCATCAGTTACACATGGGATCAAATCTATGTTGCGTCTGTTTCGTATGTAGCAGCAGAACTAAGTTGGTATAAATTAGCTTCTGATTTTTTTACCATATATTGATTAAAACAAAAGTCACTAATCATGGGATCAAATATATGTTTGAGTCTGTTTCGTATGTAACAGCAGAACTAAGTTGCTATCAGTTTCGTATGTTTGATAATCTTGATAACTAAATGGATAAAACAATGTTTGTTTGTATCAGTTTCGTATGTTTTTTTGTAATCCAGATGGGGGGGGGGGGGATTTACATGTAAATTGATGATTTTTGTTTTATTTTTGCAGGTGAGCATATTTTTTGCATTAAAGATGAAGACGATTATCAAGAATGAAGTGTAGACAATATTTTTTATTTATGATAGTTTTTTTAGCATTTGTCGATTTGTAATGACCGTTTTGTTTGTTTTTATCACTTTGTAAGAAACAATTCTTGTGTACATTTGAATGTTTTTTGATCTATAAAGTTTTTAATTGATTATATACAATCTATGTGTTTTAACGTATGCAACAAAAAATCACATATGAGACCAGAGTCCGTGCAACTTTAACGTACGCAACACTGCATATGTTACATATGTAACATGACGTGCTGACAGATTTAGGACCATGGTCACAAAAGTATGAGAGAGATGATGTGACATGTGTGGGGTCCACTTGTCATATGTGCTTTTTCAGAAAAATGTCATTTGACCATTGTGCCCTTTTTTTGTCATCTACCTACATAAATATATTAAAATAATATAGAATGAATCTAGACCATTGATCACTTTAGATCAATGGTCTAGTTTACCGGGTTTTCTCGTTTTAGGTGGGTTTTTATTCTAACCATCCTATATATATATATATATATATATATATATATATATATATATAAACACACTAGGTTATAATCTCACACTAGGTTATAATCCCGTGTATTACACTGGTTTATAAAGTAATGAGATATAACTAATGAAAAAATTATGTTTAAGAAAACATATGCATTTTATGGTTGAAACAAATCGGTTTATTATACTGATAAATAAAATATAATGTAATTTATTAACATATACAATCGTCAAGATATGTATTTAAAAATTAACATTAACGTGACAGTTATAAATTTTGTTAAGTTAATTTTTGTAACACATTTTTTTCCAAATGGGAAATAACTTTAATTCTTTTAATAGCACCTATTTTTTTTATTTAACATACTGTATTTTCACTATTATCTACCATCAAGTATTTGAAAATTTTTAGATATCACTTATAAAAACAATTATCTTCATTATTTTTTTATTTTTAGTATTTTAGTTAACATAACTTTGAAGTTGGTGAACTTTATAAATAAAAAATATAAGTTTAATTATTTGAAGTATTAATAATTAATTTATATTAAATTTTTTTGGTTAATAGTATAATAGCTGTCTTTTATTAAAAAACAATTATCTATAATTAAGTAAGATAGAAAGAAATAGTGTCTTTAATTAAAGGATACGTTTCCTTAATCGAGTATGAGAAATAATATCTTTAATTAAATGATAAGTATTCATTATTAAGCAGGAGAAGATGCATGAAAACCAAAACAAAGATGAAAACCCGAACAAACATGTGAGAAATATTTCCGCACTTTCATCAATGAACATAAAACAGTACTCCATATCCCCTTTCTTACCATCTTTCATTATAGAGACCTCCTCAGACCTCAATAACAATGAACCGAATTAACTTTTTGTCACATACACTGGTATGTAGCATCATAATGAGAGAGCCATCCAGGTTAAACACAATTTTAAACTCTCTTGTTAACCTTAGGATTAGATTAGTGGTGTAAAGCTCACGGATAGTTGATAGTTTTGGTAAATAATCGTCTTGCCTCTTCTCTATTCAAGATTCACAATATATAACATATTACAACATGATTTTAGCCTCAATCAAAGTTAACGAATATTGCCTAACAGAAGGCTAATAATCTGCACAAGATATTGGATTTCTAAATATACTAATACTCACCATCAATCTCTACAATAATATTAGGATATACATCCATCACAGGAATGATATTGTTATAGATCAATGGTGTAAACTGTAAAGTTCACCATCAATCTCTACAATAATATTAGGATATACATCCATCACAAGAATGATATTGTTATAGATTAATGGTGTAAACTGTAAAGCTCACCATCAATCTCTACAATAATACATCAATACTAGGATATACATCCAACATAGAAGGGTGTTGCTATCATGTGACACATTCTTCATTTGTTTAATTCTACTTTTTATTGTTATTTTTTTTCTTTGTCCATATGGAAACTAGATCATTGATTGAATACTGAAACAAAAAACCAAAAATGGAGTGTTGCAAGCCTTGAACTCACGACCATATTGTTAACATACAAGGGGAATTACCACTACATCATCTTTCATCTTGATGTTAGGGTGTCCATCTTAATATTTTTATGGGGTCCTTATAAAAATTGGTATACAGGCTCTACTACATTTTTAAAAAAAAATTGGTATCCGGGAACCCAATCCGATACACGTGGGTCCGCCCCTGTATATATGTATTTTGATTGTTTATCATTTGTTAGGATCAGCGGCCATTGGCGGTTCCATTTTATGTTTTTTATGTATTCTTGAATCACCTCAAATAATTGATTCCCACCATTTGTTTTGGTTTGTTGTTATCGTTTGTTACGGATCTACGAATTTGAGATTAGGGTTTAATGGATATATTAAAATATGATTTATTATATATAATCATAATTTTCAAATATAAATACATTAGTCTTTTCGTGATAATAAGTAAGATTGTAGATGGCGCTAGGTGTTAGATAGACAGTTAGGTCTAGCCTAAGGACTAATCGGGACTAGGTGAAATTAGGCGTTTTGGGTATTTTATACGTGTGTGTGTGAGTGTGTGTGTGTATATATATATATATACATACATGATTGGGATCAAATAAGAACCACCACCCTAATTAAGAACCATGAGAACTAATCCTGACCATTCATCTTCAATCTTGACCATAAGAGTAAAAGTGTAAAATAACAATCAAATATTTTAATTATTTTAATCCAATAGTTTGTTTAATAATCAACTACATATTTACAGATACTCTCTCCTAATCAAAACCATAATTCATCTTCTCCATTTAAAGAATTATATTTTAGCTTTCAAAACTTTGAGGCATCATTCATTTTTTTTTAACAATTCACAACCTTCACCTTCAAGGATCCGCCATTTCTTCATCTATTTTTGAAAAAATACGAAAAAGGATTAGGTATCGGCAAGGGTGTCGTTATATTTGGACCGATTTCCTTTGCGGTGTAAGTGTCAAAATTGAAGTTTCAATTTAATATGGTAAAAAGTCAACAAAGGTTGGCTACGATGTTAGCATAAGATATTCATGAAGTCAGGCCGGTTATGTTTGTGTGGACTTATTATGGTGTATCATCAAGGAAGAAACTGTCACACCCCGACTTTTCACCTCGTCGGTTGTGACGTTTGGTGCCTTTGCCAACGCAGCGGAAAGATGCATCTAAGACTCTGGTTCCCTGAACGCCAATTCTAACCTTCTAGGATCCCCGGTCCCAACTGCCACCTACTCCAACCGTGCCGTTACCATAGTGTAAACCTGAAAGACATACTTAAAAGGTCAACAAAAGCTGGTGAGTTCATAAGTTTAAGTTTACAATAAGTTTCCATGTGTTGAGAGTTTGATCACAAAATACCATATCATGAGATGCATTAAATAAACTAATAAGCGTTTCTTACTACTACCACGACTGTGATGCTGAATCCATTACTGACAACGTTTCTTGCGTTGCTGCCCGTGTTTGAGATGCTAGTGTTACCAAAGTATAGAGACAATATGCACCCGCCCGGCTCCAAGCCGACGGGTGGGGTTTGTCAGGCCCAATAGATCTATCCACATTTCCCCGTTGTGCCCAGCACATTCATGGTTTCCCCAGGGACTTCCGTGTTTCGTCGTGTAGTAATCAAAAGTGTCGCGTATCAAAAGTGTTGTGTTTCAAAAGAGTTGCGCGTTTATAAGAGTTACATTCCAAAAGAGTTGCGTGTTCATAACGAGTGTTGCGTTTCCAAAAGAGTTACATGTTTATACATAAACGTTGACTTTTGTTAAATCGTGTTGCATGTTTCTCCTCCGAGAGAAAGATATATAAAAGAGGGGTCGTGAACTCACGCAACCCGTTTCATTTTCCAAAACTTAGTTTCGCTTTAAATTCCTCAGTTTTTCATAAAAGAAGCATGCATTTCCCCCGAAAACCTTTACAAAAACAGTAAAAAGTGGGATTATGAACTCACCTTAATGTCCATGCTAAGCTAGCAAACAAATCCTGAAACCTCGACCGACTTCCTCGTGTTCGATCACACGTGCGTGTCTCGAACAAAGTGTTGACCGAAAGGTTGGCCAGTTGACCATGTGTTGACCGGACCAAAACTGACTCGAACTAAACCAGATCTATCCCGTGACTCGAACCCAACACCAAATCTGAACCGAAACGAACCCATGAGCCTGAGACCACGACCAGAACCAGATCTGACTCGTAACTCGGACCCGAATCAAACCAAAATCAACCCGACTAAACAAGACCCAAAAATCTCCGAGCTGAACCATAACCGAGCCATCTACAATCTACCATCGATCGAATTCAATCACAGCACAACCACCACCATAGCCGGACCACCATAGCAACAACCATCGACATCATAGCAGCTGCCACCATCATCTACCTTCACCACCAAACCTCGAAACAACAATCACCTAGGCCACCGCCGCTACGAACCCTATGGCCACCGCCCGACACCACTTAAAACAAAACCCGACCTGTAACTGATTCTGCTCGATTTTGGGCTTGGTAACACAGCGCCGCCGCCCCTTCTAAACTCGAATCCACGAACATCGGCCAACACTTGACCCGAGCCCGAACCCCAACAGACCACAAGCAAACCCGGACCAAAACCAAACCATAACCATGGCCAAACACCACCACACCTCCGCCGCCGCCCTAATCGGTTAAATAGCCCGCCGCCGCCACCTGTAACCATGGTGGCCGGCCGGCGCTGACAGGAGAGGAGAGAGGGAGAGACGAGGGACTAGAGAGAGTGTAGAGAGAGAAACGAGCGGTAGAGAGAGGGTAGAGAGAGAGAGCTCTAGTTTGAGAGAGAGATGGGTTTGAGAGTATAAACATGGCTGCCAAAACTTAAAGGAGGAACATAATAGGGTTAGGTAAGGGGGTAGGTGAGCTATACCGCGTATACGAACCCGGTTTAACGTATCGTGCTTCGGTTTTATTTTAGGCTCACTAAATAATAACGAAAGTTAGTCGGTTTTGCTCGAAATTAATAGTAATCGTAAACCGAATAAAAATATTTATATTTTCGTTGTCTGTCGCGTCCATTCAGAACACGCGTTTTAAATCGCGTTAAAATTCGATCACGTTTTCTTTTGTTAAAACAACCTGTTAACTTCCGAAACTTAATAATAAAAATTATTTATAAATAAATAATCACTTTGAAAAAATAAATAAATAAAAATTTCATGTCGGAAGTCGATCGAAATTTGCGGGTTGTCACATTCTCCCCCTGTTACAGGAAATTTTGTCCTCAAAATTTGAGCAAGGACATCTTTAATAACTTGATAGAAGTTTGACTACAACAATAGAGTCAACGAACTTGTCAATACAATAACACAAGATATCGTTTCAGAATCAACTGAATTCAAAGGCATTTGATAACAAACCACAAATGCTCAATCTAAGCGAGTTTCAAGAAAACACATACAATTTCAATTTCCTACACGAACAACAAAAGTGTAGATAATAATTTTGTCAACGAATACTATTGGCGCATCTCAAATGAAACAACTGGTTCACTAACTTTTCTATTTCACGCCACAAGGTGTGTTTTAAATTTAAGACAAGTCAATTGTATACTCACCGCAAGGTGCTGTATAAATTCCAAACAATTCGATTCAACTTAAGTGTCGACTTTAAAGGAAGTCATTGACGAAGTATCAAAAGATTTATTGCCCACAATGGCCTAACACACCAAGACTAGAAAGCAAGCATTACGAGCAACGTAATGATAAACAAATCATTAATGAAATTGTTCGATGTGAAGACCTACAATGGACCTTCACAGATTTAAAGAATCCAAACATACAACAGTTGACACGTGTACAAAATACGTATCTAATTCCGTGAAAGGAATAGGGAATCAACAAAAATTAGACTCCTTTACGATTGAATGTTGAAGGCCACAAACACAAAAGTATAGAGACGTAAATCATACCCAAAAGATATAACTAGGTTGTACAACATGAACCTTAGAAGCTCAAGAAACAAGATCAACAAGATCTTAAACTGGTTTAAGAAAAGCGAAGGTCACAAATGACACGAACACGAACAGGGGAGAATTGGCAATCTCGTCCGTAACAACAAAAGAATGAATTAGCCCTTATCTATTATTTATATATACCACAATATATAACAAAATAGACACCCTGATGATAGAACTTCTTAGAACTATCCAGTGCCTGTAAATTTGCAATAACGTGACGTCTACGTTATCGAAAATTTACCTCACAAGATTATCCTATTAACCCCCCATCATGAGTATATCACAAGCACTCATTACATTCACGTAGTAACACATATTATATTACGTAATATAATGTTTGTCGTGTGCGCCACTTTTTCCGGTGCTCTTCCCGTACGCATTCCAGCTTCACAGCATCATCGGTAAAACGAGGTGCCTCATCAAGACGTTTCTCACCCAAGTCGACCTTGACGACATAGCATACTCCGAACCAGGGATGCGAGACCGCAAATGCTGCAACAACCCTTGCCGACTCGTCCAACAAACATGACACGTGTGTGCGTCCCCAATACGTCCAAGCTTGAGTCGACAACCATTGGCGATACGTACTATATATACTTTAAGTAAATGCACACAGTATATAAACAAGTAAATTGTTTCTCATACCAAGAAACAATGACTCAGCTACTCTATGTGAATAACCACTCAGATATCTAAAGCGATGACTCGCCAGTCACCAGTGAGGTATGCCTAACCACCACGTGTTATCATCCTTTCTATATACCATTATAGAAAATACTAACTTCCTATTCACATAAGAAAAACAAATGTTCCTTGCTCCGAAGGAACATACGCTGAGCTAGTGTGATACACTAATAGTCATGCAACTGATTTGGCAACGGTTGGAATTTCAGTTCCTAGGCGTTCATGCTAAATATTGTGTCTTAGAAATTTTGGTCCCTGATTCAAAGTAAACTCAGGTTAAAGCCTAGATATCTACCCAGACACCTAATTCGCTAAAACCTGGCTCTGATACCATTTGTAACATCCGGCCCCTCTCACCACCAATATTGTCCGCTTTGCCCCGATGGGTTGCCCATCCAGAGCTCACGGATTTGTTTTTGGTTGCTTCGGTGGAGACTTCCCAGGTGGTCACCCATCCTGGTACTGCTCCCACCTGAGCACGCTTAACTGTGGAGTTCTCCTCTCATCCACTAGCATTAAGCCCAAAACGCGTTGGTGATTTAAGCGGCAAGACATTAATTATGAACCAAGGATCTCTCCTGGCCACGGCCGATGTGGGATTTTTTTTGGGTGTCACATTCACCCCCTGTTAGTGTCTCATCGTCCCTGATGAGGTTGCACCCACCATCCCGAACGACACAGGAGTGGCTCTGATACCATCTGTAACATCCCGACTTTTCCCCTCGTCGGTTGTGATGTTTGGTGCCTTTGCCAATGCAGCGGAAAGATGCATCTAAGACTCTGGTTCCCTGAACGCCAATTCTAACCCTCTAGGATCCCCAGTCCCAACTGCCACCTACTCCAACCATGCCGTTACCATAGTGTAAACCTGAAAGACATACTTAAAAGGTCAACATAAAGCTGGTGAGTTCATAAGTTTAAGTTTACAATAAGTTTCCATGTGTTGAGAGTTTGATCACAAAATACCATATCACGAGATGCATTAAATAAACTAATAAGCGTTTCTTACTACTACCACGACTGTGATGCTGAAACCATTACTGACAGCGTTTCTTGCGTTGCTGCTCGTGTTTGAGATGCTAGTGTTACGAAAGTATAGAGACAATATGCACCCGCCCGGCTCCAAGCCGACGGGTGGGGTTTGTCAGGCCCAATAGATCTATCCACATTTCCCCGTTGTGCCCAGCACATTCATGGTTTCCCCAGGGACTTTCGTGTTTCGTCGTGTAGTAATCAAAAGTGTTGTGTATCAAAAGTGTTGTGTTTCAAAAGAGTTGCGCGTTTATAAGAGTTACATTCCAAAAGAGTTGCGTGTTCATAACGAGTGTTGCGTTTCCAAAAGAGTTACATGTTTATACATAAATGTTGACTTTTGTTAAAATGTGTTGCATGTTTCTCCCGCGAGAGAAAGATATATAAAAGAGGGGCCGTGAACTCACGCAACCCGTTTCATTTTCCGAAACTTTGTTTCGCTTTAAATTCCTCAGTTTTTCATAAAAGAAGCATTTCTTTCCCCTGAAAACCTTTACAAAAACAGTAAAAAGTGGGGTTATGAACTCACCTTAATGTCCATGCTAAGCTAGCAAACAAAGCCTGAAACCTCGACCGACTTCTTCGTGCCTGATCACACGTGCGTGTCTCGAACAAAGTGTTGACCGAAAGCTTGGCCAGTTGACCATGTGTTGACCGGACCAAAACTGACTCGAACCAAACCAGATCTATCCTGTGACTCGAACCCAACACCAAATCTGAACCGAAACGAACCCATGAGCCTGAGACCACGACCAGAACCAGATCTGACTCGTAACTCGGACCCGAATCAAACCAAAATCAACCCGACTAAACAAGACCCAAAAACCTCTGAGCTGAACCATAACCGAGCCATCTACAACCTACCATCGATCGAATTCAATCACAGCACAACCACCACCATAGCCGGACCACCATAGCAACAACCATCGACATCATAGCAGCTGCCACCATCATCTACCTTCACCACCAAACCTCGAAACAACAATCACCTAGGCCACCGCCTCTACAAACCCTATGGCCACCGCCCGACACCACTTAAAACAAAACCCGACCTGTAACCCTTGATCTGTGACTGATTCTGCCCGATTTTGGGCTTGGTAACACAGCGCCGCCGCCCCTTCTGAACTCGAATCCACGAACATCGGCCAACACTTGACTCGAGCCCGAACCCCAACATACCACAAGCAAACCCGGACTAAAACCAAACCATAACCATGGCCAAACACCACCACACCTCCGCCGCCGCCCTAATCGGGGTTAAATAACCCGCCGCCGCCGCCACTTGTAACCATGGTGGCCGACCGGCGTTGACAGGAGAGGAGAGAGGGAGAGACGAGGGACTAGAGAGAGTGTAGAGAGAGAAACGAGCGGTAGAGAGAGGGTAGAAAGAGAGAGCTCTAGTTTGAGAGAGAGATGGGTTTGAGAGTATAAACATGGCTGCCAAAACTTAAAGGAGGAAGATAATAGGGTTAGGTAAGGGGGTAGGTGAGCTATACCGCGTATACGAACCCGGTTTAACGTATCATGCTTCGGTTTTATTTTAGGCTCACTAAATAATAACGAAAGTTAGTCGGTTTTGCTCGAAATTAATAGTAATAGTAAACCGAATAAAAATATTTATATTTTCATTGTCTGACGCGTCCATTCAGAACACGCGTTTTAAATCGCGTTAAAATTCGATCACTTTTTCTTTTGTTAAAACAACCTGTTAACTTTCGAAACTTAATAATAAAAATTATTTATAAATAAATAATCACTTCGAAAAAATAAATAAATAAAAATTTCATGTCGGAAGTCGATCGAAATTTGCGGGTTGTCACAGAAACCAACAAGGTTGCTGCGTAATCGAAGTCAGATAATTGAAGACAGATTTACACCAGTAGAAGTCGGTCCCTGCACCGAGTATTGGATGGTTCAGGTTTCTTTTCAAAATACACAAAAGTTCCCTAGCCCAAACACACTAAGGTATTGGATGGTTGAGGTTTCTTTTCGCTTTGTGATTTTGTAATATTAAATTTTCAATGTTTAGGTTTCTTTTCGCCATGGTACAGGTTTCAATGTTTGTGTTTTTGTAGTATTTTAATAAAATAGTTTATGTTTTTGTAATATTAAATTTTCAATTTTCACTTTGTATGTTTGTAATCTATGGAATGATGCTTAATTGCAGCTAGTTTACTGAATGGTGTATACATAGGTGTATTCATATTCATATAGGTTCCAGCCAGATATACACCAATGTATATTTCGTTCATATACAAAAAGGAAGAAACCTCAACATCTATTATGGTGTACACTTATGTATTTAACTTAGATTTCTACAAAGAGATACCAATGTATATGTGTGTCCAAATTATAGTCATGTAAGCTGGGAAAAATGAATATATATACCAATGTATATCTGTGTTGATGATGATGAATGAAAGAAAAAAAACAAAAATAACTAATATACACCAATGTATATGTATGTCCAAATTATAGTCATGTAAGCTGGAAAAAAAACGGATATACACCAATGTATATCTGTGTTAATGATGATGAATGAAATAATAAAAGAAACTGATATACACAAATCTATATCTGTGTCAATGATGATGACGATAAATGAAAAAAAAAAAAGAAACTGATGTACACCATTGTATATATGTGTCGATGATGATGATGAATGAAAAAAAAAAGAAACTGATGTACTTTGTATACATGTGTACATAAGAATTTAACTAAAAACATAATTAAAAAAATTCTGTATTTTTTTTTTAAAAACTAAATATATATAATTAATTAAAGATCCTAATTAATTAATTAATTAACTTCCTATTTTTGTGGATGGTGAAAAGTACAAAATTACCCTTAATCTAATTTAATTAATTAAATGAAGTTGTATTTAATTACAATGTTGCCAGTTTTAATCAATGGTTAGAAAGTGGTTCTCATAGTTCTTAAACAATGAGTGGTTCCTATTTGTACCGCACCATATATATATATATAGGGAATGGTTCAATAGAAAACTCACTTTATTGAGAGAACTCGAGAACTGAATAATAACCATTGATCTTAGTAGATCAATGGTTGTGATTAAATGAAATAAAACAACAACAAATAGATGGGATTTTAACAAGGAAGGGTATTTTGGGGAATTATAAAAAGATTTTACTAATCTTTTCATCATTTCAAAACCTTCACAAAAGAAAACCATTCACTTTCCCTCTCTTTGTCCATCTACCCAAATGATGAAAACCTAGGGTTTGTTCAATCACGAGTTTATCAATCATTCAAATAACATGATAACCATCAAACAATCGATTATATGCATCAAATGTACTGATCCATCAAACAATCGTTCATCAACATCAGGTATCGTCGTATTATTCGTATTATCTGTGTCACACATGCACTGAGACGATTTTCCCTCGTATTACTTGATTAATTAGGCATTTTGTGTAAAAAAACACTATACCATTAACTAATGTTTCAATGTGTTGTATGTGAAATAAGTTAAATGGTAGTTTCGAACGATATTGTGATCTGTCATGTGTAATACATGTTTAAGTTTACTGTATGATATGTATTGCACAGATGTTATAGTTATACGATTGATATGTGCATATATTGTATGATATGTATTACACATATGTAATAGTATTGTTATGTTTGTAGTGTATTATACATATGTAATGTAGTACTGTTATGTTTGCGGTGTACAACACACGTGTGTATTACGCATGTGTACTCGTACTGTTAGTGTTAAATGAGATTATGTTTCTGTGTGACAGATTTAACTGTATTCCACATGTGTATTATAACTTTGGAGCTAATGTTATTCGTGAATAGGCCTTGTATGCAATGTATTGCACACATGTGATAATCGTGAAATGTATTACACATGTGTGTTAATATGGTTGGTGATAGTTAGTATTTACACAAGTTTAGGCTTTGTTTGTTATGTGTTGCGCATTTGTGATAGATGTAATTGTAGTTCGCATGTGTAATATGATTGTTTCTGCTAATGTTAACAATGAACAGGCTTTGTATGCAATGTATTGCACATGTGTGATAATTATGCCATGTATTTCATATGTGTGATAATATTATTTGTGATAGTTAGTGTTAAGTTAGACTAGTGTGCTTGTCATATGTTGCACGTATGAGATATCTATAATTGTATTTCACATGTGTGGTAGTCTTGTTTTAGTTGATAGTTAATGTAGATAGGCTTTGTATGCAATTTACTACACATGTGTTATAACTGTTTAATGTATTACACATGTGTGATAATTTATAGTTAATGTTAAAATGATATAATGTTTTGTTTTGTCATGTGTTGCCATATGTTATTGTTGTAACTATATTCGACATGTGTAATGCGACTATTATAGCCAATGTTAAATGTGAACAATATTTCACATAGTATAATGCTACAGGGAAGGAGTTGTGGGTTTGGCTGACACTCCATTGTGTGGAGGAGCTGATGAAGTGATACTAGGGCTATTGAGATCGATTAGCAGCCATGAATATCAAGCTAGGCTAAGGTAACCTCAGATTAGGCGACATAAAGAACGAGCTAGAATTATTGCATTGAAGAATAAAAGATTGAAGTTTTTTTATTTGGTCCTTTTCATCATTTTGTTTTATAATGAATTAACCTATGTACTAAGTTTGGATGTATAAATTAATGGATAGTTGTTTTGAATTTATATATGTACCACGTTTAATCGATAAATGAATGGCATGTTAATATCAGTTTGGTTATTTAAACTTGATTGATTTTTGGTTGTATAATGAACCATTTTCAATGCATTTTATGCTATAGTTTTGATACATTTTTAAGCAATTTTGACCCATTTCGACTGCAGTTTTGGCACATTATTGATGCTAGTTTCCTGCAATTTTTGACCCATTTTGAGACATTTTTGCTGCAGTTTATGACCTATTTCAGCTGAAGTTTTGACACATTTTGCTGCAGTATTTAACACATTTTAGCACTAACTTGGCTACAATTTTTGACCCATTACGGCGCATTTTTGCTGCAGTTTTTTGGCTGCAGTTTATGAGCCATTTCGGCTGCAGTTTTGGCACATTTTAATGCAGTTTCTTAACACATTTTGGCACTTTTTTTGCTGCAGTTTTTAACTCATTTTGGCACATTTTTTCTGCAGTTTTTGGCTGCAGTTTATGACCCATTTCGGGTGCAGTTTTGACACATTTTTTTTGTCGTTTTTAACATATTTCGCACTTTTTTTGGCTGCAACTTTTAACACATTCGGCACCTTTTTACTGCAGTTTTTTTAACACATTTTTAACAAATACTAAATCAAACAACTTTACGTAAGTGATAAGTGATAAATACCATAACATAAAACCATCAAATTGATTACATACCAAAAAGACATGTTCATAACCTAATACCATAAAACATGTTCATAACAAACATAACCCAAAAGATATGTTCATATCATACATCATACAAAAGACATGTTCATAACGTATTATTACTGATTAGCCCTATCATATTGTGTTTGCCCACAGCAAGTTTTCCTATTGTGGCATCTATGACCACACTTGTCACATGCTACAGTATCATCCGATACTTTAGGTACCTAATAGGTAGTTCCACAAGGAGTTATATAGACATAATTGGATAGACGACCTGCATTTAAAAAAATGTATTAGTATTATCGTCTATAGTGAACATGTGCACAAATTATAAAACATGTAGAATAAAAAATACAGTAAACGCAAAAATAATGTAGTGCACATGTACGATACTTAAATTTGAACACATACCTCTATGTTGTGTAAAAAAAATACAACAGAAACAAACCGAATGTATTGCACATGTGCAATACGCCAATTTAAGAACACGTACATATTGTGTAAAAAAATACAGCAAACACAATCTGAATATAGTGCACATGTGCAATACGTAAATGTTAAAAAAACATATACATCTAGGTTGTGTAAAACATCAGTAAACATAAACTTGATGCAGTGCACATGCGCAGTATGAAAATTTAAGAACAGGTACCTCTATGTTCAATGCTAGAAAGCTTTGTATCATCTGAAGTGGAATTAACACAATTTGAAGAAGAAGCAACGTTTGATGTCGATTCTGCATTATCGTCTAACAAGATAGCTAGGTTTTTTCTCGATTAACCTTTATATATGATAGATAATCCATGTTTATCGCATAGTTGTTTGAATTCGATGAAGAAGTTGGATCTAAATAAGAACCATACAATTAATCGATACATACACAAAGGAAGATGCAAAATTCATATGTTTATTCGATTACAGAATAGATGAAACGATGAATCAAGGTATACGATCATATGAAAGATGTTCTTCAATGGTCTAATGATCTGCACGTTAGAATAACTAGGGTTTCTCCATAGTTTTGGGGTTGTATATGAGTTAATGAGGTTTGATGAAATATTTGACAAAAATACCCCTATACTTAAGGAGTTCTCGAGTTCTCTCCCTAACTATGAGTTCTTAATTGAACCTTCCCCTATATATATATATATATATATATATATATATATATATATATATATATATATATGAATTGGTTCAAATAAGAACATTTGGCCAAATTGAGAATCGGGAGAACCATTCTGGATCACACATTTCTCTAAGGCAATTTTTTTCTTTAATCGCTACTTTTTATGTAGGAATTTGTTTTTTATTTTTTTTTCAATATACACATGTGTATATTTGCAATATACACATATGTATAGCTGAAAATGTAATATACACATATGTATAAATAAAAAAAATTATTTTTCTTGCACAAAAACCTACGATTAAAGCAAAATTTTTTTTTTTGCCTTTATAAGAAATGTGTGGTCCAAATGGTTCTCTCAGATCTCAAATAGGGGTTAGTTTTTTTAGGATCCCAATATATATATATGGGGGGGGGGTTATCTTGAGAACGCTATATATCGCGAGAACCGTGAGAACAAATGAGAAAACCAATCAAAATACAACATTAAAAAAATGAATTTTCTTTCCAAATTATTCATCTTTTCTTGCAAAAACACTTTCAAATTAACTTTTTACACATGTATAAATGAAACAGTTTACACATGTACAGACAGTAAATTTACACATGTGTAAAAACAGTTTATTTCCGTATACGTTTAAATTTTCACGCGTAAATTGTGTTTTTGGGATTGTATTTTAGTAATAAAGATCAGTGTAAAAAGAAAATTTTGATTTGAATGGTTTTAGATGGCGTTCTCGCGGTTCGCACGAAATATAGGTGTTCTCAAATTAACTTTTCCCTATATATATATGTGTGTGTGTAACACCCGGGAAACTCAGGTTAGTAACTTTTGTCAAACTAGTAAGTCTACCTTAGCGAGTCATGCATACATAATACTTAACTGGGTCAGTTGAGTCGCTATGATGGTTCGTGGAAGCATCAGGAGTAGTTACAATGATCCGGGGGATCATTGGGAGTCGGTCCATAACCATGTGTACAAGGATTGGTGATTTGTAGAGTCGCCGGATTTAGTGCACACACGGAAGTCTTGAGTCCCGGGGATTGGTGAACGGATGTGAACGTGTTAGTTATCAAGTATTATGTGTTTATAATCATTATATAACTTGTCGGTATGTGAATACGTGCTTATATGTGTTAAAAGAGTGTTTAACACGCCGAAAATGCAAATTAGCCTGCAGGGGGCGCTTCTACTCACCTGCAAAGGGGGCAATTAAGATTTCCTAATTGCCACCTGCAATCCTTACTCGCGTGTAATATCAGGAATAACTAGAAACAACTATAAATACAACGGCTGATTTGTAAAACATCATTTGTGAAACCCTAACTCGCCCCAAACCTGTCTCACACCATACTTAACCTCTGGAATTCGTTTTTGCCCTAAATCTACCATTTCCAAGCCTTAAACATCATTTCTAGCAAAACCTAAGGTGTGTTATTCATCCTAAGCTTTTGTAACCTTGTTATTTTGATCCCTAAAGGTCCAGACCTGGTTTTGTGAATTTTGTGTCTTTGAAAACTTTGGAAAAACAGTTTTAAAACAAGTCAAATCTTTCATATGAGTTCTATGTGATGGATTCATGCAAAGAACGGTTTTTGATAATTAAAACATGGGGATTCTTGTGCATTTGATGTTTTACTGATATGAATAAGTTGTTAGGATGATTATATAGGAGTTCGAAGGTTGCTTGATGTGTTTTGATCATAATATGCGTTTTGACCAGTTTGGGTGATTTAGGAGGATTTAGGATGTTATGGATTTGTTTGATGATTCCTTGATGTTAGGGTTTATACTAGAATGATGTAACAATAGTAGGATTATGATTTGCAACGTGATTATGTAATGAATTTTGATCATTTGCCATTTAGGGTAAGTTATGCATGCTTTGATGTGATGGTTTCATAATATTATTCCATTTTTGGAAATGCTTGCAATTAGGGTGTTCGACTGATGATAAGCTTTGGTGTTGCTTGATGATTTGGGATTGATGTTATGTGGTTTTACATGTTTCGAATCTGATTTGGAGAGTTAAACGCGCGAAAAGTAGCTCCTGGACTGCGGGGGGCGAGTAGGATCCTAGTCGCCACCTTTAAGGGGCGAGTGGGCCCCTACTTGCCTGAATTAGAGGCAATTTGGAATCCTAATTGCCTGCGTGATTCCTAATCGCGTGTTTTGATGCCTAGTCGTGTGTTTTGCTACTGTAAGTGTATTTTAAGATCCCGAAACACGTTTTAACACCTAGGAACATATTTAGAACCCCATGGCATGTTTAGAAACCTGATAACACGTGTTCGGACTCGTATATGCAATATGCGAACTGTATGCAAGACTTAGTGGACTATTGTGTATGTGAAGTGCATAGTTGCATATGATTACATGATTACTTCTTTGTGGCTAACACGTGGGATGTTGGGTCACTAATGGGATGTCGAGCCTTGTCTTGTGTGGTCAGGTTAACTTTCAAACATGTTTTCAAATACACTTGGTTATCGTCTGGACTCTTAGGGACTATTTGACCTGCGGGTTAATAGTCCGGATACTAATATGCATTTAATCATTAGTTGCCAATACTAGGGACTGTCATTGCGTTATTAGTTGTTTATTAAGAAGAACACAATCAAAGGTGAGTTTCACAGCACCACTTTTACCGGTTTTACTTTCGGGGGAGGAACATGCCATGTAATTGTATTCTTAAAAACTTATGTCATTCTATGGTGGGCTTTTGGTTACTATACGGTTTCTTAAAGTCCCCGGGGAAACCATGAATGTGTGGGGTAGCACAACGGGGGAAATGTGGATTGATCTATTGGGCGTGACCTGCCCCACTCGTCGGCTGGGAGCCGGTCGGGTGCATATTGTCTCGAACTAAGTATTCTTGTATTCATTATTCGGGCAGGAGTATACTTGTATTCGTATTCATGTATTCGTGTTCAGTAATGGTTTTTCAATCGTAGTAGTAGTAGGACTTGCACCTAGCTAGGGTATACATGACATAGTATTACCAGGATTGAAATTGGTACACTTTGGAAATGTTTTATAAAAACCTGTGAACTCACCAGCATTATATGTTGACGTCTTTTTGGCATATTTTCTCAGGTCTCTAAGGTAGCAGCATTTGGACTAGGCACACGGGTCTTGCATTGGCGTCTAGCATCTTCTAGTAGCTTTTTTTAAATAAATATTTAAGACTACATTATTTCATTTTGGTTTGTAAACATGATTTTGCTTCCGCTATCGGTTTTATGTTATTAAGAACTTAATGTTTTGGTTCACGTATTTTAGATTTAGTTGTCGTTTATTGTGATCGTTGACTTGGATCCTAGTGTGTCACGCGCCTCGCGGTAAAACTTCGCATGTGGAATTCGAGGGTGTGACAGATTGGTATCAGAGCCAGGTTATAGTGAACTAGGACTGCATGTAGAGTCTAGTCTATAGCCGAGTCTCACACACACACTAGACGGTCGCATACATATGAGTTATAGCATGTGGAAAACATACTAACTTTGTCGGGGTGTCGGTATCATCATTTTTATGTGTTGCTTCATCTGTCTTATCTTAGATCGTTTCTATTCTGTATCTTATCCTCTTCGTGATTCAAAGGCGAAAGGCTTTGCTGATCCTAGCACGACGGTGTTTTACATTGGAGTGGCTTCAGCGCATTCTCGAGATCTGTTCAGGATTCGGACATCTCCCTTCTATGCTCCAATGGACACACTCGCCTACACATGCACTATCTTGCACTCATGCTCGTAATAGCACACATCTAGGTGATAGTATCTGGTGACTTGAGCTTCAAACTAGGAGTACATTTGGAGGACCATGTAGAGCAGTTTATTATTTCGGGTGCACACGAAATCATAAACTGAAATGCATGAAAATCCCGATGGACTTTGTTATTGGACTGATAGTCCTGGATTGGACCTAGATCTAAATTCTTGTGATTACTAGTGGTTTACACTAGTGGTGAATATGAGTATCTTGTTCTTATTTTTGGCAGAAGATGTTTGGTGCTCGTGGTGGTTGTAGAAGTGGTCGTACCGGTGGTCATGGCAGCGTGGGTCGTGGTAATGTTAGCATGACCCATGAAGAGCCGAACAACCTGCTTCAGCAGCAAATGAATGTTGCACTGGCTGCTTTTCAGGCTGCACATTAGACTCTTGGTGGTAATTTGATTTCTACCATAATTATTTGAATTTTGGGTGTTTCATTTCTGTTGTTTAATCGGGTGTCGTTGGTTCAGGTGTTGCTGTTAATCCACTAAAAACCCAGTGCACCTATAAGATGTTCATGGATTGTAAGCCCCATTAGTTTGGTGGAACTGAGGGAGCAGTGGGACTGCTCAAATGGTTAGAGAAGGTTGAATCAGTGTTTTCGATGTGTAACTATCCAGCTGCTGATCGTGTGAAGTTTGCTACGGGGACGTCTGAGGGTCCTGCTTTGACCTGGTGGAACTCCACTACTCAGACTCTGGGCTTAGAGGAAGCCCATGCTATGCCTTGGGTAGAGTTTGTGCACCGTTTGAAGAGCGAGTACTGTCCAAGGGACGAGGTTCAGAAGTTAGACCATGAAGTGTGGAATCATAAGATGGTGGGCTCGGAGATTGAAGAGTACACCGTTAGGCGTAATGAGCTGGCGGTGATGTGTCCTGATTTGCACACACCGGAGTTCAGGAGGATTGAGCACTACCTTTCTAGGTTGGTGCCGGAAGTCCGTAGCTTGGTAACTACTAATGATTCTGCCAAATTTCAAGGTACGGTTAGGTTGGCTCATAAGCTAACTAATCAGAAGGTTCAAGAGGGTGTCTTGCCTCCGAGGGGTGCAGCTCAGGAAGCCCCTGATAGCAACAAGAGGAAATGGGAGAGTGTGGGAAGGAATTCGGCTCCGGTTCAGTCTCAGCAGGTGAAGAAGTATGAAGCATCTGGGTCATCGTCTGGGCAGAAGCAGGATGGTTATGTTGGGAAGTATCCTAAGTGTAGCAAGTGTGGGTTTCATCATTAGGGTATTTATGAGCGGTCTCATTGTCATCGATGCCAACAGATTGGGCATCATGCCAAGGATTGTAGGGTTAATCTCCAGCCATCTCAAGCTCGTGCTGTTGTTCCTGCTCCCGCTTCTCAAGGGAATCCAGGAAAGCCTGGTTGTTTTAATTGTGGTGAATCGGGACACTTCAAGCGTGATTTTCCTAAGATGAAGCATGGTGAGACTGGGAAGAACTTGGCGGGTAATGGAAACAACGGGGGTGGCGGCAGGAACGCGCGCGCCTTCATGATTGGTTCGAGCGAGGCCCGAGAGGATCCTGACACTGTTACCGATACGTTTCTTCTTAATGATCGCTATGCTTCGGTTTTATTTGATTCTGGTGCCTATAAGAGTTTCATATCTGTTGAGTTTAGTCAGTTGCTTGATTTTGTACCTACACCTTTAGAGGCTAAGTACTTGATAGAATTGGCCGATGGTAAGAAAATCGAAGCGACGCATGTCTTTAGGGAGAGTCGGCTTGAGTTGTTGGGTTTGTCTTTCCCAATCCCCATCGATCTTATGACGGTGTCCTTAGGTAGTTTTGATGTCGTTGTGGGTATGGATTGGTTGTCCTTATATCGCACCGAGATCGTTAGCTTTAATAAAGTCATTCGACTTCCCCTCCCGAATGGAGAAATTCCTTTTGTGCATGGTGAGAAGGGCAGTGTCCCTTGAGTATCATTTCTTGTATGAAAGCTTATAAGTATCTTTGAAAAGGGTATTCTGCCATTCTGGCTCTTGTTTCGATTTCGTTAGAGGAAGAGAAGAAAATTGAAGATGTTCCGGTCGTCTGTGATTTCCCTGATGTATTTCCTGAAGATTTACTTGGCCTTCCCCCTCAGCGTTAGGTTGAGTTCGGTATTGATCTTGTACCTGGTGCAGCCCCCATAACTCGAGCCCCATATCATCTTGCCCTTCCCAAGATGAAGGAATTATCTAACCAGTTGCAGGAATTATTAAAAAAGGGTTTTATCCGGCCTAGTTCATCCCCGTGGGGAGCCCTTATCTTGTTTGTTAAGAAGAAAGACGGAAGCCTGCGTATGTGTATCGATTAGCGTGAGTTGAAGAAAGTGACCACCAAGAATCGCTATCCTCTTCCTCGCATCGATAATTTGTTTGACCATCTCCAGGGTTCTAGTTTTTATTCGAAGATTGATTTGAGGTCGGGATACCACCAGTTGAGAGTCCATGAAGGACCGCTTTTCGAACTCGCTATGGCCGTTTTGAGTTCTTGGTCATGCCTTTTGGTCTCACCAATGCACCAATGGTGTTCATGGATTTGATGAATCGTGTTTGTAAGCCTTGTCTTGATAGGTTCGTTATTGTGTTTATTGATGATATTTTGATCTATTCCAAGAGCGAAGTGGACCACGACGAACACTTGCGTCTAGTTTTGTAACTCTTGAGATGAGAGCGGCTTTATTCGAAGTTCTCGAAGTGTGACTTTTGGTTGCGTGAAGTTCAATTCCTTGGTCATGTGGTTAGTGAAAAAGGAATTCATGTCGATCCAGCTAAGATAGAGGCCATCAAGGATTGGGAAGCACCAAAAATGCCAACTGAGGTGCGGAAATTCCTGGGTATTGGGGGCTACTATCGTCGTTTCATTGAGGGATTTTCGAAGATTGCTCAACCCCTCACCTCTCTTACCTAGAAAGATAAGAAGTTTAACTGGGGAGATTCGCAAGAGTTAGCGTTTCGAACGCTGAAGCTTAAGCTTTGTTCTGCTCCTATCCTATCCTTTCCTGAGGGCACAGATGATTTTGTTGTCTATTGTGATGCTTCTATTCAAGGTCTCGGTTGTGTGTTGATGCAACGCGAGAAGGTTATTGCGTATGCTTCTCGTCAGCTTAAGGTTCATGTGAAGAATTATACCACCCACGATCTGGAATTGGGTGCATTTGTTTTCGCTCTGAAGATCTGGAGACATTTCTTATACGGTACCAAGTGAACCATTTATACCGATCACAAGAGTCTTCAACATATCTTCGATCAGAAAGAGTTGAGCATGCGACAACGTCGCTGGGTCGAACTCCTTAATCATTATGATTGTGTTATCAAGTACCATCCTGGCAAGGCGAATGTTGTGGCAGACGCCTTAAGTAGGAAGGAATCCATTAAGCCTCGTTGTGTTCGAGCTTTGTAGCTCACCATCCATTCCAGTTCGCCTGACCGAATCCATTCTGCACAATAGGAAGCTTTGAAGGAGGAAAACCTTAAAGCTCAAACTATGTATAGCGCTGATAAGCACCTTGAGCTCAGGTCTGATGGCCTACATTATTTTGCAGAACGTGTTCGGGTCCCTTTGTTTGGGGGTTTGCGAGAGCTTGTTAGGATGAACCTCCCAAATCCCGGTATTCTATTTATCCTGGCTCCGATAAGATGTATCAAGATCTGAAGATACTCTATTGGTGGCCAAATATGAAAGCTGATATAGCTTCGTATGTGAGCAAGTGTCTGACCTGTGCTAAGGTCAACGTTGAATATCAGAAGTTTTCAGGTCATCTTCAACAACCTGAAATCCCTGAATGGAAGTGGGAACGAATCTTGATGGACTGTGTGACCAAGCTTCAGAGGTCACCCAATGGTTGTGATATGATTTGCACACTTCCTCGCTATCAAGGAGACCGACAGTCTTGAGCGGTTGGCTTGTATCTATCTAAAGGAAGTGGTCTCTCGGCACGGGGTGCCTGTTTCTATCATCTCTGATCGTGATCCTTGTTTCGCTTCGCGGTTCTGGAAATTGTTGCATAATGCATTGGGTACTCAGTTGGATATGAGTACAGCTTATCATCCGGAAAATGATGGTCAGAGTGAGCGGACAATTCAAACGCTAGAAGACTTGCTTTGGGCATGTGTGATCGATTTTGGCAAAAGTTGGGAGAGTCATCTACCGTTGGTGGAATTCTCTTACAACAACAGCTACCATTCTAGCATCAAGGCAGCTCCGTTCGAGGCTCTTTACGGATGGAAATGTCAATCACCTATTTGTTGGGCGGAAGTGGGTGAGAGTCAACTCACTGGTCCGGAGCTTGTGTACGAGACTTCAGAGAAGATCGTACAAATTCGTAATCGCATGGCAGCGGCTCGGGATCGTCAGAAGAGCTATGCCGATCATCGTCGCAAACCGCTAGAGTTTCAAGATGGCGACAGGGTTCTCTTGAAAGTCTCGTCGTGGAAGGGCATTATACGTTTTGGGAAGTGTGGTAAACTGAATCCTCGATATGTCTGAATGTTCGCAATTCTGGAACGGATTGGACCGATAGCATATAGGCTCGACCTACCGGCTGAACTCAGTAACATTCATAATGTCTTCAATGTTTCAAATCTTAAGAAATGTTTGGCTGATGAATCTCTCATTGTTCTTCTCGAGGAGATCAAGGCGGATGATCGTCTGCGTATCGTTGAGGACCAGTTGAAATCTTGCATCACAAGATTCGTAGCCTTCGTCGGAGTAAAATCCGTATCGTTAAAATTTGTTGGAATTCAAATTGTGGAGCGGAGTTCACGTGGGAGCGGGAGGATCAAATGAAAGCTAAGTATCCTCATTTGTTTCCTAAGCATGCACTGGAACCAACATCTGATACTGTTGAGGCTGAGTGAATTTTGGGGGCGAAATTCCTTTCAACAGGGGGATGATGTAGCAACCGGAATTTTTTTTTCTTTTCTTTCGTTTCTTCCTTTTCGGCGTTGAGCAATTTTCAGGACGCAAATTCTTTCAACAGGGGGATGATGTGACACACGACAAACTCATGTTAGTAACTTTTGTCAAACTAGTAAGTCTACATTAGCGAGTCATGCATATATAATACTTAACTGGGTCAGTTGAGTCGTTATGATGGTTCGGGGAATTATCGGGAGAAGTTACAATGATCCAGGAATCATCGGGAGAAGTTACAATGATCAAGGGGATCATTGGGAGTCGGTCCATAACCATGTGTACAAGGATTGGTGATTTGTAGAATCGCCGGATTTAATGCACACACGCAAGTCTCGAGTCCCGGGGATTGGTGAACGGATGTGAACATGTTAGTTATCAAGTATTATGTGTTTATAATCATTATATAACTTGTCGGTAAGTGAATATGTGCTTATATGTGTTAAAATAGTGTTTAACGGGCCGAAAATGCAAATTAGCTTGCAGGGGGCTTTTAGGAATCCTAATTGCCACCTGTAGGGGCGAGTAGGAAGCTACTCGCCACCCTTAGTGGGCGAGTAGGCTTCTACTCGCCTGCAAAGGGGGCGATTAAGATTTCCTAATTGCCACCTGCAATCCCTACTCGCGTGTAATATCAGGAACGACTAGAACCAACTATAAATACCACACCTGACTTGTAAAACATTATTTGTGAAACCCTAACTCGCCCCAAACCTCTCTCACACCATACTTAACCTCTGGAATTCGTTTTTGCCCTAAATCTACCATTTCCAAGCCTTAACATCATTTCTAGCAAAACCTAAGGTGTGTTATTTATGCTAAGCTTTTGTAACCTTGTTATTTTGATCCCTAAAGGTCCAGACCTGGTTTTGTGAATTTTGTGTCTTTGAAAACTTTGGAAAAACAGTTTTAAAACAAGTCAAATCTTTCATATGAGTTCTATGTGATGGATTCATGCAAAGAACGGTTTTTGATGATTAAAACATGGGGATTCTTGTGCGTTTGATGTTTTACTGATATGAATAAGTTGTTAGGATGATTATCTAGGAGTTTGAAGGTTGTTTGATGTGTTTTGATGATAACATGCGTTTTGAACCGTTTGGGTGATTTATGAGGATTTAGGATGTTATGGATTGGTTTGATGATTCCTTGATGTTAGGGTTTATACCAGAATGATGCAACAACAGTAGGATGACGATTTGCAATGTGATTATGTAATGAAATCTGATCATTTGTCATTTAGGGTAAGTTATGCATGCTTTGATGTGATGTTTCCATAATATTATTCCATTTTGGAATGCTTGCAATTAGGGTGTTAGACTGATAATAAATTGGGGGTTTTCATTTAGGATATGTTGCTTGATGATTTGGGATTGATGTTGGGTGTTTTTACATGTTTCCGATCTGATTTGGAGGGTTAAACGCACGAAAAGTAGCTCCTGGACTGCGGGGAGCGAGTAGGATCCTACTCGCCTGTCCAGGGGGCGATTAGGATCCTAATCGCAACCTTTATGGGCGAGTAGGCCCCTATTCACTTGAAGTAGGGGCAATTAGGAATTCTAATTGCCTGCTTGATTCCTAATCGCGTGTTTTGATGCCTAGTCGTGTGTTTTGCTGTTGTAAGTGTATTCTAAGATCCCGAAACATGGTTTAACACCTAGGAACATATTTAGAACTCTGTGGCATGCTTAGAAACCTGATAACACGTGTTGGACTCGTATATGCAATATGTGAACTGTATGCAAGACTTGGTGGACTATTGTGTATGTGAAGTGCATAGTTGCATATGATTACTTGGTTACTTATTTGTGGCTAACACGTGGGATGCCGGGTCACCAATGGGATGTCGGCCTTGTCTTGTGTGGTCAGGTTAACTTTCAAACATGTTTTCAAATACACTTGGTTATGGTCTGGAAACTTGGGGACTATTTGACTTGCGGGTTAATATTCCGGGTACTCATATGCATTTAGTGATAGGTCGCCAATTCCAGGGACTGTCATTGCGTTGTCGGTTGGTTATTAAGAAGAAGGCAATCAAAGGTGAGTTTCACAGCCCCACTTTTACCGGTTTTACTTTCGGGGGAGGAACATGCCATGTAATCGTATTCTTAAAAACTTATATCATTCTATGGTCGGCTTTTGGTTACTATACGGTTTGTTAAAGTCCCGGGGAAACCGTGAATGTGCGGGGTAGCACAACGGGGGAAATGTGGATAGATCTATTGGGCGTGACCTGTCCCACTCGTTGGTTGGGAGCCGGTCGGGTGCATATTGTCTCGACCTATGTCCTCTTGTATTCATTATTCGGGCAGGAGTATACTTGTATTCGTATTCATGTATTCGTGTTCGGTAATGGTTTTCCAATCGTAGTAGTAGCAGGACTTGCGCCTAGCTAGCGTACACATGACATAGTATTGACAAGATTGAATTTGGTACACTTTGGAAATGTTTTATAAAACCTGTGAACTCTCCAGCATTATATGTTGACGTCTTTTTGGTATGTTTTCTCAGGTCGCTAAGGTACGAGCATTTGGACTAGGTGCACGGGTCTTGCATTGGCGTCTAGGGTCTTCTAGTTGCATGTTTTAAATAAATATTTAAGACTACGTTATTTCATTTTGGTTTGTAAACATGATTTCGCTTCCGTTATCGGTTTTATGTTATTAAGAACTTAATGTTTTGGTTCACATATTTTACATGTTGCCGTTTATTGTGACCGTTGACTTGGATCCTGGTGTGTCACGCACCTCGCAGTAAAACCCCGCATGTGGAATTCGAGGGTGTGTCAATATATATATATATATATATATATATATATATATATATATATATATATATATATATATATATATATATATATGTATATATAGGGTTAGGATCCGTTGAGAACTTGATGAGTTGTGAGAACTCGCGAGAACTCGACGTAAAATGCCAAAAAAATAATTTTTTTTGCACACTAGTGTAAAAACACGTAAACGCCGCTGTAAATATTTTTTATAAAAAAATACATTAACTTACACAAATTACACCTGTGTAAGTGATTTTCATCCCCATGTAAGTATATTAATATTTTATTCATTAATTTATTGTTGTTTAATTTTGGACCACATATTCATTTTGTATTATAATAAGTGTGTGGTTATAAAGTGAGCTCCTATGGTTCTCACAACTCATAGGAGTTCTTAAAATATCTAGATCCTGTATATATATATATACACACAATATATATACACACACATTTAGGTAGATTTATGTGTTTTTTGAAAATATATGCACATAATACTTTTAAATACTTAGAAATTTGTGGAATTTAAAAAAAAACCACCGCCTAATACCCGCCTAATCCCGCCTTATCACCAAAACGCCTAGGATCTCGCCTAGGGCTTATTTCCTATATTTGGTCTCGCCTTGCGCCTAGGCACTGCCTAGGTGGTCCCCTTTTACAACATTGATAATAAGTATCTAATGTCAATCCAATAAAGTTCTTCAAATCATGAAAATAGTCACCCCGTTAAACTAAGGAAAATGATCAAATACAAAGTATGATTTTTGTAGGAAGGATAGATATGATTTTAGTCCATTAATCTTGGATTCAGAGTGTTACATTAGTTTGATAGAAAAACTTATATACGGAATGTGGAGAATGGCATAAAGGAAGTGGCCATATTTGTTGATTTTCTCGCATCAATGCAAGGCACATGTCAATCCCTACATCATTTTAAAACGTCTATAAAGCTTTCATACGATAAGTGCTTTATAAAAATACCATGATAACGATAGTTTTTTTTTATCTTTAATATGAGTATAATATTGCTATATCAAAAATAAAATAAATTGTTACGTGTTAATTGTGGTTTTTGTACTTCATTGTATTTTCTACTCATCCGTTGTGTTATTAGTCTACAAACGTTTGTTATAATAAGTTAATTGTGTTTTTTTAGTCTGCACATGTTTTAACTCTGTCCGTTGTGTTTTTTAGTATGATTTTCATTATACTTCACGTTGTTAACTGTGTTTTATGCAACTATGTTCTTGAATATTTTTTAAAGTATAACACCAGTATAGTTAAAATATAAAAAACGCTAGATATTATGTGTGTTATTAGTCTATTCATTGCGGGTTTTTGGTCTGCACATGTTTCAACTATGTCCATTGTGTTTTTAGTTTGATATCCATTGTGTTCTAGTCTACTATTTACTTTGTTTTTAATGTGTTGTCAATTGTGTTTTAGTCTGTTGTTCATTATGTTCTTACTTTGTTATTGATTATGTTTTAGTCTAATGTCTTTTGCGTTTTTAGTTTGATAACTTCTCGTTTTTTACGTTATGTCCATTGTGTTTTATATAGTTGGGTTTTTGAGATTTTTATTCAAAAGTATAACTATAGGGTACTCATATTAAACATAAAAAATGCTTGATTTTTGGTATAAATTTTTTAAATGATGTATAAAAAAGTTACATACTAATAAAAAGTGAGAGGGGCGGGGGAATAGAATGTGACTTGTATGTACGTGTTTGTTGATATGTGATAAACATGTGCATATTCTTTTGCTTCTACCATTGTATCACAAATCCCAATAGTGTTACAAAGAAAGCAGGCAAAAACAGACTAGGATCTCAAATAAACTCTCACCGTGTTTAACACTAGAAAAAATGCATAAAAAATAAAACGTAAACAACTAAAACACTTTATAAAATTTCGAAAAGCCAGTTTTATATTGTATTGAAATGAGGGGATCATGTATTTAGGGATGCTTGTTTGGTTGAGAGGTTGAAATGAGCAACCCAATCAAACTATATTATTATTCGTGTCAAATATTTTGACCCGAACCTATACACATGAAAAATCGGGTCAATCCGAACCGATCCGTTTAACTCTTTTTTTCTAAATGAGTCATGCATGTTGACAATTATAAACGGGTTATTGGGCTGTAAGCATATTAGCAGTAAAAGTTTAATAGGTTATTATGACTAACTATATAGTATTTAAATAAAACTTATAATAAATTGTAAAAGTGTATCTTCAAAAAAATTGAAAACGAAAACGAAAATATTACTTAAACGGGTTACGAGTCTACTCATTTTTATAAGGGTAAACCTGAACCTGACATGTTTTTAAACACGCAAACCTGAACAAGACCCGTTCAAATGACTCGTGTTATTTGTCACAAAAACCTATTTTTTTCGTGCGTGTTAGAAATTATTTTATAGACGTATTTAACCATAATATCAAGTTAAGTTATTTGATACATATGATATGTTTAGTTTATTTTTTTTTTGTATACTGTTTATACTGATTGAACTTTTATACATCAGATAACAAAATCGCTCTTAAATGCTAAGCGGAAATGAATTTGTATATAAACACAACGAATTTTCGTAAAATGATTGTACAACCTTCTAAGGAACTTTTCATTAAAAATTAACAAAATAAAAAAAAGATTTGTCTACTTGGTAGTTTGTAAATTAAGAGGAGTTCACCTGCTCCTCTAGTGTCACTGTTGGGCAGTCCACCAAACATAGTTCTCTAAATTTTATCAATTTTAAATTAAATACTGGGCGACTTTCTTACACCAAGCAATTAAAGTTTTTATAACCAGTTTTTTACCTATCGTGAAAATCCTGTTAGAGTTGTTGGTTAACGGTATGAAAATGATAAACTCAACTTACTAATACTACCGTTATGTATCATCCAAATTGTATAATGAGTCAAACTTTACTTTATTTTTACTTATTTGTATCTTGTATATATTATTAATTGAACTAAAGTTATCAAAATTTGTAATGAGTGATCTCTAGTTATTGTTTACCACCTGAAATGGTATTTTGTTAACTCAATTTTTTCAAAATGACGTATGTTTTGGTATTCAGTTTGGTGATAATAGTGTAAAATTAAACCTTACAATTTTTCTTGGTTCACCGCTTTAAAATATGTATGTATAGTTATACCAAAGCATAACAACCTTGCTTTATATCTCCAACTTTCCCACCAAATTATCAATGTCACAATCAAAACATAAATTTTTGTTTTTGTTATACTTAAAATAATGGACATGAAAAAAAGTAGTCTATGTTATTATGTGTCAATACACTCGAAATACTATTCTTTTTGTATTTCTTATATTTAGTTGCAAATAACGTATATTTTTAAAATTAATTTCAATAATTTTTTAACAAAATAATAATACGAACTTTTAGTGATAACATTTTATAAAGACAACTTCTATAACAACATTAACATGTTAAAAAAGTGTCAATTTCACAACTTTCATAAAATTAATTATGTACGTAACTTTATCCACATTTTCAAGTTACATAAGATCATAGCAGTTAAATTGCATTGATTAAGGTTAGTTAAAAAAAATTGATAGAGGAGTGTTGTTTGGGTCACGCGGCTTATATAAATATTTTTGTTACGAAATCAAAATAGGTAATAGCGACATAGTCTTTGTTGATGGCAATATTATCACACTACATAAAATTACACCGGACTATATGTCAAAGAGTCCAAATTGCTTGATAATTACATGCTAATAGATAACCCATGCGTTGCAGCGATATTTTATTTGTGTAAGTTTTTTTTTTATGTGTGCATGTCGTTGTCGTCGATCCTACCAGCTTAGATCAGGTGATACCATAAAAGAAAAAAAATAGAAACTTAACACTTAACATTTAATAACAAACATACAATTTAAGTAATAATCAAATCGAACACAAAGAGACATAAACCGTGGACGTTAACCTAATCCAAACCACTTACCAGAGCATAATAATGGCCATAAATCCTACGTTATGTGTTCGCTAAACTCAGCCGGGGTTATCTTCTTTCAAAATTATACACACCTGAATGGCCGATTTGAAGAGACTTCAATTTCAAGAAACTGACCATAGACGTTAACCTACTCCAAACCAATGCCCATAAATCCTATGTTGTGTGTCCGCTAAACTCAGTCAGCGTCAGCTTGGTTCAAGATTATACACACCCGAATTACCGATTTGAAAAGACTGGGATTTCAAGAAACTGATTACACGAATACATGTGATTTTCTATTGTTGAAGAGAACTGAACTGCTGATTGAAAGTGAATGTGAAACTCTAATGGATAAATCAAGAACGTTTGAACAAACAGGAGGACCAGGGGCAGTAAGGGGGGAAAAGAACAAGGATTTGAATAAAGACCTTTCATCCAACATCTAAAATTATGTGTAACATTACCTTTTTAGTCATCATATTTGATTAATAATGTATTATAGGTTATGTCCTTGTAGTTAACTCCTATGTATTTACATAATTTATTGTAAGGATTATTAAAAGTTGTTCTATTTAAAACTGTCTAAGTATACGAAAGTATGCATGTCTGACGTAGGTTATCACGGTCTAGTCAAAAACAATTTATAAAGATTACTTCTCGACTCACAAATAAATGCAATATATGGAAAGTCTAAAGGCGAAAATGCTAGATTTAATTGTCACAATTTTTATAGCTTTTATATTTTTTTGACAAATAATAATAAAATTCAAATTTGATGTTTGCAGATTTTTATAAAACTAAAATGACAAGATTTCTGATTTTAACAATGAATTTAAAGAAGTAACTTTCACCCAGGATCCTATTTATATATTTTGCTACCGATTCATACGATAATAGATAACACCCCCGTCACGAGGCCTTGGAATTTAGGACAAAAATAACAAACTAAGGATTGCTTCTTAAGACTCGCAATACAACCTAGTTGTCCAAATACTAATATTGATCAAAATCCTAGTGAGGCAAGGTATCACAGTGGCAGATAAATTGATCAAATGCAAGCAAAGTTTATTCAAATCCACAGAAGTAGTCAAGCTATACTAGTTCATACAATAATCATAGAATTAATTCGGATTACAAAAACATACAAATATTCACCCGGGGAAAGCTACTGTGGAAGGATTTAGCTCCACATGATGGTGCCAAAACCTTCAGTGGTGTTGTTTCTTGATTCCATAGCTTCTAGGAAGTAGAACCGAATGACTTGGAGTGATTTTGGTGTAGGAAATGGTTAGTAACCGTAGTTGGGCTCTGTTCTTCGTCTTCCCCGTTCATTTTTAATAAGTTTGCGAGTGCAGGAACAAGCTGGAAAGCGAACAGCTCAAAATCGCAATAACTTTGCGTCGCGGACCGCGATGGATTCAATAAATCCATAGCGGTCCGCTATGGAATAAAGAATTGCCTGGAATTATAAAACACGTCGTGGACCGCCTGGGAATTAATAATTCCCTCGCGGCCCGCGAGCGAGGTTTGTGCTGCCAAATTATAATTCCGTTGACGTTTTCGTCCGTTTCGCTCACCGATTCCCGTTCCGGCTCGTATGCTCTCGCTTAAGACTCGTAATTTCATCGTTTTAGCACATTATTCGTCTTTTCCATCATTCTCGTTATAGTATCGAACTCCGGGGAATTCTACACACAAACAAACATAAAAACAAATTAAACTATAAAGATGTGGTCCTTCCAGCCTCACATCAATGTCACATGAGACTTTATGTGTCGCGAAAGTGTTGTTTACGTGAAAATGTTGTAGATGAAACTTAGATGTTGTGCATGATAGTGTGTTAAACGAAAGTTGTATTTTGTGGCTTTAATCGATTTATGAGATTTGTATTTCTAGGACTATATATGTATGCCGAGATGTAATAGGGGTATTGTAATAACATTGTAAATGAATATCACTATATTGAATACAAATCAAAATGTATTCAACTTGTTTTTTCCTCTTCATATCATGCTTATGTGTAAGTTTTTTTTGCTTCTGTTCACGTAGTTGTATTCATATCAAGTTAATGTTTCAGCCGTCATGGTAGACTGATTCTGCAAATCTCTAGTTATTTATATTTTGAATTACGATTTTTAGAATACCAAAGGGACTAATAATTGGTGTTGGATCCCTCGACTTTCTACATTAAAAATCCTTTGTATTAATCAAATTTGTTTTTGACCAAATATTGACAATATTAGTTCTTACCCGAGAAATTAGTTCTTGTAAGTTTCTACTTCACACTTAATTCATCAGAATTGAAGAAATATGCAGCTTTTGCCATCGATACGTGCTTAAATGTATGGCTACAGGTCATTAAAAACATTTCAAAACCTTTTTGCCTACTTTTAGTCACACAATTCATTTACTCATGTAACCATTGTATAGTTATTCAAAACCTTGAGCCACACTATAAGAAAAAAAATGTGGCATTTACTAGCCACACTCGAAAAGTGTGGTTAAACGTGACAAACTGTCATGGTATTTGTTTGATTTTAGATTCAGGTGACCAAAATCACATCTTTTTTAAACCTTTAGGCACGCTTTTCGGGAAAAAATGTAACATTTACTAGTCACAATCGAAAAATGTTGTGAAATGTGACCAACTGCGACAGTTTTTTATTTAAAGATGTTGCTAAAAGCTATTACCTACGTATAACCACTTATACTAGTTTGTGTGACCAAAGAATATGGTTTATTAGCCACATAGTAAAAGAAACAAATTTAGTAACTATAAGTATTTTATGGTCATATTTAAGGTTTTTATGTGTGGGTTGAAGTTATTAGTGGTGATGGCAAAAGAAAAAAAATATGACTATTAGTTTTCTATGGTCACACTTTAATTGCTTCATGTGACCATCTTTAGTAACCCACATAAATACTCAAAAGAAAAAAAAATGTAACATTTACTAGTCACGCTCAAAAAGCGTGGTCAAATATTACCAAGTGTCATAGTATTTGTTTAGTTTTTTATTCTAGTGACCAAAAACCATCCTTTTGAAATGTTTAGCAACACTAGAAAAAAGGTGGCATATGTGACCAATTACCATGGTATTTGTTTGATTTTATGTGTGGCTAAAATTTTGAGCCAGTCGCGATAAAATATTTATGTGTAGCTGTAGGTAATAAATAGAATCAGAAGATGAAAATGCTTTGTCTTTCCCAGTTATAAGCAGACATTGCTATAAATCCCTAGCTACGATCATAATATGTTACACTACCTACTCCATAAACAGCCCAAAATGGTTTTATCACCTTCAAAATGGCAATGAGATTACGATCAGGAGATCCATGTAGACTGCGATCAGATATACAGTAGGTAAGATTTTCTTTTATGTTTAACAATTTGGTTTTCATAAGCTATATGTGACATTTTGATCCTATATTTTGAAACTTTAGTGCACAAACGGAGGTTGTTTACCTTCAAAATTCCATCAGAGGAGCATATGAAGACCCAAATGAGAATACATTGGAGGATGTGTAAACTACGATGCATCATCATTAACTCCTCACTATAATCAAGAAAACAATATATATTTTTAACATGCATGAACAAATTAATTTGACATTTAGTTTGTAATATTTTGTTAATTATATTAGATCTTATAGGTGATGCACGTGTTTGGTAATCTTTGGGTATTTGGTTGATGTGTTATCGGCTAAACTGTAATCAATTGTGTATTTGGTTGATGTTTGTATTTGTTAGGATCTGAGTTATTTGTTATGAAAGTTAATAAATGAAACAGTAAATGAATGATTGATATAAATTAGAATGCAACGGAAATAACTTTAATTCATAACAATACAGGAGAATGTTTTCAGCAAATACTTTTCATTAATCAACACAGATTAACAGTACTAGTATAAAACTACCCCTCGGTCTGGTCACTCAAATTTGTTCATTTATGAATGTGTGTTCTGAGTGTTGATAGAACAGTACAAGCACTACTCTATTTATATTGCATTCTAAACATCTATTGTGATCAAGTTGACATTACCTATACAAAGACAGCTAATCGATCGCACTAACTAACTTAAAAGTTCTGACACAGAAACACTAACTGACACTGTTCTATTAGAATAACATATGTTGATCATCATCTGTTGGTGACATCTGTTGATCAGCATCTGTTCTTCATCATCTGTTGAAGCCTAGCTATTGTTGTGGGTCTAACAGACATAGTGTCTTCTCAGCAGACCTTTGCTTCAACAGTTGTTTCAGTTCTTCATCATATGTTGTTCTTAGCAGACTTTGTGTTTAGCAGACCTTTCATCTGCAGCTGTTGTGCAACAGACTTTACATCATCAGTTGTTATGTCTTTGTTATTGGGAGGATCTGTTCAAGTACTGTTTTATTATGGACCATAAGTTAGCATATTTTGGCTTTCCAATCATCTGTTTTCTTTGATAACTTTCAACAGTATTGCCATTTAGGCAATATACTTTGTCATATGTTTGCATTAGGCAATATACTTTGTCAAGAGGAACACAATTCTAGAAATTTCACTCCACAACCTAGCCAAGAATAATGAGAAGACTTTGCAGTTGAAGTTGTCTTGTTTATGCTTATTTTTGGTGTTATCTTACTGTTATTGTTATTAAATATGTCATGTTACTTTTGGATGTTTGTTTTTAAACAATACGTAATTTGACCAAACTTGGGTGAACAAAGAATGTAGGTTGAATGGTATAATATATATATATATATATATATTGTTGGGTTCAGTTGAGACCACAGTTACCAGAACAAAGACTTTTTGTAGCTTATTTTGTAGTTTGATAGTTAGAGGACTAGTTATGTAATTCTTTGTTAGTTTATGTGTAAACCCTAGAGTGTGAACTTAGGAGATGGGCACTGCGAACTTAAGCTTAAGTTCGCAGTCCATCAGGTGCTCACTATATAAAGTTCACTCATATGCACACTCTAGGTTAGGGTTTTTGGTTATCTTTCATTACACAAGAATATTGTAATCCATGGTGCTTTGAAGATCTATTGTTAATGGAATCAAACGTTTTGAGTTTCTTGTGTGTCGGTTTTACTTTGTTCATCTAGTTTCTTTTAGTTTTCATAGATTAATCACTTAAGACACCTAAACAATAGGTGTTTCTAAGTGCTAACAATCTTGTGCACTTGAAGATCTAGTAATTTTGGGACTACAATTTGGTATCAGAGCCTCTGTGCTCGAGATTGTATCTATCTAAAGATATCAAAACCCTCCTTGTTAGTTTTTGCTATCAAGTTTTTCAAAAATTTTGTGTTTATCAAACTTTGAATATTTTCACTAGATTTTGCCTTAAAATCTCGTGAACAAGTGTTTCTAAGGTGTTTAAAAGGTATTATTTTCAGTAGAAACATCATTCAAGAACTTCAGATCAATTGAAAATCTCTTGGACATGTTTCTGATATGATTTAAAATTTTTTCAGCCGTAAGTGCGAACTTATTGTGCGAACTTAGCTCATAAATTGAGTACTTGTTTCAAAAGTTGAGTGCTTAGCTCATAAGCTGTGTACTTATTTCTTGCTGTGTGCACTTAAAGTGCGAACTTAGCTCATAGAGTGTGAACTTGTTTCTTGCTTGTGAGTACTTGTTTCAAAAGTTGAGTACTTAGCTCATAAGCTGTGTACTTATTTCTTGCTGTGTGCACTTAAAGTGCGAACTTAGCTCATAGAGTGTGAACTTGTTTCTTGCTTGTGAGTACTTGTTTCAAGAGTTGAGTACTTAGCTCATAAGTTGCATACTTGACATTTCAAGGTGTGCACTTATTTCAGCCACAACTGCGCACTTGTCTAAAAGTGTGAACTTGTGTCTGTGTGAGCATTTAAATTTACACAAGGCTTTACAGCTTTCTCTCTCCTGGCACCACAACTAGGGTTTCTGCATACTTATCTGGAATTTCTAGTTGGGGTGCGAACTTACTGAAAAGGTGCATTTTCTGAGCACTTGGCTAGGGTTTCTGCGAACTTAAATCTTAAACGAGAGTTTAAGTGTCTGTGTACTTATACTAGTACGCAGGCTGATCCGTCAAAGACTGAGCACTTGTGCTGCTCTGACTTGGCTGAACTGCGAACTTAAGCCAGAGTGTGTACTTAGTGACTGCGAACTTAGTGACTGCGAACTTAGTGACTGCGAACTTAGTGACTGCGAACTTGTGGACTGTTTGAATTTTCAAGGACTTTGGACTGTAACTTGCTAATCTAATTAATCAAAACCCTAAAATCAATCTAAAATCAACCTTAATCAATGGCTGGTAACAATAACAACTTAACCATGAATCCTATAACCCAAGCTGAACTGGAAATTGAAACCATAACCCACATTCCCAAGTTGAAGGGTGTGGAAGATTATGGAACATGGAAGAATCGCATGAAAGCCTTCTATTATGTGAATGATTTTACCCAATGGACCTCTGTTCAACTCGGACCACACCTCCCAATGAGGACCACAGAGGCAGGAGAGGTGTTCAACACTGATCCAACTACTTATACACATCTTGACAAGCAGTTGATTCAACGTGATCACAAAGCCTACCATGTTCTTACCATGGCTCTGTCGAATGATGTTTTTAACATGTTCGAAGAGTATACCACTGCTCAGTCTCTGTGGCATGCCTTGTGTGACTACTATGAAGGAAATCAGGACATGATTCAGAAGAAGCAAGACATGGTTCAAAAGGAGTATGACATGTTTGGAAGCATTCGTGGTGAGAGCCTGACGTCACATATCGACAGGTTCATGAGTTTGTTGACAAAAATGAAGAAGGCTGGCATTCCTGTGAACAACCGTAATTCCATCAAGAAACTACTCGACTCTCTTCCAAAGGAGTGGAGTGTTCAATGTATGCTCATTAAGAAAGATTACTTGGATGCTCATTCCACTCTGGCAGATCTTATAAACACGCTGAAATCATTTGAAATGGACATCACAAAGAGAGAGATGAATCAAACAGTGTCAAAAGTTACTCCAAGCAGCTCTCTAAAGAATCTGGCTTTAATGACTCCAATTGGACAGAAGGCACTGGTGGTTGAAGACTTTGGCTGGGGGAAGGAAGCTGTTGCAGCTAAAGCAGATGTTAACAAAGCATTGATGGTAACGATATGCACCAAATCCGCAAATGGTGTAAACTCTGTGGAAGGATCTTCAGTGGGAGTGCCAAAAGGAGGAATGCAAGAGAGTGCGGGTCTAAAGAGTGTGTTGATAGCTGAGAAGACACCCACTGAGGAAACAGCTGAAAAGATGGAAAGTGCACCCAAGAAAGCTGAGGAGAAAGATATGGTAAACATTCCTCTTGAAATAAAATCAAAGCTGTGCTCACCTAGGTGCGTTACAGCTGTCGCATACTGTTTATCACACAACAGACGAGTTTTAAGAGAAATGGATGATATTCGTAAAATCAATTCTGAAATGAAAGAAAATGAGTGGGCATATCAGCGAAAGTTAAATGCAACTCTAGCTGAAATGCAAACTTTAAAAGAATTTGTGCTTAAGAAAGATTTTCTGATAAATGATTTAACCTCAAAACTAGAGAAATCTAGAAATGAGACAACTCGTCTTCAAATTGTTGTGGATAAATGGAATGTGAGCAAACAGGCTCATGCTGATATAATCGATTGTGGAAGACAATCATTCGTAAAGGATGGAATTGGGTATAAGGATAAGAATGGAATCGAAAGATCTCTATTCTTGCCCTTGAGCCAAAGTGAATACATACCCATTCCAACACCTCATCCTAAAAATGATCTTTTTGAAAACAAATGTGATGAATCTGAGTCAAATGCTAACATAAGTAAAAGCGATGCAGATGTGACCCAACAGGGTCGGGTGGAAGATGATGAGAGTTGTGGTGGGCAGACAATGGGGTTAGGACATCCAGGTGCCAATTACTCCACAGTGAATTGGTTCATCTGGAACAATGAAAAGTCTAAAAACAATTTGATTTCGGATGACTGTAATACTTTAATTAATATGGATGAATGTAATAGTTTATCTAGGCCGGATGACTGTATTAACTTGACTTCTAAACTAGATTTAAAGGGTGCTGTGGCCCCTGATGATAGGAAGAATCCTATCAGACGTTCAAATGTTTGTGTTGACAATGTTATGCCTGTTTGTGTTGATCTTAATGCTGCATTCTCTGATGATAAACATACGTGTAAACCACCTATGTTTGTACCAGAACTAAAGCTTAACAGGTTTGGGAAATTTCTCACTGAGGAAATCCCAGAGTTTATCCCTTCATCCACAGATGTATCAGGTTCTGAAGAATCACAAAGTGAAACAGGTAACTCAAGTTCTGAAGAATCACTAAGTGATACAGAGAGCAACATCAGCATACCTGACTGCAACACAAATGAAGAATCAAGTAGCAGCAAGGATGAATCATGTTCAAGAGAAAGCTCCTGCTCAAACAAGATCAAGAAAAGAACATCACAATCATCATCATCCAGATCTTCTCCAAAGATCAAGCCTAAACACTCAAAATGCTTTAGATGTGGAAAAGAAGGACATGTGGTCAAAAAGTGTCATTTAAAACCTAAACCACAAAATGATGTCAAAACTCAAAACTCTTTTTCTGATCAGATCAAAAATCTTCAAGAAACAGTAAAAAGTTTTGTTAAAACCACACAATTTTGGAAGAGAAAAGAGTCAATGATGGGTGAAAATCACGATAGATCAAAACTAAAACAAACTTGGATTCCCAAAGTCACTTGATTAAATGTCTGAGTCGTGATTGTACATAGATTTTCTTTAGTTTATCTTTGTATATTATTATTTTTTATATAATTTTTTTTTTGAGTTGGATGCTGTGCTAGTTTTCAGTCAAATCCCAAGCAATCTCATGAAACTGCAATCAAAAGGATCTTCCGCTACCTCAAAGGAACACCAAAGCTTGGTTTATGGTATCCTAAGAGTGATAATTTTGATTTAATCGCTTACTCTGATAGTGGTCATGCAGGTTGTAGAATTGATAGAGAATTTGTCTCTGGTGGTTGCAAATTTTTCGGGAATCGGCGTGTATCTTGGCAAAGCAAAATGCAGATAATAGTGTTTATCTCCACTGATGAAGCCGAGTACACTGTTGCGTCCAGTTGTTGATGTCAAGCTTTGTGGATCCAAAATCAGTTGCTGGATTACGGTTTGAATGTCATGAAAACCCCAATCTTCATTGATAATGATGCTTGTCGTGACATCGTGAAGAATCCTATCGACCATTCTAAAACACTACATATTGAGATCAGGATTCACTCTATTCGCGATGCTCACGATAAAGGATACATTCAAGTGTTATCCATTCATACTGCTGATCAAAAGGCATATATCCTCACAAAGGCTTTCGACAAAACTCGTTTCCTCCAATTGGTCACTTGGCTGGAAATGATAAATTTTGAATGAGCTCACATTATGTCATGGTGTTAAAAAAAAAAAAAAAAAAAAAAAAAAAAATCCTATTGTCATACAAAACAAGATTTTTGGGGGAGAAAGTATATCTCTATTGCAAATTAACAAGAAATGATAGGGACTAATCATATTTTGTCAGCATGTGAATAGGATCCAGAGGATGTTGCGGCTTCAAGCAACGACATGTCGGTAGATTCAGCTTGGAATCGAGTAAACTGCTAATAGGTGATTAACATAATAGATCTACACGGAAAGCTGGATTCCCACTGTGTTTTAGGTCTGCACAAGCTGAGTCCGGTCATACACAGGTTGAGAGATCAAAAGACACAGAAAATTTTGTGCATATGTAATCAAAAGACACCTAAGTGTGCAAGCTACCAATGCGGGGCTATTCAAACAAATGAGCAACAAAAGACACGCAATGTTAGTGACGTGCAAACATATAGATAGCTCAAAAAGCAATCAGATGATCATCTTCTCTGCTTATGGGAACATAGACCTGAAGCTCTCATCATCTGATTGACATAATGATCATCTTCTCTGCTTATGGAAACATAGACCTGAAGCTCTCATCATTATATCTCAATAAACCTTGAGGATTGGTAGGCTTACACCTAGCACAAGTGGGGTCCACTAACTTTCCGTCAATATTACCAAAACATGATAAATCTCATCACCAAACGTATGTTGAAAGACGAGAGGCATGGATTTAAGTGGACAAACATACCGACAGTTTTTCTTGGGCTGCAGCTATCCAACGGAAAGTTGAAATGTGATCTGGCAGGTATGGTTAGTATGATCTTGTATGCAAAAGGTGAGAAACAGTTAACCCCTCCTTGTTGTGTCTGTTTTTATTAAAAAAAAAAAAAAAAAAACACGTACAAAATATAAAAAGTTTAGGGGGAGTATTAAAATATGTGTTAGAATGTGAGATGTGTTTATTGCATATAATCCTGATCATCATCCAGTCTGTGATCAAGAACAGTGCAGGGGACTAGATTGTGAGATTCTTCGATCTGGTAGATGTATTCATGTTTTATCTGTTAGAGTTGATGTAGCTGTTTGGGAACACATTCAGAGTTGGAGCCGGTTAGACACTGCTGGAAGAAGGAATGCTATTTCAAAGAGCAGTAGATCCTGCTAAAGAAAGGAAGCTGGAGATGCTAGAAATTTTGGAAATGATCGAGGCTGCAGACAAAGAGAAGGAGCTTGGAGACAAAGACAAGGAAATTGCTAACAAAGACAAAGCTGACAATTAAAGAAAAGCAGCCAGAAACTCTGAAGCTCCAGAAGTGATAGTTCCAAAACAACCAGTGCGGGTAAAGCAGGAAGAAGGTGAATCGAGTGATATCTCGGTTTGAAGCTAACAGATGAAGATCTGGTATCTGTGGTCTAGGGGGAGTATTGTTGGGTTCAGTTGAGACCACAGTTACCAGAACAAAGACTTTTTGTAGCTTATTTTGTAGTTTGATAGTTAGAGGACTAGTTATGTAATTCTTTGTTAGTTTATGTGTAAACCCTAGAGTGTGAACTTAGAAGATGGGCACTGCGAACTTAAGCTTAAGTTCGCAGTCCATCAGGTGCTCACTATATAAAGTTCACTCATATGCACACTCTAGGTTAGGGTTTTTGGTTATCTTTCATTACACAAGAATATTGTAATCCATGGTGCTTTGAAGATCTATTGTTAATGGAATCAAACGTTTTGAGTTTCTTGTGTGTCGGTTTTACTTTGTTCATCTAGTTTCTTTTAGTTTTCATAGATTAATCACTTAAGACACCTAAACAATAGGTGTTTCTAAGTGCTAACAATCTTGTGCACTTGAAGATCTAGTAATTTTGGGACTACATATATATATATATATATATATATATATATATATATATATATATATATATATAGGGTCAAGATCCTGTACAAAATGTTTTTTTTTGTGAGAAGTGTGAGAAGGTATTTTGGCCATTGGATCATCTTAATCTATGGTGTGGATTAAGTGAGTGGCATTTTGGTAATTAATGTTATAATATTAATAATAACTTACATGGCTAAAGGGTATTAAAATAAATTAGACACCCACATTTAATTGATAGCTCTTAAAAAATGGAAACAACCATTTACTCTCATTTTTTCTCTCTCTCTCTCTCTCTCTCTCTCTCTCTCTCTCTCTATCCTCACCGTCAAGAAAACACACACACATCTAAACAAAAAATGTATACGTTAATTTTTTATTTTTTTTAAATGCATGTAACACTAAGATGGTGTTCATTGTGTATGACAGGTGGAAGAGAGGAGTCTAAGATGTAGCATTATCGAAATGGCTTTATTTGAAACTCAAGAAGGCTTACAACAACAAGAAAAATAGATATTATGATCCAACAAAATGTAAATTAAGAAAGATCCTGTACAAAAAAAACACAATCTGAGATGTGGCTGAAGAAGAACGAGATTGTGGCTGAAGAAGAACGAGAAGATTGTGGCTGAAGAAGAAGAGAAGCCGACGGTGTTTTATGTTCAAAGGAGAGTGGGACAAATCTGATATGTTATATACCGGTGATGTTCAAAGGATTATTGTCGTGTTTTATGTTCAAAGGATTTTTTGTGGTTTAGTGTTGTTTGAATTTAAAACACATTTTAAATGTATGTATAGTTGTGTTTTAAAGTACACCCTAGTGTGTTTTTTGAATGTGTTACTGATTGTGTATGATGAAGATAAAACACACTGGATTATGGAGAAGATGATGATAAAACACATGGGACTATAAAACACAAAGTTGAGAATATGGTGATAAAACACATGGGTATGAACGTAAAACACCTTCTGGATGAAGCAACACATAATATGACAAATGAATAACACATTCATTTAAAACTCCCTAGTATGAACGTAAAACACCACAATATGAGATTTGGATAATTGATGTAGTTGAATGTGAATGGCAATACGAGCAAAATGATTCTTTCTAAGAAATTAATAAAATTTGAGTAAATTCAAACAAATATCCCTAATAAAACTCTTATTTAATAACAAAATTAATTACACAAATTATCTCCTAAAATAAGCTTAACAACCCAAATTACAATGATGCCCCTCTAGTTAAAAAAATTGGCTGCCACATGTCACATCTAGATTGGTTCTCACACTTCTCACAAAAAATTGGTTTTGTATAAGAACCTAAACATATATATATATATATATATATATATATATATATATATATATATATATATATATATAAATGTCACATCCCATTTAGCCTTTATCCTTTTTAATTAAACCGTTGTGAAATCTGGTTAAAGTTAAGTCTAGAAGTTATTTTATTGTTTTGTGTTTTGTTTAGTTGAAAATGTATATATATATATATATATATATAAAAGAGTGAAGTATGGTTCAAAATGACCACCACCCCCCCCCCCCCAAAAAAAAAGAGAAGAAGAACAGTGTTGTTATGTGTATGGGTCACAATGATCCAAAGTTCTAGTGTTAGTGTGTTTGGAGTGTTTAGGCAACCTAACTATTTGGATATTCACCACCTTAGCCAGTCTTGTTTATATCCCTTATCCATACCCGTAACCTTAGCCAAATTACAACCGAAAAAGACCTCTTGATTAGTGCATTGTGTTTGTGTATTTGGTGGCGATTTGATTGCTATACAAGCTTATGGTAATGACGTGCATATTGGCTTTGAGCGTTCACATATAAACTAGTACATCTTGACTAGTCCAGAAATAAACCGAGAGGTATGATTAATTGCGAGGGGTGTGGATGCATGTGGACTAGAAACCCAAAGTATGTTAGGCTTGCTCAGGCAATGTCTTATTTATATCAATATTAATTGCTTGTTGGGTTATCAAACACAAGTCTTAAGAATTGGGCATGACTTTGGACCTTAACTCACATAAGGTATATAGATGTGTTGATGTCTTTGTTTAATTATTGTTGTAGTGTTATAAGAGAGTTTGCTTGAGGACAAGCAGAAGGTAAGTGTGTGGATGTTGATGCGTTATGGTTTGATGATTGATTTTGTATGATTTTACTAGGAATTATGCTTCGAATGTGGTTACTTTGTATGTATTTTGGTTGTGTAGGTTTGCAATGAAGATATCATGAGTTTTGAGAGCTTTACATGTCAAGAGGATAGAAACAAGAGAGAAACGAGCATAGGAGTAGCCATACTTTCATGGGAATAGCCTTACTCTCACTCTATATTGATTTTTGGGCGTATCTTTGGAGTATGGCAGCAGAAAAACATGAAAAACATGAAATTGTGGATGCAGTCAGAGTATCAGTACACCAGCCAGAGTACTAGTACGCCAACCTGCAGTTACCAGCCATTATTGATGGTTCCATGACAAATTTTTATATCAAAATCATCCAAAAACATAAACACAACATCTAGGGAGGCAAAGGAATGACCAAGGAAGAAGAAACTTCAATGACAAAGCTTTTCTATCCTCCTAATCATGTCTTTCACTTCTGAATTTTACATTCCATCATCATTTCACACCATCATGAGTAGCTAAATCATTCATGGTTGCATCAAGGTCTAGGGTTTGAATTGATTTGATACTCAACCTAAGTTGTAAGTACATTTTACATGGGTTTGCTTTGATTTGTTAAGTAATTGACACTCTTGGTGATTTCATGTGTTTATTACATTTCTATGTTGAAAGATTTGTTATTTTGATCACGTCATAACATTGTTTCTTCTATTTGGTTTTTAACATTAGAGAACAAGGTGTTTTGATTGATAGCGTTGGATAGTGAGTTGGTAATTGATAATAACCTCATCATACAACATAAATTATTCGGTCTAGAATCGTTAAAACAATTGTTGTTTGATTGAAGAGTCTATTGATTATCTAATGTGTGAATGTTGTGAACTTAATAACTATGTCTATGTAGTAATGAATGTGCTATCAAACTAGATTGTTTATTGAATGTGCAAAATCCGAATCCTTGGTGTGACCATCCTTTAATTACTTGTGTTAAATTAATCAATTTAGTTTTTACTTTTGCAAATTACTTTGTTTTAATAACCCAATCAAAGAATCAATTTTACATTATGTTCATAAATCAATTGACGCTAAACACTAACCAAAAACTCTTCGTGGTTCGACACCCTGCTTATCCTTGCTAGTCTAGGGCAATTAGGAACATAAATTCTTTCTATCTTTGTTCGGTACATCGACGCCAATCAGTTGATCATTCATTATGGTTGTATATTTCTATGATCTCCGAACCCACTTCGATTTGCAGGCTTTTATTATTATTAGTAGTAGTTTGTTTTTAGTTATTTGTTGTGTTATCTTCTTATCTAATTCTTGTTTGTTTATCTTGTGACAGGTTCAAATAGTGATTAACTTGATAAACCTTTAACATCAACCTTAACTTAATTAATAAACTATCAAGAGGTTTAATCAGCTTCTGGTAGTCCCGAGCTATATCCAAGGCGAGGAAACCGGTAGTGAGACAGATCCTTCGGCTTCTGATATCCAAACCGGGTTCTAAGAAATGGCTTCTGATGTGGACTAGATCTGAGTGACACATTTCTTGTTCTTACCAGATGAATGAATGACTTTCTTGGCAAAGGGCGGATTCCCGACGGGTGCTCCAGTGAGCTTCGGATTACACACCTTTAGGATTATGTTCCACCTTTGTTAAGGATTTCATTCATCTCGGGAGGTTATGGGTTGGGTTTATTTAGTCATAAATCACTAAACCAACTTTGTATTTATATGGCCAATAAATATTTAAAGTGTCACTTCTTAAGATAAATAAAACAAGAATTTATATCTAGGTCTCGCTAGTACAAAACCATGAACCATTGGGGATACATATCGCCTGAGCTGACTGTAAGAGAGATCCTTCGGTCTTCATGGACATTAACCTACTTAGGGGATTCGATGTTGCCAGGACTGACTGTAAGAAGAGATCCATCGGTACGGAACGCGAGTGTGACACCCGACAATTTCCGATCTACACTGACGTGACTTCATGATTTAAAACAAATAAATAAATAAATATTTATTTCAAATATTGCTAATTATTAAATTTCGGAAGTTTACGGATCGTTTTAACAACGGGAACTGCGACCGATTTAATTAACGCGATTTAAGCGCGTGTTCTGAAAACACGCGTCGGACGTCGAAAATAATTATAGTTATGCTCGGTTTTGTATTTCGAGCAAAACCGACTACTTTTTATAATTAATTATGGAGCCTAATTAGAAACCGAGACGTTTTACATTTATACGGGTTCGATACGCGGTACAAGTCACCTACCATCAAACCCTAGGTATAAAACATATTATTCTTCTTCTTCTCCTCATTATCACCCAACACACACAAACCCTAACCTCTCTCTCTCTAAAACCCCAAACCCGTCTCTTTCTCTCTCTAGAACACACCCTCTCTCTCTCTCGCAGCTCTCTCTATCCTCTCTCTCCCGCGAGTCCCTCTCACCTCCTTTTTTTTGGTTGCGGCCGGCCACCACCCTCCTTATGGTGGTGGCGGCGGCGAGTGGATCGTGGCCCGAGAAGGGGCTGTGGTGGTTTTCTATTACAGTGGCCCGAGATGGTGGAGGTTCGTTGTGATGGCCGGGTTATGGTGGTTAGGAGGCTGGTTGGAATACGGTGCTGGATGGTGCCGATAAGTGGTCCGATGGTGGTTCGTTTGGTACCGGTTATTATTGCAGGTTGCTGTGGTCTCGTTCTGTGGTGGTGGTTCAATGGTTCGAGTGTGGTTCGGGTGGTTCAGTTTGGGTCCGGTTCTGATACGGGTTACGGTTGGTGGTGGTTTCGAGGCTGGTGGTCAACGGTGGGTTCTTGGTGGTGCCGCTGGATGGTGGCTCAAGGAAGATGGCGGCGGCGGCTTGTGGTTCGGGCCGGACAGAACCAGATCGGGTCTGACTCGGGTCTGATCTGGTCCGTTAATGGTGACGTCAGGTGGTCCGGTTGTGATGGGTCTTGGTACGATGGTGGTCAGGTCATGCTGGTCAGGGTTCGGGTTTTGGTCTGGGTTGGGTTGTGGTTCGGTTGGGTGTTGGAGCAGGCTGTTGGTTTCGTTTTCGAGTTCGGGTCTCAGGTCAGTTCAAGGTCGGGTCTGGAACGGTTGTTGTTGTGCGGGTTAGATCGGGTCAGCTTCAGTTTGGATCGGGTCTCGGTACGGGTCGCGGTCAACCAGTCAACCTTGGTCTCGTGGTTCGGTTCGGTCAGATCTGGTCATACGTTTCGGTCTACGCGTAGTTCGGGGTGGCTCGGTATAAATTCGTATTTATTATTATTTATTGTAGATATTGTATATTTATAAATATTGTATATTTGTAAATATTAACTTATTTATGAATATTATATATTTATAAATATATAGATATGGATGAACTAGTTTTGACTCGCGAACGGACCGAATAATAATAAACGGTAACTATATAAACGAACGATTTGGTAAACGATTAACTTGACGTGACTTATGGTTTTGAACTCGGACTAAATATAATTGGACTATATTGTCGGACTATATTATATATATATTTTGGTATATATATATTTATAGGATCAAGTATAGATAGATGTCGGAACGTATAGTCTCGTGAATCGGAAATGTGGATTAAAGGATTTGATAACTTGTGTTTGTAAGCTGATTTTGGGGAAAATTGTAGACAACGGGTGTTGTCTGGTTGGTACAAAAACAGAGGAAACTCTGCCCGAATTTTTATAAACTCAAAGCGTAACGAACTGCTATTATTTCTATAAGTAAATTCTCCTAAGTGTTTTGGACAAGTGTATTATATACAAAATCAAAATGTTTTCAAAGACTAACTATTTGTGACAATAAAGATGGTTTTCAAACAATATTTGAGATAAAGTAACAATTGTTATTAATCGGTTTTAATAACTAAACATGTATTTCTTAAAGAGCATTTTTCCTAAAAGTAAGTATACTGGACACACATTTATACGGATTACGAGACGAGCTAGGATTCAGGATAATTATACGTTTCGGGGTGTTAGTCCAACTTGGTTACATACGGATAGCGACAAGTGTGCAACTTGGGTGTTATGTAATACGTGAATTAAGATAAGTCATGATCGGTTCGTCGAGTTGAAACGTTTTGAGACTCGTGTTGGTTAATAAGCTAGGCTTATGTGTGATAGACTGTTAAGTTGTCCTTTGTTGGTAATTAGGGCACGAGGAAGTCGGTCGAGGTTTCAGGCCTTGTTTGCTAGCTTAGCATGGACATTAAGGTGAGTTCATACCCCACTTTTTACTGTTTTTGTAAATATTTTCGGGGGGAAGACATGCTTCTGTTATGAAAAACTGAGGAACTCAAAGCGAACAAAGTTTTGGAAAATGAAACGGGTTGCGTGAGTTTACGGCCCCACTTTACTTGGTTTTCATTTTTGGGGGAGAAAACATGTGTTAAACAACTATTTGGTAACAACTGTCATACTATGGGTTTTCAAACGGTTTACTATACGATCTTTGGAAGTCCCGGGGGGAACCATGAATGTGCTGGTTTGCACAACGGGGAAATGTGAATAGCGCTATTGGGAGTGACCAACCCCACCCGTCGGCATGGAGCGCCGGTCGGGTGCATATTGTCTCAAACAGGAACAGGTTTACTATTCGGGCACAACATTTGGTTTGCGAGTTAGTAATGGTTTTCCAATCGTAGTAGTAATAAAACATACGCCTAGCTAGCGTACTTTGGTTTACATTTAACATAGTATGGACACGTTGAACTTGGTATCTCTCGGTAACATTCTTGGAACATTTGGTAACATTTTGCAAAACTTATGAACTCACCAACTTTATGTTGACTTTTTAAGTATGTCTTTCAGGTTTAAACTTTGGTAACGGCACGGTTGGAGTAGGTGGCAGTTGGGACCGGGAATCCTAGAGGGTTAGAATTGGCGTTCAGGGAACAAGAGTCTTAGATGCAACTTTCCGCTGCGTTGGCAAAGGCACCAAACGTCACAACCGACCGGGGGAAAAGTCGGGGTGTGACAGTTTGGTATCAGAGCCATAGGTTTTAGCGAATTAGGTATCTGGGTAGATATCTAGGCTTTAACCTGAGTTTGTTTTGAAGTAGGGACCAAAATTTCTAAGACAAAGTATTTAGCATGAACGCCTAGGAACTGAAATTCCAACCGTTGCCAAGTGTGTTGCATGACTATTAGTGTATTTAATTACACTAGCTCAGCGTGCGTTTCTTTGTCGAAAGGAACATTTGTTTTCTTATGTGAATAGGAAGTCAGGATTTTCTATATTGGTATATAGAAAGGGTAACAACACGTGATGACTAGGCACATCTCACTAGTGACTGGGAGTCATAGCTTTAGATATCAGAGTGGTTATTCACATAGAGTAGCTGAGTCATTGTTTCTTGGTATGAGAAACAATTTACTTGTTTATATACTCTGTGTATTTATGTAAAGTATATATAGTACGTATCGCCAATGGTTGTCGACTCAATCTTGGACGTATTGGGAACGCACACATGTGTCACGTTTGTTGGACGAGTTGTGCCAATGATGTGCGAAGCTGGAATGCAGTCGGGAGAAGCACTCGGAAAGGTGGCGCAGACGACAAACATTATATTATGTGATATATACGTGCTATTATGTAAATGTGACGCTTGCTTGTGATACAACTCATGATGGAGGTTAATAGGATGATCTTGTGAGGTAAATTTTCGATAACGTAGACGTCACGTTATCGCAAATCTACAGGCACTTGGTAGTTCTAAGAATTTCTATCGTGAGGGTATCTATATTGTTATGTGTTGTTGTAAATATTTATATTTATATATATATATAAATAATGGATAAGTGTTGATCATTCTTTTGTTGTTGCGGACGTGATTGCCAATTCTCCCCTGTTCGTGTCATTTGTGACTTCGCTTTTCTTGAACCAGTTTAAGATCTTGATGATCTTGTTCCTTGAGCTTCTAAGGTTCCTGTTTTAGAACCTAGTTATATCTTTTGGGTATGATTCACTTCTCTCTTCTTTTGTGTTTGTGGCCTTCAACATTCAATCGTAAAGGAATCTAATTTTTGTTGATTCCTTATTCTTTTCACAGAACTAGACACGTCTTTTGTACACACGTGTCAACTATTGTATGCTTGGATTCTTTAAACTTGTGAAGGTCCATTGTAGGGCTTCACATCGAACAACCGTTTCATTTATGATTTATTTATCATTGCGTTGCTCGTAATGCTTGTTTCCTAGTCTTGATATGTCAGGCCGTTGTGGGCAATGAATCTTTTGATACTTCGTCGATGAGTTTCTTTAGAGTCGACACTTCAGTTAAATCGAATTGTTGAAATTTGGAGACATCACTTGTACGGTACCAAATGCACCATCTACACCGATCACAAGAGTCTCCAGCATATTTTCGACCAACAACATCTGAACATACGACAGCGTCGTTGGGTTGAACTCCTGAACGACTATGATTGCGCCATTAAGTACCATCCTGGCAAGGCGAATGTGGTGGCAGACGCCTTGAGCAGGAAGGAATCAACAAACCCTCGTCGCGTTCGGGCGTCGCAGCTCACCATTCATTCCTCTCTACCTGACCAACTCCGTTCTGCTCAGTTAGAAGCTTTGAAGGAGGAAAAGCTTAAAGCTGAGACTATGCACGGTGCCGACAAGCACCTCGAGCGAAGGCCTGATGGCCTGCACTACTTCGCAGAACGCATATGGGTTCCTTTATTCGGGGAACTTCGGGAGCTTGCCTTAGATGAGGCTCACAAATCCCGGTATTCCATTCATCCTGGTTCGGATAAGATGTACCAAGATTTAAAGGTGCTCTACTGGTGAGCAAATGGTTGACCTGTGCTAAGGTCAAGGTGGAATACCAGAAACCGTCGGGTCTCTTGCAACAACCTGAAATTCCAGAGTGGAAATGGGAACGGATTACAATGGACTTTGTCACGAAACTACCTAAGACACCGAGCGGGTGTGATAAGATATGGGTGATTGTTGATCGGTTGACGAAATCAGCCCATTTTCTCGCCATTAAGAAGACCGACATCATGGATCGTTTGGCTCGTCTTTATCTCAAGGAAGTTGTTTCTAAGCACGGGGTGCCGGTTTCTATTATTTCGGATCGTGACTCCCACTTTACTTCTCACTTCTGGAAGTCTTTGGACAAGGCTTTGGGTACCCAGCTAGACATGAGTACAGCTTATCACCCACAGACTGACGGTCAGAGTGAGCGCACGATTCAAACCCTAGAAGACATGCTTCGGGCATGTGTGATCGATTTTGGCAAAAGTTGGGAAGCTCACCTACCGTTAGTAGAATTCTCTTACAACAACAGTTACCACACAAGCATCAAGGCAGCTCCGTTCGAAGCACTGTACGGGCGGAAATGCCGGTCCCCTCTTTGTTGGGCTGAGGTGGGTGAGAGTCAACTCACTGGGCTTGAGCTAGTGTACGGAACTTCGGAAAAGATCGTACAAATTCGTAACCGGTTGGCAGCGGCACGGGATCGGCAAAAGAGTTATGCCGATCAGCGTCGCAAGCCATTAGAATTCCAAGTTGATGACAAAGTACTTCTGAAAGTTTCACCGTGGAAGGGCGTCATACGCTTTGGGAAGCGTGGCAAACTTAACCCTTGGTATGTCGGATCATTTACGATCCTGGAACGGATTGGACCGGTGGCATATCGACTTGATTTACCGACGGAGCTCGGCAACGTACATAACGTCTTCCATGTGTCTAACTTAAAGAAGTGTCTGGCTGACGAGTCTCTTATTGTTCCACTGGAATTCGAATCGAGATATGTTACCACTGCAGCTGAATGAATCTCGGGGCGAGATTCCTTTTTAACGTGGGGATGATGTGACAACTCGGGTAAATCTCTCTCTTGGTTTCTATCTTTGGTTTGTTTCTTTTGTTACTCCTTTTGGTACTTGTGCAATTTTCGGGACGAAAATTCTTTTAACGTGGGGATGATGTGACACCCGACAATTTCCGATCTACACTGACGTGACTTATCACCCACAGACTGACGGTCAGAGTGAGCGCACGATTCAAACCCTAGAAGACATGCTTCGGGCATGTGTGATCGATTTTGGCAAAAGTTGGGAAGCTCACCTACCGTTAGTAGAATTCTCTTACAACAACAGTTACCACACAAGCATCAAGGCAGCTCCGTTCGAAGCACTGTACGGGCGGAAATGCCGGTCCCCTCTTTGTTGGGCTGAGGTGGGTGAGAGTCAACTCACTGGGCTTGAGCTAGTGTACGGAACTTCGGAAAAGATCGTACAAATTCGTAACCGGTTGGCAGCGGCACGGGATCGGCAAAAGAGTTATGCCGATCAGCGTCGCAAGCCATTAGAATTCCAAGTTGATGACAAAGTACTTCTGAAAGTTTCACCGTGGAAGGGCGTCATACGCTTTGGGAAGCGTGGCAAACTTAACCCTCGGTATGTCGGATCATTTACGATCCTGGAACGGATTGGACCGGTGGCATATCGACTTGATTTACCGACGGAGCTCGGCAACGTACATAACGTCTTCCATGTGTCTAACTTAAAGAAGTGTCTGGCTGACGAGTCTCTTATTGTTCCACTGGAATTCGAATCGAGATATGTTACCACTGCAGCTGAATGAATCTCGGGGCGAGATTCCTTTTTAACGTGGGGATGATGTGACAACTCGGGTAAATCTCTCTCTTGGTTTCTATCTTTGGTTTGTTTCTTTTGTTACTCCTTTTGGTACTTGTGCAATTTTCGGGACGAAAATTCTTTTAACGTGGGGATGATGTGACACCCGACAATTTCCGATCTACACTGACGTGACTTCATGATTTAAAACAAATAAATAAATAAATATTTATTTCAAATATTGCTAATTATTAAATTTCGGAAGTTTACGGATCGTTTTAACAACGGGAACTGCGACCGATTTAATTAACGCGATTTAAGCGCGTGTTCTGAAAACACGCGTCGGACGTCGAAAATAATTATAGTTATGCTCGGTTTTGTATTTCGAGCAAAACCGACTACTTTTTATAATTAATTATGGAGCCTAATTAGAAACCGAGACGTTTTACATTTATACGGGTTCGATACGCGGTACAAGTCACCTACCATCAAACCCTAGGTATAAAACATATTATTCTTCTTCTTCTCCTCATTATCACCCAACACACACAAACCCTAACCTCTCTCTCTCTAAAACCCCAAACCCGTCTCTTTCTCTCTCTAGAACACACCCTCTCTCTCTCTCGCAGCTCTCTCTATCCTCTCTCTCCCGCGAGTCCCTCTCACCTCCTTTTTTTTGGTCGCGGCCGGCCACCACCCTCCTTATGGTGGTGGCGGCGGCGAGTGGATCGTGGCCCGAGAAGGGGCTGTGGTGGTTTTCTGTTACAGTGGCCCGAGATGGTGGAGGTTCGTTGTGATGGCCGGGTTATGGTGGTTAGGAGGCTGGTTGGAATACGGTGCTGGATGGTGCCGATAAGTGGTCCGATGGTGGTTCGTTTGGTACCGGTTATTATTGCAGGTTGCTGTGGTCTCGTTCTGTGGTGGTGGTTCAATGGTTCGAGTGTGGTTCGGGTGGTTCAGTTTGGGTCCGGTTCTGATACGGGTTACGGTTGGTGGTGGTTTCGAGGCTGGTGGTCAACGGTGGGTTCTTGGTGGTGCCGCTGGATGGTGGCTCAAGGAAGATGGCGGCGGCGGCTTGTGGTTCGGGCCGGACAGAACCAGGTCGGGTCTGACTCGGGTCTGATCTGGTTCGTTAATGGTGACGTCAGGTGGTCCGGTTGTGATGGGTCTTGGTACGATGGTGGTCAGGTCATGCTGGTCAGGGTTCGGGTTTTGGTCTGGGTTGGGTTGTGGTTCGGTTGGGTGTTGGAGCAGGCTGTTGGTTTCGTTTTCGAGTTCGGGTCTCAGGTCAGTTCAAGGTCGGGTCTGGAACGGTTGTTGTTGTGCGGGTTAGATCGGGTCAGCTTCAGTATGGATCGGGTCTCGGTACGGGTCGCGGTCAACCAGTCAACCTTGGTCTCGTGGTTCGGTTCGGTCAGATCTGGTCATACGTTTCGGTCTACGCGTAGTTCGGGGTGGCTCGGTATAAATTCGTATTTATTATTATTTATTGTAGATATTGTATATTTATAAATATTGTATATTTGTAAATATTAACTTATTTATGAATATTATATATTTATAAATATATAGATATGGATGAACTAGTTTTGACTCGCGAACGGACCGAATAATAATAAACGGTAACTATATAAACGAACGATTTGGTAAACGATTAACTTGACGTGACTTATGGTTTTGAACTCGGACTAAATATAATTGGACTATATTGTCGGACTATATTATATATATATTTTGGTATATATATATTTATAGGATCAAGTATAGATAGATGTCAGAACGTATAGTCTCGTGAATCGGAAATGTGGATTAAAGGATTTGATAACTTGTGTTTGTAAGCTGATTTTGGGGAAAATTGTAGACAACGGGTGTTGTCTGGTTGGTACAAAAACAGAGGAAACTCTGCCCGAATTTTTATAAACTCAAAGCGTAACGAACTGCTATTATTTCTATAAGTAAATTCTCCTAAGTGTTTTGGACAAGTGTATTATATACAAAATCAAAATGTTTTCAAAGACTAACTATTTGTGACAATAAAGATGGTTTTCAAACAATATTTGAGATAAAGTAACAATTGTTATTAATCGGTTTTAATAACTAAACATGTATTTCTTAAAGAGCATTTTTCCTAAAAGTAAGTATACTGGACACACATTTATACGGATTACGAGACGAGCTAGGATTCAGGATAATTATACGTTTCGGGGTGTTAGTCCAACTTGGTTACATACGGATAGCGACAAGTGTGCAACTTGGGTGTTATGTAATACGTGAATTAAGATAAGTCATGATCGGTTCGTCGAGTTGAAACGTTTTGAGACTCGTGTTGGTTAATAAGCTAGGCTTATGTGTGATAGACTGTTAAGGTGTCCTTTGTTGGTAATTAGGGCACGAGGAAGTCGGTCGAGGTTTCAGGCCTTGTTTGCTAGCTTAGCATGGACATTAAGGTGAGTTCATACCCCACTTTTTACTGTTTTTGTAAATGTTTTCGGGGGGAAGACATGCTTCTGTTATGAAAAACTGAGGAACTCAAAGCAAACAAAGTTTTGGAAAATGAAACGGGTTGCGTGAGTTTACGGCCCCACTTTACTTGGTTTTCATTTTTGGGGGAGAAAACATGTGTTAAACAACTATTTGGTAACAACTGTCATACTATGGGTTTTCAAACGGTTTACTATACGATCTTTGGAAGTCCCGGGGGGAACCATGAATGTGCTGGTTTGCACAACGGGGAAATGTGAATAGCGCTACTGGGAGTGACCAACCCCACCCGTCGGCATGGAGCGCCGGTCGGGTGCATATTGTCTCAAACAGGAACAGGTTTACTATTCGGGCACAACATTTGGTTGGCGAGTTAGTAATGGTTTTCCAATCGTAGTAGTAATAAAACATACGCCTAGCTAGCGTACTTTGGTTTACATTTAACATAGTATGGACACGTTGAACTTGGTATCTCTCGGTAACATTCTTGGAACATTTGGTAACATTTTGCAAAACTTATGAACTCACCAACTTTATGTTGACTTTTTAAGTATGTCTTTCAGGTTTAAACTTTGGTAACGGCACGGTTGGAGTAGGTGGCAGTTGGGACCGGGAATCCTAGAGGGTTAGAATTGGCGTTCAGGGAACAAGAGTCTTAGATGCAACTTTCCGCTGCGTTGGCAAACGCACCAAACGTCACAACCGACCGGGGGAAAAGTCGGGGTGTGACAGCGAGAGCTAAGGGAGGTATACAATGTTCCAGGTCGGAAGTCAAGCCTCCATTTTAAGAAGAAGATAAGTTAGAGGACGAGAGACTTGACCGTGGTTTCGGAAGCACCTGTGAAAGCAGGGCTCACTCGGTGAAACTTCATGCAGACGCGCATTGGGAGGTTAAGCATACTACTCAGTAGTGGCCCCGTTTCTCTATTAAGGAGTCAACACTTCAAGCTCACTCTCGCCCTCCTCACAAATAATTAAACTTAATACTATTTCTAATAATAAACTTAAACTTATACGGAGGGTCCCGAGATGCGCATGACCACTGTCTCTACTATTTTATCTTTTATTTATAAAACCCAAAACCTTTTTCAAAACTATTTTTCTTAGAACCACTCCGTTTTATTTTTCTTTTCAAACCCGATTAGTTATTTGATGAAAGGTTGAGTAGGGGAAAGTGTGTTCTTTGGAATACAATACTCGGTATTTACCCTAGAAAGCTATACTCTACACGCCAGGTTCCCTACCTATGTGTTGGTTTTAGTTTCTAAAGTAATTATCGTTTACTTATAAATTTAAAATTTGTTTAAAATGGGTTAGTAAAAATCCATTGTTTCCCCAAAACCATTGTTTTGGAATTTAAAACACCAAGTTTTTGGCACCGGGAAATGATATCTTTTAAAATTACTAAAACCAGGCACATCGTCAGCAATGCATCTCGCAACTTCAAAACCTTGCTTATGTGATTATAAAGCATTTGAGAAGGGTATCAAACAAAATTAAGTAATTAATACATTTTATTAAAAAATTGCAATTTTATATAAAAAAATTTATATATAACAAAATTATATAAAAAGGTTTCTACACATACAAATATATACCTATACACCTTAAAAAGATTGTAATAATCAATAAAAGTCGAACTTTACGTAAAAAAAATAACTGTGATGCTTTTTCATAAAAAAAAGGTGTGCACATGAATTGGTTCACGAATCCAAATCGAACCGAACCAAAACCGACAAAACCGAGGCCGAACCGAACTGAAACCAGTTCAGATACGAATCGATTTGGAACTGGTTTGATTCCTAGAAAAAAACCGACCTGTGCACGTCTATACAGTTCTCAGGTTGGGAGGTCTTATGTGGAATATTTTCAACTAATTTAACTTCCAATTTCACTTTTCGATGCCACTGATAGAAATTTATAGTGCACTTGATTAGCAGTTTTATTGCATTGCTTTTATCATGTGGAAAAGGTTATGGGTATGCTTCTTTTTAGGTTGCTAATGTGGATCATGTAAAGTTTTCTTCTCCTCGGCAATTTCTCCAGATTTGGCACTTTCAACATATTGAGTTGGACTATCAGTATAATAATACTTGCTAATGAGTCAAACCGCTACATCCATTTTTTTACCGGCATGTAGGTCAAATTGCATATGGTATATAGAACGTAGCATGATATCATGTCTCCTTGTATACTTTAAAAAATTACCCCACTACGAAGCACAGGTGCTTACACACACAAACATACACCTTACATATTGATTCTTTTAATCGTTTTAAGGTTTGAATTATGTTTCCGCTATGTATTGTCGACTCCGCCACAACATACAGGTTCCTGCTAGTTTTATATATGGTTTTTAGTTTTCACTACCCCACACTTATCGTTAGCCTTAGTGGATTTTTTATTAAAATACTCCTCACAAAACCACTTATTATGTTTATTAGCAGAGTGTGGTTTTTTGATCTGTTCATTTTTTAACGGCAAATCGCTTTATATATATATATATATATATATATATATATATATATATATATATATATATATAGGCTAAGTATAGACAAGAAACCTCCCAAAATGAAGAAACCCCCACAAACCCAACTAGCGGACTAGATTAATCCACACCACCTTCTATTATTTTAATAAATAAGGGTAATATAGTCATTTTACACTTCCCCCTCTTTTTTGGTTTGAATCTTTCTCTTCTCCCTCCTATATAAACAACTCACACCCTCTCTCTCTCTGCATTTCACTTTCTCTGCATCAAGATTATCACCACCACCACCAATATTCTCTTTATTAAAACCATCCTAACCACCATACCTTACCACCACTACCACCACCGTCTTCATCCTCCATCCACCGTCATCCACCACCGTCTTCAAGAAAAAGCCCTAAATCAACCCTTCTCGTTGTCATCATTCAGGAGCAAGGGGTCGACTCAAAGCTGAGATGAAAACGATCGGTATGTATATATTTTAAGAATAGAGAAAATCGGTTGGAAACATTTGATATGTTTAAGATCTACAGTGTGGTTGACCTTCCTCACGTTTGTGGTAGTCAGCAGCACTACAAGTATTTTCGGTTAATGTGTGCCATCATTTGTTAATTAAATATATAAATTTGCACATCTTTTCATTCTATTCATCATTATTTTTGGAGATCTTCTCGAAACATCAAAGTAAACAATTCCTTTGTTAGGATTTCATGTCATTTTTTCAAACTTAATTAATTAATGTTCAAATATATATTTATTATTAATCTTTTACAGTATTTTGTTTATTAGCAGTACTCTTCTCTTACTTTAGGGAATGTTCTGTACATCATTTTCTAAGATTTAGAGTATGTTCTGTTTTATGTTTTGGGATATGGGTTAAAAAGGAGTATATGTTTGAAAAAACAAAATGCCAAAATATTATTATTATTTTTATTGGAGATGGATCGGTTAGTATTTTTTTTATGAACGGCGAGATCGGTCAATATGTGAATATTATTATTATTATTATTATGAGTTTTTTTTTTAATAAACTAGGCCCACATGAGATATACGAAGCCCAAAATTTTGAGGAGTTTATTGTGGCCACAAGTGTAAATATAACAGAAGGTAGGTGTTTGGTAATTAGTGTTTTGAGGAGTTTATTTTTTAACCAAGTTTTGATTTTTAATATGATTTTGAAAGGGGTTAGAAAACATTTAATGGTTAGAGTTTGAATTTGAGCTAATTAGTGTTTGGTAATAAGAAGTTGTTTGTGATGGTTTTGAAAATGTATGTTTGCATCTGTTTTCGTATGTAACACCATAACTAATCATGTTTACACGTAGGTAGCATACGTTAACACGTAGGTTTACATATTAATTAACCTTTTTTATATGTTATTATTATTAATATGTTTTTTTAATCAAAATTGGTGAATTTTAATGTCTCTTAACATATGCAACAATATGTCTGATTTGTTTTTTACCAGTATGTGCATGTTTGTATGAGTATTATAATGTGTGGAATGTATGTTTGCCTCTGTTTCCTATATTGCGCATGTTTCGTATGTAACAACAGAACTAAGTTGGTATAAATTAGTTTCTGATTTTTTTAGCAGATACAAAGGTTTGATTTTTTGACTTTCATCAGTTACACATGGGATCAAATCTATGTTGCGTCTGTTTCGTATGTAACAGCAGAACTAAGTTGGTATAAATTAGCTTCTGATTTTTTTACCATGTATTAATTAAAACAAAAGTCACTAATCATGGGATCAAATCTATGTTTGCGTCTGTTTCGTATGTAACAGAAGAACTAAGTTGCTATCAGTTTCGTATGTTTGATGATCTTGATAACTAAATGGATAAAACAATGTTTGTTTGTATCAGTTTCGTATGTTTTTTTTTGTAATCCAGATGGTTAACATACGTTAAGACGGGGGGGGGGGGGGGGTGGGCTTTACATGTAAATTGATGAATTTTGTTTTATTTTTGCAGGTGAGCATATTTTTTGCATTAAAGATGAAGATGATTATCAAGAATGAAGTGTAGAATTTTTTTTTATTTATGATAGTTTTTTTTTATTTATGATAGTTTTTTTTAGCATTTGTCTATTTGTAATGACCGTTTTTTTTAGCACTTTGTAAGAAACAATTCTTGTGTACATTTGAATGTTTTTTGATCTATAAAGTTTTTAATTGATTATATACAATCTATGTGTTTTAACGTATGCAACAAAAAATCACATATGAGACCAGAGTCTGTGCAATTTTAACGTACGCAACACTGCATATGTTACATATGTAACATGACGTGCTGACAGATTTAGGACCATGGTCACAAAAGTATGAGAGAGATGATGTGACATGTGTGGGGTCCACTTGTCATATGTTCTTTTTCAGAAAAATGGCATTTGACCCTTTTGCCCTTTTTTTGTCATCTACTCAATTAAATGTAATAAAATAATGTAGAATCAATCTAGGCCATTGATCACTTTAGATCAATGGTCTAGATTAAGTTTACCGGGTTTCTTCGTTTTAGGTGAGTTTTTATTTAAACCTTCCCCTATATATATATTAGGTTAGAACCCGTGTATGACACGGGTAGCAATATAAATTAAAATATATAAGAAAGTTTTAAGAAATGTAATGATATTACAAACATAATTATAAATACAAATCTTAACAATGAAAGCTTACAACCATAATAAAAGAATGTACAGTCAGTTAGGGGCTGTTTGGTAAGACTCTTAATCAACGCGTTTGTTTCAGCATCTTATTGGAATGGTGAAGGCCGAACCATTAAGACTTGGGATGTTGCTAAACGATTAAATTACTGAATGAATCTATTTTTACTTCCCCTACCAATGTGGGATAAGAAGACTAACTATTTAGAGGTCCAACAAAACAGCACTTAAGAATTATTCAAACTCTCTTAACCATTAACACTTCTTAATATTACATCACTAATTCCCAAATACCTCTTTATATCCAACATTTGTTGCTCTATTCGTAACTTTAAGATTTTAAAATTTAAACCTTTTGTTTTTTTTACCTTAAAAAATACAATACACACCGGATAAAGATTGTCCTTGACATTTGTTCATGGTTATATGGTTATGACAAAAAAAGAATTGATAAATTCATATTTATATACAGAAGTAATTATTCATAGCTTCTTGAAAATACTTGTTTAATACAACTATTAACTACATGTTAATATACAGACTCGATTATTCTTTGCTTCGTGAAGATACTTATTTAGTACAAAAGCATAAACTACAACAGTTTCCATTCACTAAGTAATGAAAATAAATTAATAACAAAAGTAACAAACATATATAAATTTTATTTAATCTATCTATTACATGGTTTGGTCAAAACTAAATGGTCTCCATGTGGGTGGAGCAATTATGAACCCCAAATTAACATGCACACATTTAACCCCAAATTAATATTCTGGAGCAATTATCAACCCCAAATCAACTATTAGGAACAAAAGTCGCACCATTTTAGCTTAAATCAACCATGTTGCAGACCTTAGTATCATGTTAGTGAACATCACTCTTCTCACCTTCTTGTATGATGTCACTTGTTACATTGTCGTTATTGAGCATCAAATGAACATTAGTGGTTCAGACGATGAAGCCTATCGAGTCTGAACATTTTTTGAGGTTTTTTTTTGCCATTGTAGAATGGTTTTAGGTGTGTACCGTAGTTGATCAAACCCTTTAGATGGTTCCGGCATCTCAGATGACGGATTAATTGGGTGCAAGATGAAGTGGAAAGCCTTAAAATGGTTCAGGCATCTCAGATGACGGATCCATGTGATGAATTGGGTGCAAGACGAAGTGGCTATCTCAGATGACGAACCACCTTAATCCATTAATCAACTATACACACCTAAAACCATTATATTCTCTCTTTCACCACTAAAACTCCAAACAACTCGCTTCTTTTACAACAATAAATTATTATTTTGTGAAGATAAAATGTTACAATCATATTAAGTGTTAGCTTTACCTGCACCAAAAATACCTTGTTTAACCCATTTATCCACTCGTTTGACCGACCCATTTTACAAACTCTATAACTTGCAAACAACAATATTTGCAAAATAAATGCCACATTGTCTTGCAACTGACTCATCACCTAGATCTACCACCTGTGATGGCAAACCATATTCTTTTTGTGAGAATAAAGTTTATACAATCATATTTTTCAATAAAGTTAAAAATATGAAAAGATAGATAAAGTGTAATTGTGGGTCGGCTTGACCCACTACGAAAATACATTCTTTAACCCATTTACCCACCCGTTGACCCGTCAATTTTACCACCTTGCAAACAACATTATGAGATAGTTCGAAGTCCAAATAATGATCATAATACTTTTTTTGAACTTAAATAATGTTGTAAAAATATAGTTTTTATAGTTATATTTTGCACGTAAATAACATTAAATAATATTGTACATGAAAGCATGAAGCAACCATACTGGAAACAACACATCAGAAGAAGTTATACCGGCCATTGGGGTTGGTGGCCCAATGGTAGAAGCAATGCTTTTAGGAACACCTAAGAGAGAGATCATGAGTTCAAGTCTCAAAAGGAGTAGAAATTTGCCGTTCAAAAAAAAAAAAAGAAGAAGTTATACCGGTCCTTTATAATCTACTTGTGTTAGTCCTATGAGCCCAAGCCAGTTACTTGTGATACACTAACTACATACAAAAAACGTAAATTAAGAACTTTTTAACAAACAATGTAGTAGATGTCACATTCTTGCTTTTTGAAAATCTACTCCCACCATTTCCTGGATGGACTTATTGGATGGTGCATGAAGGGTTGAAAGCTTGTAAGAATATTAGCCACAACTTATTTTAAAAACTAACATTTCTCTAAAATTAAAAACAATAATGGACTACTTACCATTACTCATCAGTAGAACATTATTCCTTACATCACCTATAACTATAGGCTCATAAAAACTAAACCTGTGGCCATTGCCAACTTTTGTCGTGATAATTTTTGGTTCATGTATCGAACAACATTTTATACTCGGGAAAAGATAAAAAAATGATGGGCCCAGGATAAATTAATGGTGGTTAGTTTGGTATGTGCATATTATGAAAGTGTGTTCAAAGCATATGTTCTAGGATCGTCTTGGATTGATATGTGTTACCAATAAAGCAGGCATAACCTTGTACAAATGAATCAAACCTTTTGAGATGGCATCATGCAGAAAATGAATCAACCTGGCAAGATGATGTACAAAAGAGTTAAACTGTAACAAACATATTAAGGATGAAATTTAGACCAACCTCATTGATAAGGCTTATGGGTGTGGAGACAGGAGGAAACCCTCCACGTAGGAAAAAGTGTCAGTCGGGATCAAATATCAAGGAAGGAGACATGGGTGGGCGGCGGTGTGCTCCATCCAAGACATGGAGAACATGCATCCTGATTGGCCACATTGAATGCAAGAGTGATGTTATTGGCTGTCCCTTATGTCTCGAGAGAGACATGGGTGGGGGCGGTGTGCGAGACGGGGACGGAGGAGAGAGGGTGTGAGATGGGGGTGTCTATGTCTCCACACCCATTAGTCTAAGTGGCCAATGTATAAAGATACTGAAACCCAATTAGGTACCTGGATTTTAGATGAAACTAAAATTGATTTATTATAAGTACTAATTGCTTGCACCATTTATAAATTGTACTGTAAAAACTGTCTTTTCAGAATACAAATTGAGTAAATCGTTTTGTTAGTAACATGTGCAAATTGAATACCTGAACCACACCTTCAATAAAACCATTGCCAACTTTAAGGTCCTAAAAGGCATTTGAAAAGGCAATTGTAAACTTCTCATATATGCCTGCACAGAATAAAAACAGATGAACATACAATATTAAAATTACCAAATTCAAATAAATGACTCTTCAATGGTTTATAAAAACAATAAAATATGTAAATATTTGTTTTACAGATGTAAAGTCGAAAAGGGAATTCTTTGATAGACATTTACCATTGCATTTACAAATATATAATGTTTTCACATTATTTCGGTATGACAACCTAATACATAAAATTAAAATACTAAAATGAAACACACTGACTATTTGAATAAGATGAAGATGATCAGCGTAAAATAAGATCTATCATTTTATCGATTACCAAATCCATGTGTAGAGAGGAATGGAAGGAGATGACTTACGAGTAGGCTGAAACCAGCGACGCTGTAGAGATATACCAACAGAGGTGTTAGAGAGAAAAGTTCGTTAGAATAACCAACCATCATGACAGAAATAACCTGCAAAAATTACTACTACAGAGCCACAACACTGAAATCAAAATCACTTATCAAAAACTGAATCAAAATATGAAAGCGATGTAGCGACATATACCCTAATACTTAAAAAGCTTCAATATCAAAAGATGAAATCTACATATGAACACGATGTGGAGATGTGCTGATGATAAAAGAACCTGTTTAAATCAGAAAAGAAGATGCAGTAATGAAGATAGAGTCCAAGTTTCAGTCTCAGGACCCGATTAGGAAGAAGCGATCGATTTAGTGTTTAGTTAAAATGGCCAGATCTGATGAGATAGAATGAAACGGCTGCAACTAAGACATTTTATGAAGTGAGTGACCCGGAGTAAAACCCTAACATAATGAGCGGGAAAAAAAAGCCAAATAGCCCTCACAAGTTGCCACGTGTCACACAATAACTTTTATTTATATATTATAGTAGATATATATATATATATATATATATATATATATATATATATATATATATATATATATAGGGGAGGGTTATCTTGAGAACAAGAAAAATTGTGAGAACACTAAGAACCATTTTCATTCATAGATCAACTTCAATCAAGGGCTAAGATTAAATAGGGTTTGTTTGAGAAGGGAACCATAAAAAACAAAACTAAAAAGGGCAATAATGTAAAAACATATTCAAAACCCATTTAACCACTCCATCTTCGACATATCCATCACCACCACCACCACCACCATTGCCCCTTTCATTCACCGATGACGACTTCCTCCTCGCTTCCTTCGTTATTCTCAGGTCTCCTCCACGTATGGCAGTGCTTGGTGTTGTTGTTTCCAGAGGCAGAGAGTTGGTTAATAGTATGGGATATCAATTGATTGTTGTCTATTCTCCACCATCATCAATGCCATCATACTCCATGATTTTTAGGTCTCATTCACTTCTATACTATTCTGTTGTTGTCCATTCTTCCAGAACCTCCTTATTTTTATCTATCATGATTAGATTATCTTTGCATTTATATTGAATTTACTGAATTTGGATAGTCATCTTCTTTGAATTTGAGAGTTATGTGAGGATATAAGAGGGATAGTTGGGTTTGAGTAGTTGCACATAAGGTGTTTGATAAAATGTCTAATTAGTTGGGTTTGAGTAGTTGCACATAAGGTGCTTGATGAAATGTCTAAATTTAATGTGAGTAGTTGCACATAAGTTGGGTTGAGTAGTTGCACATAAAGTTTTTGATAAAATATCTAGTTAGGTTAGTCACTAAGTTTGGTGGATTTTACTTTCTTATTTATTATTTATTTTTCTATAACTCATCATAGTTTACACTCTTTATTTGTAGATTTGTGACAGTGGTAGTTTTTTGTTTGTTTGAGAATTGAGCAACCTTTAGAGCAATGTAAGCAATAAGTCTTTGCCGTTGCTAATATAATTTTTTTTTCACAGCCTTATATATGTAGGTTTGAATTTGAAAGAATTTAGTTTGGCTATTATGGATCAATAGGATTTCTTTATTTATGATAATATGCACTATACATAGTTTTGTGACTTGTAGTTCATACCATCGATTTGAGCAGATGAAATATATTCATTGTTTGTAAGTTCATAAACATATTATTAACCATGAACTTGATTTTACCATCACTAAATATCATAACTTTTAATGAATCATTCAATAAAAAAACCTATACATCTTGAGTGAACCTTAGCTTAACTTGTTTTAGTGATTATGGAGTAGGTGGAATCATGTAACCTTGTGTAATATGTTTAGCTAATATGTGGTAAGTAGTTTACACATGTGTAAGTGGCTATTTACACATGTGTAAGTCAACAAGTATATTTGTTTAGAATATCAGTAATAACAAATGATTGATGGTTTTATATGTTTATCTCTTCAACTAGGTATTGTTGGTTGGAAAATGACAAGGAGAAATCTGGGAGGCCAATTGTAGAAGCATATAAAATGTTGCGAAGATTATACTTTCAAAAGCGAACATTCACGAGAAGATGGGATCCAGAAAACACTGCAGTATGAGAGAGAACAAAATGAAAATAAAGAATAGTTAATATTTTGAGTAATGACTTGTTTGTATGTTATCATGCATACTGGGTCATGTATTATGACTTTTGTTTTTATGTAATCGTGGATACTGTACCTCAAGGATTGTGTGACTTGTTAGGAAATTTAATACTTTTGATAGTTGGATAACACTATTTTCGTTTGAATATTTAAGCATAGATACTATCTTTGTTTAATTCATAGTTTACACATGTGTAAATCAGTTGCAAATGTGTAACCCAGAAACAAAGGATTGACAGTGAGCAATTTACACATGTGTAAAACAGACACTTACATATATGGAATACAACTGAACACTGGTAAAACAAAAAAACAAAAGACAATGAACAATTTACACATGTGTAAATCAGTTGAAAATGTATAATCCATAAACAAATAACCGACAAAGAGCAATTTACACATGTGTAAAACAAGCACTTACACATGTGTAATACAACTGAACATAGGTAAAACATAAATAAAAGACAACTAACAGTTTACACATGTGTAAATCAGCTGCAAATGTGTAATCAAGAAACAAATAAGCGACAGAGAGCAATTTACACATGTGTAAAAAAGACACTTACACATGTGTAAAACAGGCACTTACAGATATGTAACATAGCTGAACACATGTAAAATAGATATAAAAAACAGTAAACAATTTACACATGTGTAAATAAGTTGCAAATGTGTAATCCAAAAAAGGATAAGTGATATTGAGAAATTTACACATGTGTAAAACTGACTTAAACACATAATAGACATTGAACATGTATAAAACTTTAAAATGCAAACATCAAGATAAAAGTTCAAATTCAAACAATTTTATATGTTCTAAATTCTTACTACATGAACATCTTATTGGAGATAAAACTAGAGATATAAAAAGAAACTTCATTCACCATCACATATTCTTCATAGTCTTCATCACTATGACTCTCTTAATAACAATGACTACTTTCATTGTATTGATTTTATTTTGTAGGACAATTCCGAAAACCATGGTAGCTAAGTTTGCAACACAATTTGCAGATCCTTTTATTCTTCTTGCTCTCTTATCCTTCGCTTTCCTTCCAAAACTAATCAAACGACAAGCTGGGCATAAAAACAAAAGCACACAAAACATCACCAGTGTTCCTTCTAAAGCATAATCCAATAATGTTTATGAGCCATATTAGCTACATGAGGTCTACGTTCCATTGTTCTCCCTAAAAGATGACTAATTTGATATTGTATGCTCTTGGTCGGTCCAAAAGAAACATATGAATATAAAGGATCATGACACAACCATAATTAGCAATTGCACTAACAAATTGTGTGTAAAATGAAACTCATTAGTTGGAAAAAAAACATGATGTTATCACGAATCAATCCAGAAGCAAGCATTTTTTGGTATACCTTATCAAAATCCATCTTGTTTTGTTTGTGAAGTGTAGGGATGATAGATGTATAACAATGCACATTGTGTATTAGGTCTCTACCATAAATGCTACTCTAGAACGCCAAAGCACAATCTATTTTACTTTCTTTACACATCGTAATTTGGTATGTCGGTACATTAGGTTCAAGGCTAATTCAACCATGTGTCTCTATAACACCCACATTTTATTGAAAATTTCATAATTAACTAACCGTTGCATCCATGTATTGTAAGTACACACATCTAGCTGACAACCATCTTGAGCATTTTATAAAACAATCCCATCCCTATTTTCACTTTCATGCTCTTGCAATAACCATTAATGAGAACAATGTACATAATCTTATCGACAAAAAAACCCATAGCTTCCATTTCCATACTTAACAATTCAGCCTCTTTAACTCGCCATGTTACAAAAACCAACTACAAATGACTTCCATAAATGACATATATGTGGAACACCTCTCTCAAGCATTATATCAAACACTTGGAGGGCTTCATCAACATACCCGCTAGAAGACAACCCAGCAATCAACATATTATAACACCCAACCGAAAGTAAAATCCCAGCATCATTAATCCTAAAACAATAATCATCCGCATCAACAAATTTATTCTATTCAAACACCTCTAGAACAAACATCGGGCTTAACCCCTCGTTTTAATATCCCATCAATATACTGATTTTAGGCTATCTGATTTTGATCTTATTCAAACAATCGAACATAAGATCAAAATCGAATGAAATCAGATGGAGAATTCATAGAAGGGATCTTTGAACAACTTAAATTAGAGAAATCAGATGAAGAAATTGAATGAAGATATACTTGCAATTCAGAGAAATCATGTGAAGAACTAGAGACATGAGAAATAATAGAATGGATCAGATAAACAAATCACAATTCAAAGAAATCTTTGACCTTTCTTGTTAGACAATGGAACGTAAGAAAATATAAGGAAAAGGATATTTTTATAATTACCACATTACCCTTTTAATTGAAATATAGGAGGGTATAAACCAATGGCTGAGATTTGTTCTCATGGTTCTCACAAAAGATGGGTGTTCTCATTTAAACCTTCCCCTATATATATATATATATATATATATATATATATATATATATATATATATATATATATAGGCCAATTCTAAATTGCAAACCCACTCTAATTGATTAAACCCTGAAAACTCATTTCCATGGCCTAGATGTTGCCACGTATACTTTTTTTCAAAACAAAAAAGGTTAGTTTTGTCATTTTAACCAACTCTTTTTCTCTCTCCTTTGTTTCTTTGTCAGATTTTCTTCTTTTAATGTGAGTGTATCTTCTCTTTCTCATCTCATTAAAATATGAACCAACATCATTATTCAAACCGATAATAATGATCGAACAGGTGGTCGGCAACAGATCTGAACGATCGGCAACAGATCGAACAGGGGTCGGGCAACCGTCCTTGGTTTTGGAGGATTCACAAATCTGGGTGTCGAAGAAGATCAGAAGAACAATGGGTTGAAGAACAGCAGATCTGAACGATCGACAGTCAACGTTTGGTGGTGGTCTTTGTGCATATCTTTTGTTGTATGCTTCAGTGGCATTTGTCACTTTTTTGTGTATCTTTTGTTGTTTTGGATTTAATGTGGTTTTGATGTAGGAACGTAAAACTGCACATGCTTCCCAATCACAAGATGTCTTTCACTTTTTTTATATATTTTTTGGTTACACTGAATACTTTTTGTTCAAAGAATGAACGTATGTTTTTTTTGTTCTTTTGAATTTATAATTTGATTTTTCTAAATAAGTTTATGAAAATATATGTTTTTGTTGTTGAGTTATAATTTGTTATATGTTTTTGGTGAGATAAAGTTGTAAAACATATGTTTTTTGTTATTGGGTTACACTTTATTGTATGTTTTTTGTGAGATAAGTTTGTGAAATCATATGTTTTTATTGTTTGATTAAATTTAATTTATGTTTTTAGTGAGATAAGTTGTGAAATCATATGTTTTTGTTGTTGGATTATAATTTAATTTATGTTTTGGTTAGATAAGTTGTGAAATTATATGTTTTTCTTAAAGAGGAGAGAGGGAATGGCTTGATCTTTGTCAGGAGAGAGAATAGATCATTTTCATGGACAATACTACCCTTTTGTGACTAAAGTTACATCTTTACTTTTAATCAAAATCCAGAAATAATCTTCACCATAGATCATATGGAATGGATGGTTAAGATATGGGTTTAATTGGTTTTCTTAAGTGGGGAGGGTTTTCAAATTATCCCTCCCCTATATATATATATATATATATATATATATATATATATATATATATATATATATATATATATATATATATATAGGGTAAGTATTGGGAGTAAACCCACCCAAATTGAGTAAACTTAGTAAACCCAATACTTGGCTCACATTTGTCCACATCACCCCTAAGTATCTTCTAAATATTATATTCCCAAGGTTATTTAAGTAATTTTATCATTCCCCCCATTTTTTAATTTTGAATACTTTCCCCCTCCCTATATAAACACATTCTCTCTCTTTATCTCTCATTCTTTCACCACCACATTCTCTCTCTTTATCTTATCTGACCACCATGAGCAGCCACCACCACCGCCACACCACCACCACCTCACCACCATCGACCACACTAACCACCATCGTTAACCACCACCATCATGGTTATTTCAATAGCTGTTTTGAGAAGAAACTTCAAGATGAAGCTTATAAAAGCAAGAATCGTGACTTAGCTGGACTATGAAAGCAACTTCAAGATGAAGCTTATGAAAGCAATTCCCAGTCATGCTCTGTTTCCTTGGGCCAGTGGGTTTGAGGTCACTTCAATTTTGGAACAAGATCACATGTCTAACAAATACATCCCTGAAGACTTAAAAAAGTGGAAGATAAAGTGTTTGATTGCATAGTAATTTCAATTTTCAAGCAAAGATATATTCATATTTCTGTAAGTTTCATTTTCCCCCTTTTCTTTGTTCTTATTAAACAAACCCAAATCTCAAGATTCAAAAATATTTAAAACCCACAATTGAATGATTTTTTAATATATAAACAGATGTATTTTTGAAGTTCATGATGCTTGAAGTTCATAATGCTTGAATGATATTATAATGATTTTATAATAAATAAACAGTTTTGGGGATAATTTTTTTGCACACCAAGTGTTTGATGAAATGCTTGAATGAAAAAAAAAACCTTATGTTAACCTTTTTGATTATTATTATTATTATTATTATTATTATTGTTATTATTATTTTGTTTATGTTAGATTGGATGTTAAAAAGATCATATTTTTTGAATTGGGTAAATGTGTTTTTATTACATATTTTTAGTTTAAGGTCTTTTAGTTTCTGAATTAGGAGCTGAATCTATCCCAATTAACATGTGTTAGGGTTCAATTAACATGTGTTAGCAAATGTGTTTTTTTATTTTCTTGATTTTTTTGTATTTGGTGCTTACTGATGTGTCGTGGTTCATTTAACACCTGTTAGTGATCCAAACACATGTTTGCATTGGTTTTTACTGATGAATCCATCCCAATTGACATGTGTTAGGTTTCAATTAACATGTGTTAGTGATGCTAACACAGGTAGAATAAAAATGTTTTAATTAGAAAAATTAAATAAACTATTTTTTTTCAAAATATAACTTGACTGTTTATATGTAAATATGTATATATTTAGAGTAGTTTCATAAAAATGTATGTATTTGTATATATTAAAGTAAAGGTTTGATTTTTGGTGAAGGTTTTGAATTTTTATATTGGTGATTACTGATGTGTTAGGGTTCAATTAACACATATTAGTGATTCTGGCACATGTTTGTATTGGTGCCTACTGATGAATCTATCCTAATTGACATGTGTTAGGGTTCAATTAACATGTGTTAGTGATACTAACACAGGTCTGTATATAGTACCTACTGATGAATCTATTCCAATTAACACATGTTAGTGATTCTATCATATGTTTGTATTGGTGCCTACGATGAATCTATCCCAATTGACATGTGTTAGGGTTTAATTAACATGTGTTAGTGATACTAAAAAGGGTGTATATGGTGCCTACTGATGAATTTATTCAAGTTGACATATGTTAGGGTTCAATTAACATGTGTCACTGATGCTAACATCTGTTAGTAGATGCCCAACTAACACATGTTAGGGTTCAATTAACATGTGTTAGTGATGCTAACACATGTTAGTATATGTCCAATTAACACCCAAATTGACCCAGTTAACATTTTCTAGTGATGCTAACACATGTTAAAAATAATTAATGTAGGAGGTTCTATGAACAACCACCGGAATTCAAGCCGGCTACTCCGCACAAGGATCGACTAGAGATGGAGTGCTAAGGGTTGAAACATGAAGCTGAAGATGCCTACTAAAGAAGAAGCATAACGCCGAAGACGACTATTGAAGAATGAAGCATAATTTTAAGTTTCATGTGTTTTTGTTAGTTTATGATAGTTTTGTATCATCTTTTTAATTGTTTAGATTTATATGAAATTAATTTGTAACATTCAATGTCGATTGCAATAAATTTTTATATACATGTGTTCTTTTATGTTTTATACTAGTCCAAAATTAACGTGATAATTATTTGAACTAATTACACGTGTTAGTGATGTCTGTGAAATGAGTTTGTTTGAAGAGACCAAGTAACATGTGTTAAAGGGCTCGTGTGGCATACGTTATTAATAAATTTGGATCTTTAAATTAATATGTGAAAGAAATTGTAGAGAGAAAAGTAGGAGAAAGAAGGTGGAGAGAGAGTGTTGGTGAAATGAAAGGTGGAGAGAGAATGCAAAAAGGTGGAGAGAGAAGGTGAAATGATGGAGAGAGAAGGTAAAAAAGGTGGAGAGAGAAGGTGGATTAATTGACAAATCTACCCTTTTCTTAATATAATATCAATAAAGGTGGAGAGAGAAGATGTATTTTAGTCAAATGGTGGGACCATTAACCACAACCATTGATCATGCTTGATCAATGGTTGTGGTTGAGTTTATTGAGTTTTCTCAAATATTTGAGGTTTTCTATATAACCTTACCCTATATATATATATATATATATATAACTTCATTAGAGTGAAAAAAAAATACTTACCACATTAATATCTAACCTTCTGATATTCTTGGGACCTGCATACTGATGTGGTTTAATGCTAGTAATAGTATCACCCGAAAGCTTACCTAGGTCTCTGTTGCTAACTGGGCCACTTGCTTTTCGTAATAAAATCTCCTCTTTTAATTCTAGATCTGATCCACCGACTTATTTGTCTCTTCAGTGATGCAGCCCAACAAGCAAATACATGGCCCATTTGAGGATTTTTTTAATCCATGTGAAAATCACTTTCAAGACGTACTTCAAGTCCACAAGTCACCGTCAAATCTCCATACATAATTTCAACTAGTATTATAGAGGGCGCGCTTTGCGGTGCCAAGCGCCTTCTTATCATATGAAATAGATCAGACTCGTTTAATTGATTTATGTCTCAAGGTTTGTCACACTATAAAAGGAAAACAACGGAACCTACCCTCTTAATCTTAAACATATTTAATTTTCATGTAACTATGATATTGTGTAACATGATGTTATTAAATGTAGTAAAAGACACACTGTTGCTTCGTTATAATTATGCACTTCATTGCAAGGAGCTCCCTGGTTTCAAATATCGGCATGACTGGGTGAGGGACGTTTTGTGGGATATCCTGAGAAGAGCTGGGATCTCTGCCAAAAAGGAGGCCCCTGTAAACTTCCTCACAGACCCCACGGAAGGGAGATCCACCCTGCGACCCGCAGATCCACTTGTCTTTGGTTGGGAGAGGGGGAAACATGCCTGTGTGGACCTCACCGGGGTATCTCCGCTGGTTGGGTTAAGGGAAACAGGGTTCGTAGCTGGGCAAGCATCAAGGAAGGCGGAATCAAAGAAAGTAGATAAACACGCTAAAGCTTGTGCAGATAACCAACATGTCTTTATCCCTCTGGCCTTCGACACCTTTGGCTCCCTGGTGCCAGAAGCTATTCGTTTCTTGACCAGGGTCCAACGGGTCGTCCACAGTAATGTTTCATCCCAAGGGGGGCAAGGATTTGTCTTTAGTAGACTAGGGTTTGCAATTCAGAAAGGGGTGGCGGCGCAGCTTGTTGCCCGTCTACCGTCTATTATGATGTAACTTTCGTATTTTGTTTTAATCAAATTATTGGTTACAATAAAAAAAATGAATAGTAATTGTCTAAATGAATAGTAACTATAATATTATTTTATTCATATTATTTTTATTTAAAATTTTTATTATATTATATACTATTAATATAAATAACATAATATTTTGTAATTTCATTATTATTTTATTCATATTATTTTATTCAAAAACATTTTTATATTATATACTATTAATATAAATAACATAATATTATGTAATTTCGTTGCAAATTCCATGTGTTACCTTATGTGTAAATTTCTTTATTTTTTTAACGTTTACAACCAAAATGGAATCTCGATTGTATAATTCATTGATTGATCAACACCTCATCTAAATCTCGATTATAAAACGCGCAACAGGCGTGATTTTATACAACTAGTTTTGTTTCAAATCTAAAGTTATAGATAATACCTCACACATTACTTTGTTTTTTTTTTTGGTAATCCAAGGTTGTCAGTAAATCACGTTCTTTTGGGGACTCCAATATTGGGCCAAAGCTGGTAAAATATGGAAAAAAAATAAGTTGCCTCCCCAGGGATCGAACCTGGGATCTTGGGCAAGAAAAGGTCACCACAAACCACTCCACCACCAACAAATGTTATGTTTAGAAATGAAACTATACATATATATATATATATATAGGGGAAGGTTCAATTGAGAACTCATAGTTAGGGAGAGAACTCGAGAACTCCTTCTTAAATTAAGAAAAAAAAATCATAACTCAAAATTTAAGTCAAAAACCAAAAATCTGGTTCAGAGATTCTCTTTCCCACGCCATCCTGGTTCAGAAAAAAAAATAAAAATAAATAAAAAAAATATAAAATAGGCGACTTCTAATGCACCTGTGTAGTAAATGTCCGGTTAGCTTTAGGGTTTAGTTTTTGGGTTTAGTTTAGCTTTTAGGGTTAGTTTTTTTTAGTTTAGTTTGTAAGGTTTAGGTTTTTGGGGGTGGGGTGGGGGTGGGTAGGGTGGGTTTAGGTTTTTGGGTAGGGGGTTAGGTTTTTTGGTGGGGGTTAGGTTTTTGGTTGTGACGGGTGGGGATTAGGTTTTTGGTAGGCAGTGGGTGGGGTGAGTTTAGGTTTTTGGGTGGGGGGGTGGATGGGTGGTTTAGGTTTTTGGGTAAGCTATTTAGGTTTTTTAGTGAGGGTGGGGGTGGGTGGGGTGGAATTAGGTTTTTGGGTGGGGGTAAGTTGGGGGTTGGTGGTTTAGGATTTGGGGTTATACTACACATGTGCAGTAGCGTTTTTTAGGTGTGTTTTTTTTTTTTTTTTTAATTTTTTTAATTTTTTTTCCAAACGGGTATGACGTGGGAAAGAGAAGCTCCGAACTAGTTTTCTATTTTTTTACTTAAATTTTGAGTTATGATTTTTTTATTATATTTTTTTGTATTTAATTAGAAGTTCTCGAGTTCTCTCAATAAAATGAGTTCTCTATTGAACCATCCCATATATATATATATATTGTTTAAGGAGAAGAAAAAAAAATATAATAATGGACCACCACCCCTCTCAACCAATGAGAGAGGAGTGGAACTGTTCAAGAACAGTAACAAACATTCCAAATTAATACATATAATATATAATTTGCAAATGAATTAATTGATTGCTCATCTATTACTTCAATTTGTAACTCATGGTGTAACACTCATGTTCCAATTTAACTTCATCCAATTCAATTCATTTAGATTAAACTAAAATTAATAAAAATAATTAATTTTAAGTTTAACCATCAATAAAAGTAAAGTTTAACCAGCAGGTTGCAAAGAAACGTTTGCAGGCCGCTGGGTTATAAGACCATGCGTAGTGGGGGGCTTTATATATAAAGCCCCCCTTTCTGATTGGTCCACGTGGCAGCTGAGTCAGCATGGAAAGATAAAGTGGAAAAGGGGTGTAGTGGTGGGGCTTTATTTATAAAGCCCCTATTAATATTTTATTATATCTTTTTAATTAAAAAAATAATAAAATAGAGAGAGAGAGTGAGATGGCAAATGGTGATTGGAGGGAACAAAACACATCAGGCGTTATAGCAATGGAGCCCCAACCCTTTTTGCAAAAATAACGCCCCCCTGTTTCAGTGTGGGGGGCGCTATTTTGGTCCAAATCAGCATTGGGCGTTATGCTTGGAGCCCACTACACCCACTCTAAAGTTTTCTATTGCTAATGCAGGTTGGCAGAGTTCAGGGCCTCGGGTGCTGCTCCTCAGGTCGGCGGTCACTCCCACCTTTGTTCTGGCTCTCCTTGTATGAATCTCACTGAATAAAAAAAGTCAACCGAAGACCACATCCATCCAACACATAACATAAACATTAAAAATTATTAACTCACAATGCAACATTGCAACCATACAATAGTAGCAAAGAAAATAAACGTATAAGGACATCACCAGTTGGCCTTTACAAACTTGGTAACGAGGTCGATTAATATATGAAGATCATAGCTGGTGACTACAATATTCATAGTTTCTGAAAAAGATGAACGAACATTGAAAGTAAACATAGTGCTATAATTAATATAACCAATTCTACCAATAAAACCATATCTTAGTCTCAAGGAACATAATAATCCAAATCCAACGACAACAACTAATGAATTATAACAAACCTATTGAAACAAAACAAATCAAAAACAGTATGTAAATAAACATACATATAAAAATAACTAGTTTTTATCCCGGGAGCGTCCCGGATTGAAATATCTAATATGACATAATTAAATATCTAATATGATAACATAATTAATGACTTGTCAATATATGATTAATGAATATTGTTATTATTATTATTATTATTATTATTATTATTATTATTATTATTATTATTTATTTATTTTAAACAAATCTCTGCCATAAGTTATCATATTCTAATATAAAAAAAAACGGATCTCTGCGCCGAGGTATAAATCTAGTGCCATTACAAAATATTATATAATGTCAAATGAATTCGGAAGTTTGTAATCGATCATTCTAAAAAGAACTAACATGAAATAAGGAAAAAAGTTATTTATTGAAATATCGAACGCATTAGTCTAAGGGTTATGTGATGCGTTAAAAAATTAATGGGTATATGATTGGGTATATAGTTCGGGTATTTGGGTATGTAGTTTCGGGTATCACCTAATCCCTGGTCCGACCCAAACCCACATTTTTTAAACTAATCCCAAACCTGACACAATACTTGCCGGGTTACAAAAAATAGTCGTTTTTTTCTCCGTTTTTTATATAGCACTATGATACTCGTTGGAAATATAATAAAACGTTCGTTAATTTGGTGTATTTTTTTTCTTTGAAAAATCTCGTATATAAAAGATATTAACGTTTAAAGTTATGGGAGGAAACATGAGAGAGAAAATAATAAATGTTTAATATTTAAATTTAGTAGATTAGGTTTTATTATATTATTTGTTTTTTTTTAATTGGTGTAGTAGGTACCACATATGATCCTACATGGCATCTCTCAAAGAAGAGAATGCCTAAATAAACGACATGTAGGATTTCTCCCTTTGCAATATATATATATAGGGTGTGGTTCAAATAAGAACTATAAACTAAATGAGAACCATAAGAACCATTATGAGCCCTTGATCCTTAGTGGCAAGATGGTAAATAAGTGAAATTTGAATTAGTTGTTTATTTTAAATTAAGGGCACTCTAGTAATTTCACATTTGTTCTTAAAAACCCATAAATCATTCATTTCCTTTTTTTTCATTATAATCAAATTAAATTCACTAAATCAGTTACATATCAGTTAATAAACTGTTGTACACAAGTGTATTCACTTATAATATGGTTTAGGATCCTGTACAAAGTACATTTTTCGTGAGAAGTGTGAGAAGGACTAAGAATTGACATGTAGACATCATGTTTTGGATTTAGGAATGATGTTTTAGGTTGTTTTAACTTGAAAAACACCAAACACAACAATCTAAAACACAATACAATGTATTATAGTCATTAAAATTAAAAAAACAGCTAAAACACACTAATTAACGCTTAAAACACACTGTTAATGTTCTTAGCATGGTATTTTAAGTTTTAAGCCTAAAATACATTGTTTTCGGTTTTTAATTGTTATGTTTGGTATTTTTATAGGCAAAACAATCCAAAACATCACGACTAAGTTCAAAAAATGATGCCTAAGTATCAATTTTTAATACTTCTCACACTTCTCACAAAAAAAGCACTTTGTACACGATCTTGACCCTCAGTTAACAAACTGTTATACACATGTGTATTCACTAATATTTACTAATAATCTCAGTTAACAAACTGTTGTACACATGTGTATTCACTAATATTCACTTATAATCTCAGTATACAAACTGTTATACACATGTGTATTCACTTGTAATGTTTTTTTACACATGGTTTGTAGATTCGTTATATACACATATGTATACAATCAAACCATAGTATCTCCAATCTCCATCGATGTACATATATGTACAAATATCATTATCTTCATCAAAAAATCATCATGTGCATATCTAGCGTATGTGGACACACATGCACCAGAAACTACCACCTGAGTTGCCTGCCATCTCCTGCCCCTTGCCCCTGTACCTCATCATCGAATAACAACGACCGGCTACGCCTTTAATATTCAGAAATACAGTCAGGCATGATTTCAACCTGATTATAATAAAAGCAAATACATATTTCTTTAATAACATAATCTATACAAAATTATAATCATGAGCCAGGACTTACATCAAGCAGTTAGTGCGTAAAATGGATTTTCATAAATTAAAACACCAAATCCATGAATTAAAGTGAAATATACTATAGTAATTAATAAGGATCATTGGGAGTATAACTCTGTATAAGAAAATCAGATCCCTTATTTGAAACCAAACACATAATATTAATGCTTTGTTGAATGATTTTATAATTCGCAAGATTTGTTTGAAGATCGATTTAGATTACTTAAATGTAGGGAGCAGTTAATTTTTTATATGTAACTGTTAAAGAAACTAATTTTTGATTAAATAAAAACTATAATCTATAAATATCAATTTACATAAATATCCTTTAGATCAAAATATAAATGGATGGTTAGGATTGGTTCATAAGGTTTACAACTATACCAAGGGTTCTTATTTGATCTCATTCCTATATATATATAGGGGATGGTTAAAATGGAAACCACAAAAAGTTGAGAAAACCTTGTAAACTCTATTTGAGCCATTGATCTAAAGTGATCAATGGCCTAGATTGATTCTCCATTATTTTATTACATTTAATTGAGTAGATGACAAAAAAAGGGCAAAAGGGTCAAATAACATTTTTCTGAAAAAGCACATATGACAAGTGGACCCCACACATGTCACATCATCTCTCTCATACTTTTGTGACCATGGTCCTAAATCTGTCAGCACGCCATGTTACATATGTAACATATGCAGTGTTGCGTACGTTAAAATTGCACAGACTCTGGTCTCATATGTGATTTTTTGTTGCATACGTTAAAACACATAGATTGTATATAATAAATTAAAAACTTTATAGATCAAAAAACATTCAAATGTACACAATAATTGTTTCTTACAAAGTGATAAAAACAAACAAAACGGTCATTACATATCGACAAATGCTAAAAAAAACTATCATAAATAAAAAATATTGTCTACACTTCATTCTTGATAATCATCTTCATCCTTAATGCAAAAACTATGCTCACCTGCAAAAATAAAACAAAAATCATCAATTTACTTGTAAAGACCCCCCCCCCCCCCCCCCCCGCTTAACGTATGTTAACCAAATGGATTACAAAAAAACATACGAAACTGATACAAAAAAACATTGTTTTATACATTTAGTTATCAAGATTATCAAACTTAAAAAATCAAAACTTTGTATCTGGTAAAAAAAACAGAAACTAATTTATACCAACTTAGTGGTGCTGTTACATACGAAACAGATGCAAACATAGATTTCATCCCAATCCTTCCTCTATAATATGCAAAAAATCAAACATGTATCTGGTAAAAAAACCGGTAACTAATTTATACCAACTTAGTTCTGTTGTTACATACGAAACAGACGCAATATAGGAAACAGATGCAAACATACATTCCACACATTATAATACTCATACAAACATACACATGCTGGTAAAAAACAAATCAGACATATTGTTGCATATGTTAAGAGACATTAAAATTCACCCATTTGGATTAAAAAAACATATTAATAATAATAACATATAAAAAAGGTTAATTAATAGCTCAAATTTTCAAAACCATCACAAACAACTTGTTTTTATCAAACACTAATTTATACCAACTTAGTGCTGCTGTTACATACGAAACAGACGCTAACATAGATTTCATCCCAATTCTTCCTCTATAATATGCAAAAAATCAAACATGTATCTGGAAAAAAAAATCGGTAACTAATTTATACCAACTTAGTTCTGTTGTTACATACGAAACAGACGCAATATAGGAAACAGATGCAAACACACATTCCACACATTATAATACTCATACAAACATACACATGCTGGTAAAAAACAAAATCAGACATATTGTTGCATATGTTAAGAGACATTAAAATTCAACAATTTTGATTAAAAAAACATATTAATAATAATAACATATAAAAAAGTTTAATTAATAGCTCAAATTTTCAAAACCATCACAAACAACTTCTTATTATCAAACAACAATACTCATACAAACATGCACATAGTGGTGCTGTTACATACGAAAACAGACGCAAACATAGATTTAATCCCATGATCAGTGACATTCCATTCAAGAGTTTTTTCCCCAATTCTTCCTTTATAATATGCAAACCATCACAAACAACTTCTTATTATCAAACACTAATTAGCTCAAATTCAAACAAACTCTAACCATTAAATGTTTTCTAACCTCTTTCAAAATCATATTAAAAATCAAAACTTGGTGATCACCATTTACCAAAAACCATTTTCCCAAACACCACACCAACATAAAAGGTATCACCTTCTGTTAAGAAAAATCAATAATAATAATAATAATAATAATAATAACTAGTATATAATAACAATAAAATAATAGTAATAGTAATAAAACCAAATTAATGATGACAGACCCACTAATTAGATGCAAACTTTACCAAGTTGATAATAACAATAAAATAATGGTAATAAAACCAAGTTGATGAGGGAAATCGTCGTTCGTTTAATACAGACATTGGTATGACCAATAATTAAAAAATACATTGATGCGATAAAATAAAAGTATAATCTAGGTTTGAAGGAAAAATAAATACTGAAATAAAAATTCGATACCATTTCTAGTACCTTCAGGGTTAACAGGTAACAACTATATATATATATATAGTTTCGATTGATGATGACTTTAGATTGATTAAAATAATATGGAAGGGAAGAAACGGGCAGAGAGAAAACGAACCGGTCATGGAACATGAGGCGTCTTTGGACGGCGTCCATGGCGGAATCGTCGTCAACCATGGCGGCGGTGGAGATGGATCGGAGAACAAGGGCGGTGGTTTCTTCTTCAACAAATCCAGATCTATCTTCACCATATTGTTAACAGAGAGAGAGAGAGAGAGAATAGAGAGAGAGAGTGTGTGTGTATATGTGAGAGATGGGCTTCTTTATATAGGGGGGAGAATAAAAAATTTCAAATTATTAAATGGGGGGAAAACAAAAATGACTAATGTGCCCTTGAAGGCATAAAATAATATATCTAATAATGGGTGATGTGGAGCAATAAGGGTCACTAGTTGGGTTTCCGGGAGTTTTCTCGTTTTAGAGGGTTTTCTCTATACCTTTAGCCTATATATATATATATATATATATATATATATATATATATATATATATATATATATAGGTAAAGTATATGGAGGAAACCCTCCTTATTTGGTAAACTCTGGAAACTCTGACTTCCCAACACTTTTTTTTTTGAAAAAAATAGGGTATGTAATATACATTTTTTAAAGCATTTTGAGCCAAAAAAATCGAAAAAGCGCCGAACGGTTTTTTTTTAAAAAATAAAAAACGTCTACTGTTTACATATAGTTAACACATTGTTAACACCTGTTATTAGCGCTTCACATGTGTTAGTCAAAATTTTATTATTTTTTTTAAAAAAAAATACTCGGCGCTTTTTTAATTTTTTTGGCCCAAAATGCTTAAAATCATGTATATTACTTGCCCTATTTTTTTCAAAAAAAAAAATATTGGGAAGTCAGAGTTTCCAGAGTTTACCAAATAAGAAGGGTTTTCTTTATATCCATTCCCTATATATATATATATATATATATATAGTGTTAGGTACCATCAACAGACAACATGACCTAACCCTTACTTAATTATAACAGAAAGTAATTAGCGATGATTAAAAAACATCACAAAAATAAAAATATTTCAAGTTTTGAAGAAAAGGAAAGCATATACGTACTGATCGATGATATGTTGAAATAAACTTGTTAAAAGGTGTCATAGTTGATAGGCTAATTTATATCATTGTATTAATTAATTTGTGTTGATCATGAGGTACTCGCTGATGGCTTTGAGTTGGATCAGATCAGCTTTGGATCAGCAGTAGATGGATTGGACTGGCTGGATACAAGCATGTAGATTGATGGACCTATGACTGGCCCAGGAAGGATAGAAGAATGGGCTTGTGCTTTCCACATTAGCCCAAGCCCATAGCATTATAATACAGCTGGTGATCATTCGTCCATTTAGTCACGATCCGTGTGAAGCTCATCCTACGGCTGAGATTATAAGTCGTTGTGCTTTCTCCTAGAAGCTTCCAGTGCCTATTATAAAAGGGTGTCTTGTGATCAGATTAGGGTTTCTTAGCTCAGTCTTTTATATTGTTCTCTCTCACATCCTGTTTAGACGATTAGGGTTTTATTCCGTCTTCTACACTTATTCATCTGGATAAGTGTTTAGGTCAGATTGGTTAAACTTTTGTCTAGTCTTGTTTGTGGTCTTTGTTAGATCTGTTTGATGTTTAGAGAGTTTTGTATTTGTTTGGTTGAGTCTGTAATCTTTTAGATAATAAATTTGTCAAGAAGTTTTTCTTTCCTTTATTATCTTGATTTGTCTCATACCATTTGACATGGTATCAGAGCTCAGCTCTGATCATTAGTCTGAGTCGGTTTTTTGAGTCGCTTCCGTCTGGTTGTTGTTTGGTTCTTGAAGATCAGATCTGCATATTATAGATCTGATTCTTCTTCTGTGTTCATCTACAGATCTTTCATGTTATTGTTGATTCGGTCTGTAGATCTGGTTCTCTGGTCGATATTGTTCTGATTTTGGAGTTAGTGGACTCTGGATTGAAGAATCTTGGATCTGGATCTTGCTGATTAGCTGCTATTCAGGAATCGTTGGGATTATCAACTGCTCTCTGGTTCGAAACCCTAAGTGAAGGTTTCGAACTACGAGTTATTGGTGAGATCGTTCCATTCTATTCTCTATTGTAGTTTTTTTTAATAGCATCATTCTGTTTGTGAGTCTAGGCATATCTTGGCCGGGTTAGGGGGACCGGATTGTGAATTCACAGGGAGAGCCATCCCCTGTCTGTTTGTGCATCATATGTGTTGCATTTTGTCTGTGTTGGTCACTGTTGTGTACTGTTAGTATTTGTTCAACTGTGTGACTTTTTTTATTGTGTTTCTTTGATCTTGTGAAGTGCTTGTTGAGTGCATAGATCTAGGAAATCAGACTCCCAAGCTAAGACATGTCCAGGCACCTTGAGTGATGAACCTGGAATCTTGAACACTGGCTTGGTTTCGTCTGTTGTGTGCTTGAGTGTGTTTTCCTCTTGTATCTTGTTTTGTTGTTTATTTTGTTCCTGTGTCTGTGATTATCTGATTGTGAATTGTTCACCATGACTGATGATAATAGTAGTGATACTAGTGAGCGTCGTAATATAGCACCTACTTTGATTAGCAAGTTGGATGCTAGTGATCCTTTGTACATACATGCCAGTGATTCTGCTAACTTGAATATTGTGAGTATTAAGTTGAAAGGAACTGAGAATTATAATGTTTGGGCTAATGCCATGATTCTTGCCTTACAAGTTAAAAATAAACTAGGATTCATTAATGGTGATTGTGTTAGACCTGATGTTGATCCTGTGTTAGAAAGGCAATGGGATAGATGTAATTCAGTTATGTTAACTTGGATATTAAATTCTGTCTCTGAAGAATTGTACTTAGGTCAGGTTTATTCTAAACTTGCTACTGATGTGTGGAAGGATTTAAAAGAAACATATAATAAAGTAGATGGTTCAGTTGTTTTTGATTTACATTTAAAAATTAATTCATTTAAACAAAATGGGTTAATTGTTGCTGATTATTGTCATAAACTAAATGTAATGTGGAAACAATTAGACGAAATACTTCAATTGCCTTCTTGTACCTGTAATGCCTCAAAAGACTTCAATAGTTATAGTCATATGATAAAATTGATGCAGTTTTTAATGGGCTTAGATGATGGTTATGAAACTGGTAGAACAAATTTACTTACAAAAGACACTTTACCTACAGTGAAAGAAGCTTTTGCAGTAATTTCAAGAGAAGAATCTCACAAAAATTCTTCTAGTGGTTTTAAAACTAATCAAACTGTTAATTTTTTGTCAAAAACTAATCAATTTTCTGAATCAAGTAAAAGAAATAATAAGGGAGCAACTCAATCTCTCAAATGCACTCACTGTAACAAGTCTGGTCATCTAGTTAACAAGTGCTTTGAGATAATTGGTTATCCCACATGGATGAGGTCTAGAGGCAATTCAGGAAAAAAGGCTGTCAGTGTTAACACTAGTTCTAATAACACTAATGTGTCTCTTCCTTCCTTGAATAGTGAATAATTGGCTAGGCTTATGAGTTTGTTGAATGATAAACCAAGTGATGGTACACCACATTGTAATGTGTCAGGTAGTCCTTTCTGTGCTTCTTCATTCAGTACTCGTGTGCCTTTCTGTGCTTCTTCATTCAGTACTCGTGTGTATTGCTTTGTTAGTAGTAATGGTAAATTAAGGGGTATTGGGTGGATAATCGATTCAGGGGCAAATGAGCATATGGTAAACAATGAAAAGTGTCTTAGTAGTTATGTAGATGTGTCTCAACTAAACATTAAAGTTAAGCATCCAAATGGTACTTTTGCTCTTGTAACTAAAATTGGAACTCTACATATTGTTGATGGGGTAGTGTTACAGGATGTACTTGTTGTACCTGAATACTCTATTAACTTGTTATCAGTTCATAAGTTAGCTAGAGATAACAAATTGTTCATTGGATTTGATGAAAATACATGTTATGTTCAGGATTTATTAACCAGGAAAACCATGGTGACTGGTAAACAAATGGATGGTTTGTACATGTGTGGAAATGCTTGTGTTGCTAATAAGGTGTGTATTGATGATAAAAAGTTGTTTAGTTTATGGCATGCTAGGCTAGGTCATCCATCTGAACAAGTTGTTAATGTGCTAAAAACAAAATTTAATATAACTAAAATAGAGAATGATGATCCATGTGAAGTGTGCCATAAGGCAAAGCAACATAGAGAACCTTTTCCTTTGAGTCTACATAAGTCTACACAGTTAGGACATTTAGTACACATTGATGTCTGGGGTCCTTATAAGATTCCAGATCGAGATGGAAATAAATATTTTCTGACTATTGTAGATGACTATACTAGGGCTGTTTGGGTGTGTATGATGAAAACTAAAACTGAGGTTTTTGATCATATAGTAAAATTTTTAAACATTGTATTAACTCAGTTTAATAAACAAGTTAAAATGTTTAGATCTGATAATGGAACTGAGTTTGTCAACAAACAGTTTAAAGATTTGTGTAAGTCAAAAGGAATTATTCATCAAACAACTTGTGCATACACACCACAATAGAATGGGATAGTTGAGAGGAAGCATAGACATTTGCTTAACATTGCTAGGGCTTTATTGTTTCAAAGTCATGTTCCTATTAGATTTTGGTCTGAATGTGTGTTGACTGCTGCTTATTTGATTAATAGGACTCCTTCTTCTGTGCTTAATGGGAAGACTCCTTATGAGTTGATGTTTGGATTTGAACCTTTCCTTGATCACCTTAGGATTTTTGGTTGTCTGTGTTTCTGTACTGCTTTAACTGGGTCAGATAAATTAGATAGTAGATCGGAAAAATGTGTTTTTATAGGGTATTCTTTTGAAAAAAAGGGTTACAAAGTTTTTAGTTTAGATAGTAAAACAGTGTTTTTTTTCAAGAGATGTTAAATTTTTTGAAAGTTTATTTCCATTTAAAGAAAAAATAGTTTTTGATCAGTTTGATCACAACATTGAAAAACACATTACAAATCTAAATTTTTTTGATTTTTTTGAAAACACAGAATCAGAAACCCAAGGTGCAAATGATCCCAATGATGAGGGAAAGGAATTTTCTGATACCAGATCAGAAAATAAAGATTTAGGAACACAATTGACTCAGCATTCAGGATCAGATGACTCTAATGTTACTGGTAAGGCTTCTGGAAAGCAACCTGTTAACAATTGTCCTGAACCTGATAAGGCAGAGCTTGTGAATACTGAACTTGATAATAATTCTAACTCTGAGGGTGATGCATCTGGTGTGTCTAATTCCATTATTAGAAAATCAAGTAGAGGTGTTCATTTTCCCAAAAGGTTTAATGATTTTATTGTAGAAGGTAAGGTTAAATATGGGTTAGAAAGTGTTGTAAACTATTCTAATTTGTCCTATGATAATCAATGCTTTGCTGTTACTCTTAATAAAAGTAGTGAACCTAGGTCTTACTTAGAAGCCTCTAGGGATCCAAATTGGGTTCAGGCTATGAATGAAGAGTTGGAAGCTCTTCATAGGAATAACACTTGGGATATAGTGGAGTTACCTAAGGGTAGAAGTAAGACAGGTTGCAAGTGGATTTTTAAAATAAAATACAAAGCTAGTGGTGAAATTGAAAGGTTTAAAGCTAGGCTAGTGGCTAAAGGGTTTAGCCAAAAAGAGGGTATTGACTTTGATGAAACCTTCTCTCCTGTGGTAAAACTGGTTACAATTAGATGTGTTATTTCCTTAGCTGTTGAAAATGATTGGAAAGTTTTTCAATTAGATATAAATAATGCATTCTTGTATGGGGACTTAAAAGAAGATGTGTATATGTCTATTCCTGAAGGTTTTACAGATAATATTAATACTAATAAAGTTTGTAAACTGAATAAGTCTTTATATGGGCTTAAACAAGCCCCAAGAATGTGGAATGCTAAGTTGGTTTCTGTGTTATGTGATATTGGTTTTGTGCAAAGTAAGTTTGTTGTCTCAATGTTCATAAAAAGACATAATTCTGTGTTTGTTGTTCTTTTAGTTTATGTGGATGATATCATAATTACTGGTAATTCTGTGCTTGAAATTGATAAAATAAAAACTACCATTAAACATAAATTTATGATCAAAGATCTTGGTGAGTTAAAATATTTCTTAGGCATAGAGGTAATTAGAGATCATCATGGAATTTGTTTAACACAAAGAAAGTACTGCACTGAATTGTTGGCTAAATATGGCATGACAGGTTGTAAACCTGTTGGGAATCCCATTGAACCTAGTCATGTAGTTAACAATATGCTTAGTAGTGATGATACATATCTTGAAAATGTAACAAGTTATCAAAAATTGGTAGGTAAATTAATTTACCTCTCACACACTAGACCTGATATTTCTTACTCTGTTCATTTTTTAAGTCAATATATGCATAAGCCAAAAGGTTGTCATTTTAAAATAGCAATGAGATTATTAAGATATCTTAAAAGTGCACCTGGAAAAGGCATATTATTTACCAAAACTGGGTCTTTAAACCTTAGAGCTTTTGCTGATTCGGATTGGGGTAAATGCATAGAGTCTAGAAGGTCTGTCACAGGTTTTTGTGTTTTTTTAGGAAGCAATTTGATTACCTGGAAAAGTAAGAAACAATCAACTGTTTCTAGGTCATCTGCTGAGGCAGAATTTAGGGCCATGTGTGCGGTTGCATGTGAAATAATTTGGTTAAAAGATATTTTAAGTGAATTACAAGTTATAGTAAAAACTCCAGTTGATTTATGTTGTGACAATAGTGCTGCAATAGCAATTGCAGCCAATCCTGTGTTCCATGATAAAACAAAGCATTTTGGCATTGATTTATATTTTTTAAGGGATCTGGTTACAAATGGTATTGTCAAAACTGTTAAAGTTGACTCTCAAAGTCAACTGGCAGATGTTTTTACTAAAGGTTTATTGGTTTATCAACATAATGATCTTTGAGCCCAGCTTCACATGTTTGACCCATTTCAATCAGGTAATTCAAATTGAGGGGGGGTGTTAAAAGGTGTCATAGTTGATAGGCTAATTTATATCATTGTATTAATTCATTTGTGTTGATCATGAGGTACTCGCTGATGGCTTTGAGTTGGATCAGATCAGCTTTGGATCAGCAGTAGATGGATTGGACTTGCTGGATACAAACATGTAGATTGATGGACTTATGACTGGCCCAGGAAGGATAGAAGAATGGGCTTGTGCTTTCCACATTAGCCCAAGCCCATAGCATTATAATACAGCTGGTGATCTCATCCGTCCATTTAGTCACAATCCGTGTGAAGCTCATCCTACGGCTGAGATTATAAGTCGTTGTGCTTTCTCCTAGAAGCTTCTAGTGCCTATTATAAAAGGGTGTCTTGTGATCAGATTAGGGTTTCTTAGCTCAGTCTTTTACATTGTTCTCTCTCACATCCTGTTTAGACCATTAGGGTTTTATTCCGTCTTCTACACTTATTCATCTCGATAAGTGTTTAAGTCAGAATGGTTAAACTTTTGTCTAGTCTTGTTTGTGGTCTTTGTTAGATCTGTTTGATGTTTAGAGAGTTTTGTATTTGTTTGGTTGAGTCTGTAATCTTTTAGATAATAAATTTGTCAAGAAGTTTTTCTTTCCTTTATTATCTTGATTTGTCTCATACCATTTGACAAAACTGAACATATTAGCATCAACAATGTTTTACAACAATTTTGAATGATACAATTAATTAATTAATTAAAACAGATAATGTTTACAACACACTCAACATTATCGATAAATCTGCAAATCTCACCTGATTATGAAAGTTGTCATTTTGATTTTGTAATGAATGTTTGTTCACGTAACTTTTTTATGAGTTTCGTTTTGTTTCGATGTGTATTTTCGTAATTTGTTTTTAAACTGAATGCTTGTGGTTTATTAAACTTGTAGATGCTCAACTCTAAATAAACAACTGCGAACATTTTTTTTTTGTAAATTTCATAACGTTGTTTTTAACCAACCGGTTGTTTAAAACATCTTTTGAACCGTTTAGTTTTTTAAATCGCCTTATGCTTATCTCTAAATACACCATTGCAACATGTTTTTTAACCCACGTTCGAACTGACAAGCTGTAATGCACAACCGTCGTGTTAATGTTTATATGTTTTTTGGTGTAAATTTTGTTCGAATAACTCGGCTTTAGCATACGACGTAACTTTCCATGACTTTCGAATATACCATCGTGACGCAGTTTGTTACGCTTGTGTTTCAAACTTTCCGCGAAAAGCGAATGGTAACCCACTAGTTTAGAGATATTTGATGTTTGATATATAGTCGTTTAATTTGTTTTCCTACATAACTATTATTATTGATGTTTGATATATAGTCGTTTCATTTGTTTTTCCTATATAATTTGTTCGAATCTGGCCCTGTTATGCGAATCGTACTTGGTATTTATGATGAACATGTTTGGGTATGCACAACAGAATTGTGTGCAGGGACTCAGATAGAATAGAGGGTGGGACTCAATATAAACACAATATTATTATCCACAAACTTTACAAACGTACATAAGATGCATGGCTACTTATATCTAAGACATTGGACGGGTAATTAACTACTATAATAACCGACGTGACCCTTCCTAATAACCGACATAACTATAGACACAACTTCTAATTTTGGTGCATTTTTCTTGTACAGTTGACTTCAGTGTTCGACTTTCAATTAAATACAGATTTCTTGATTAATAATTTCCAACATAACTATTATTATTACTTTTTTTTTAAAAACTAAATTTTCTCCCTTTAAATACATTCATTTTTGTCTCTTATGAGATTTCAACTCCCAATCTCTCATTTGTTTTTCCTATACAGCTACTACTACTACTACTACTACTGTTGCTGCTGCTGCTTGCTACGGCCACACCACCACAACCACCACCATCACCACCACGACTACCACGACTACCATGACTACAACGACTACTACCACGACTACTACCACGATGTCACACCCTCAAATTTCCACAAGCGGAGTTCTACCGCGAGGCGTGCGACACACCAGGATCCAAGTCAACGGTCACAATAAACGACGTCTAAATGTAAAAACATACTTACTAAAATCATGCATAAGATTTAAAAACCATCATTTGAAAGCGCGGAAGCGATTAAGTTTACAAAAGTCAAAAGTAAGTGGAAACATAAGTTAAGGGTTCAACATCCCAAAGAAAACATGCATAATGATCCTAGACGCGAGTACGACTCCAGTGCGACTCCGTGCGCCTAGATGACAGCTGCTACCTTAGCGACCTGAGAAAACATGCTAAAAACGTCAGTATAAAATACTGGTGAGTTCACAGGTTTTTAAGGAAAAATGTTTCACGAGTTTGAACTTTGATAAGCCTTTACCAATGTTGAAGCTAGGATACACGAATACCTGAGTTCACAATGTATGAGTACATGGGTACACGACTACACGGATGCACGAATACACGAATACACGGATACACGGTTTCACGTATGCACGAATACACGGATACACTATTTCACGAATACACGAATACACGACTACACTAGTTCACGAATACACGTTTGCAAGAATACACTAAACTACCGTCATCCCCGTTTCCCCGTTATGCGTCACCGAATGTTCACAGTTTTATCCAAACTTAAGAGAGTTGTTTAATAAGCCGAACACTTTTGTATAAGCAAATCAGGTTTGTGTGTAAGTTTTTAAGAACACCAGTGTGTAGCATGTTTCTCCCCCGAAAACCAAAACAGATAAAAGTGGGGCCGTGAACTCACCTTAGGTTGCGTCTTCCGTTAATGAGTAAACCGTTTGTAAGATATGATAGCCCCAACTAGTGGCGACCTATCATAAGATATGTGTTAAGTTAGACTAATAACCTGTAGGGTTCATTAGTCCCCAAGTCCAGTCCATGACCATTGTATGTCCGAAAACGTGTTTGACCGACAACCAGACTACGTAAGACAAGACTCGACATCCCATTGGTGACCCGACATTCCACGTGTTCGTCTCATACACAAACATACACAAAACATGCAACTTAGTACTTAACATATGTTAAAGTTCAACGAGTCTAACACATAGGTCAATTAATTCACAAATAAGTCCAAACACGTGTTACTATGTTACTAGGCATGTCACGGGGTTCCTATCATGTTCCTAGGTGTCGAATCGGGTTTCGGAATGTCAAAATACACTTATAACAGCAGTACACGCGATTAGGAACTTAGCATGCAATTAGGAAAAGTCAACATGTGATTGGGGAAGGTCAACAGGCGATTGTGAGGCTAATCGCCTACCTTAGCATGCGATTGAGGGGCTAATCGCATGCTAAGATGCCCAATCGCCTATAATAGCAGGCGATTGTGAAGGCTAATCACCTGCTAAGAGGGCTAATCGCCTGCAGCTGCTGCGCGACGCAATTTCGCGCGTTTAACCCTCCAAATCAGATCCGAAACATGTGTAAACACCCAATAACAATCCTAACACATTAACAAACATATTTCAAGCAAAACCCCTAAGTTTTCATCATTCTAACATTCCTGAATGCGAGCGTTTTCCCAAAATAGTAACTTAACATGTAAACATCACCTCAACATGCAAGAACTTGCCCTAAATAGCAAATATCCAGATTTCATCACATAACCACGTTGTCCGATAGTATCCTACTGCTCTAGCATCATCCTAAAGCAAACCCTAACATCAAACAATCAACAACACACCTCATAGCACCCTTAATCATTCAAAATCATTCAAATGTGTCAAAACATCAAACATCAACAATACACAACCAAAACCCTTCAAACTCCTAGAACATCATCATACTAACTTGTAACAGCCATAAACACTTTAATAACACAAGGACAATCATGTTTCAATCCTAAAAATCCTACCTTTAATCACATATAACATATATAACACACATAAGGGTTTGGGTTTGTTTAAAAACGGTTTTAAATGGATTTTCAAAGACAAAAACATTTATAAGTCAGGTCTGGACTTTTAGGGAACAAAATATAATCATTTAAAGGTTTGGGTTTGAAGAACACACCTTGGATTTAAGAGAAAATGATGGAATAAGCTTGGAAATGGTTGTTTTGATGTAAAAACGAGTTCCAGAGGGTGTTTGTGTGTTGGTATGGGTTATGGGACGGCTAGGGTTGCACAAATGGTGTTTTGGAGGTCAAGGGTGGTATTTATAGGTGTTTCTAGTCGTTTAAAACACGTCAGGCGATTGTGCAGCCTTATCAGGCGATTAGGGCTGCTAATCGCCTTCACTATCATGCGATTAGCCCCAATCGCCCCTTAACACTGCCTAATCGCCCCTTAATTCATGTGATTAAACCTAATCGCCTGATACTACATGCGATTAGGGCTAATCACCCCTATCAGCATGCAATTAGGGCTAATCACCCCCTATCAGCATGCAATTAGGGCTAATCACCCCCTAATATCATGCAATTACGCGTAATCACTTATAATGTCATGCAATCGCGTGTAATCACCGTTTTAACGTATGTAACCACGTATACACATACCGATAAGTCACATAATGATTATAAACACATAATACATGAAAACAAACACGTTCACACTTGTTCACCAATTCCCGGGACTCGAGACCTGCGTGTGTTAAAACCCCAATGATGCACGACTCAACTCGACTGACCCTGTCATGTGTAATGTATGCGCGACTCGCTAAGGTAGACTTACTAAGTTTTCAAAAAGTTAGTTACCGGAGTTTGCCGGGTGTCACACACGACTACCACACCACCACCACCTACCCCTACCCCTACCACTACCACTACCACTACCACTCCTACTATCTATCTATCTATACTTTCAATAATAGGAGAGTCGTGAGTGACGTTAGAAAGCTGATGTGTCAACACCTTAGGCAGGCCACCAATACATGCGTGATGCAAAACCTGACGTCACAAACCCCCTTAAAATATTCACAAATAATACGTGGGCCACGTTAAAGCACCGCTGCTGACTTTAAAAACAGCTATTTCGTACCCACTTGTCTGAACAGCGGTAACAATCCCACTGGCCTCAACAGAGTTTTGAACGAGTGTTGGTTTTAAATTTGAGCTCCAAATTGAAATTCAAATTTCAAACTCGACACCCTGTTACACAGCTATATAAAGGCATCATGTCCCTCTTTTTCTCTCAGACAATTATTAAATCTCTCGCATAATTTTTAAAGCGTAACAGCTGCTTCTCTCACACTCAAGGTCATGTTGAAGGATTTGACTATTAGGTAAACTAATTCTAAGCGATCATATCAATAAGAATAAAATTTATCCGTTTTATTTTTCAGTGAGCCTCAATCTTTTGTCTCTTTAATCACCAACCAAATTATTTACGTTGAAAAAGGTTCCACTTTGGTAGATTCTTACAATCAAAGGAAAAATATTCGTTATACGATTACTAGCGGATGTAGATCGGCAGCGTCAAACTCAAGATGGGTATGTCTTTACCTTTTTATAGCCATTTATGCTAGCGTTTAATTCGTGTTAATATTTATGTGTTTAACATGTGTGTTTGATTAATTTGAATGATGCTTGATTTATTATTTTTGTGAATATTTGACCGTTAACAGGTAGAGGCGTTAGCTTTAAGCACTCGGGACTCTTTCCAGATTGCAATTAAGCTTTTACACTACTATGCCAGTATCTTTTGAGGAAGTCGACTGCATCTACTCTCGCTTTTGGGGTTCCCGCTGTTGTGCTCAGTAGGTATGTTTGTTGAAATTTTTAACTTTTTTTTTGAAGGTTTGTAGTAGAAGTATAACCGTGAATGTTTTTTTCTGTTCTGTTGCCAAGCAGAGTATGTCAGGACGCACCTTGAATATGTTGAATAATCAGGGTTAGTCTTTTGGAGATTCTTTAAAGTTAAAGAAATAAATATGTGTTCAAGACTGATGGGTGATAAAGACATGATATATTCAAAGTTGATTCGAATATATTAGTTGCGTCAGTTTCAATTTTTCTGAAGATTAGTGGAGTAAAAGAATTATTTTCATTTTGTTAGTACTTTTGTGTAATATCTGTCTACAGTGGCCATTAAATAGTTTTAGGGCTGTTCGGACTGTTTGTAATTATTATAGTTATTTCGTTAGATATTGATTACAAGTTAAGTTTTATAGAGTCTGTTTTAAAATTCTGGTTACATCATCCTTCAGCTCAACAGCAGTAATGGATCACAGTTGTTTGAAAACATCTGTTTGAAGTCGTCAAATTAAACATACCTTTGAAGTTAGAATAGGTTTCAATATGAAGTTTATTACAATATGTAATTGAAACTAATGAGAATATTCTTATTAATAATTTAATACATAACACATTTTGAATAAAAAATATTATTACACGTTGTAAATAAAAAATATTAATATATGTTTATCAATTATTGTTGATAAACATTATGAAAAAAATGGTTATAATAACTTCACTGAGCGGAAAGCAAATATTCAATTTACTTTCTTTAAAATATTACTTACAATGATGAAATTTTACGTTTTTTGTTAAAAAAAACTTATTCAAAGAAATATTATTTACTTAAAGTATAATAAGTCTTCAGTAAAAATTATAAATCCACATTTTATAGATGCTGATAGTTTTGTAGAATTTTTATTGCTACAAAATATATGTTGATTTTAAGTGTTACATTTAAAATAATAGACTTGTAATCATTGGTAAGAACAATAGTTTTAATTGTTTAATTAATATAAAAATAGTAATGTGAAAATTTATGTTATCTTTCCATCTAGATCCTTCATACCTACAGTGGCCATTAAATAGTTTTCAGGCTGTGCGGATTGTTTGTAATTATTATAGTTATTTCGTTAGATATTGATTACAAGTTAGGTTTTATAGTGTCTGTTTTAAAATTCTGGTTACATCATCCTTCAGCTCAACAACGGTAATGGATCACAGTTGTTTGAAAACATGTGTTTGAAGTCTTCCAATAAGACATAACCTTTGAACTTAGAATAGGTTTCAATATGAAGTTTATTACTATGTAATTGAAATCAATCAGAATATTCATATTAATAATTTAAAAAATTACACCTTTTAAATAAAAAATATTATTACACGTTGTAAATAAAAAATATTAATATATGTTTATCAATTATTGTTGATAAACATTATGAAATTTATGTTATGTTTCCAATAAAGATCCTTCATCCCTACAGTGACCATTAAAGACTTTTAGGGCTGTGCGGACTGTTTGTAATTATTATGAATTTAAAAACTTTGATTTAATTTAATTTAAATTTATAGTTATTTGTGACTTATTAGCTTTTGTTGAATTTTAATATCTGTTTACAATTCAATAGTTGTTGATAAACATTATTAAACAGATGGTTATAATAATTTAAGTGAATTATATGTAAATATTTCACATCATTTCTTAAAAATTTCACATCATTATTTCTTAAAAAAGTTTTTCATGGAAATATTATCTATTGAAAACTATAATTACATATTTTATACATGTTGATATTTTTGAAGAATTTCAATTTCTATAAAATATATTTTCTTTTTTTAAAGTTATAGGAACAATAAAAGTTTTCAAATCATTTGTAAGTACAATATTTTTAATTGTTTAATTAATATAAAAAGAATAATGTGTAAATTTATGTTATGTTTTCATCTAGATTCTCCATCTCCACAGCAGTGATCAAAGACTTTTAGGGCTGTTTCCACTGTTTGTAATTATGAAGTTGAAAAGACTGATTTCGTTACATATTAATTACAAGTTAGGTTTTACAAACTCTGTTTTCAAAATCTGGTTACATTATCCTAAAAGTCAGTTGAAAATTGTAATTGATCACAGTTCTTAGAAACTAATGATAATATTCATATTAATAATTTTATATAGTAACATTTTAAATTGTGAACAGTAGTATTTCTTAATTGGTCCAAGTGGCTTTATATACGAATCGCAAATTGTACTCAAATTGTTTTTTTTTTTGAGGAGGAGGTGATGGTTTTTTTTTTGGCTTTATATACAAGTAAAACACTAAAAAAACCTACTTGATATCAAAATTTTTTTTACAAATAATTAAGAATACAAGTATTGATAGTTTATTTCAGGATGTGATGATATATTTATATATAAGAAGATTTAATGAGAATAGTTTATCACAAGAAATTATTTAGTTCGTAAATTTTTACATAAAAAATACTTTTTGTTTGATCTTATAACATTAATAATATCCAAAAAAATTTATGATTTTAAGTTGCATTTTATAACTTTAAATCATAAGTTCTTAATCAAACTTAAATTTTATAATTATGATACAAAGTTAATAATTTAACTAACGAATCAAGTTGATTAACAAGACAAGAGTACAACTATCTATATTATCGAAACTGGTAAAGCTTTTCATTTTTAAAATGTTGTAACCAAAATCTCCGGTATTTATGTGCACAATACCAAAAGTCATGGGTATTTTGTGTCTGTTTCGAATACTTGGAGTGTTTTACTTGTAGTGGAGACATAATAAAAGGAGGAGGTGATGGGTTTTCTTTTTTGTCTGACCTTTATCACTTATGGGCCGTCCAGGCTTGCTTTCATGACCACCTCTGTTGAAAGTCAAAGTCAACTTATTAGAACAACAGTTGGTCCAACACTTCAACTTGTGAAAAAATTTCTAGTAATTACATTTTTATGTTGTTGAAAGTTTACACCAAAATAAGATTGAAACGGCAATGAAAACCTCCATGTGACATAGAAGTATGATTAACATATAATTCAACGACCAAATCATAAATTTAACACTTGTATTTTTTTAACAGTAAAACTGGATCAGTGACGAACCACTGGAGTATTATTGTATAACTAACTGAACCACCCTCGTATCTAGTCACGTTATATTTAAATTTATATATGTTATTTTGAAAGAGGTCGCCTATGTAGATGCAATATGTTTCTTTATTCTTTAAGTAATGGAAAACTGCCTTTATTGAATGTCTCATTCATGCATTGTCTAAGTACTGTAAAATTTAAAATTAAGTTACTAGGCAAGCTTTGAGTGGTATGGAAACATAAAGATAAGAGCTTGAAATTATTTAGTATTAAGTTCGAATATAATCCAAAGGAGTTTTACAGTGTCAGCCTTGATTGGTATGGAAAAACAAAGATGAGAGCTTGAGATTATTTATGTAACACCACAAAACTCAGTTTCGCTTAATTACGTCATTAGGTGTGATTAAGAAAAATAATGAAACTGGGCTTAGACGATAAGAATACGGGTTATGTTCTATTATGGAAATAACCTAGTTGGTGTTATTGTTTATATAAATGAGCAAATTATGTTAGAAACTAGCTTGATTAGTTAGTTTTTATAAAAATATAACATTGGGGTAAAGTAGAGGGACTAAAAGAATAAGTTTGGGTCAAGATTAATATGAACAAAACACCCATTTGGGTACAAAAACGTGATCATCCCCAAAAGGGGATTTTAGAGCCAAAATCAAGCCCTAATCCTACCAAAAAGGGAGAATTGATGCTTGATGTTGAAGTGTTAGATGAAGGGTGTGATCTAGAGGGCTAATCTTCAAGGATTAAGCTTTGGTAAGAACCCTAACCCCCAAATTCGTGTAGGATTCGAACCCCACATATGGGTTTTGAGCAAAACATGTTAAATTCATATTATTGCTTGAATTTATGTGATATTGATCATCTCAAATAGTTTAGAGAGCAGCTATTCACTATAGGTTGCTTGTTTGCAAAGGATGATGATATTGGGTTTTCATTAGTAGCCTTGATGTTGCTAAATTAGTTGTAAATCCATGTAATGGTATAAATAATGTGTAGTTTATGATATTCATGTGGAAATTGGTCATGATTGAAGGTGATTATGTGTTTTGGTGGAATGTGTGTAGTAGTAGCTTGTACAATGTGCTCAAAATATGGTACGCACACCAAGTGTCTGATGAAATGCCTAGATGAATATGATATGTGAATTTGTATGCAAGACTTGACAACTATGAAAGTAATATGACAACTTGTAAAGAGCATATCTCATTCGTTATTAGGAGTTAGAAGACGAGCCTTATATCGTTGAAAAGCTTGTTGCACATATTATATTTCATATTTAGTCATAAGAAGCTGATTCTAAGTTGTAGTGGGTCAAAACAGCATCTAAAGTTAGCATTTCAGTTTTGACAGCAAAGCTGTCTGGTCAAAATTATGTTTCTGACCTGATCTTAAAATATTCATATAAAATCATAGAAAAATCGTTAGGAGGTGTTCTTTATATTATTGGAAAGGTATTTGAATGAGGCACATTTTGTATTTGATAGTTAAGATCTGATTCCGAGGTTTAGAAGGGGAAAAACGGCCTTGAACAGCAGCTGCGCAGAAAATCGCTGCACAATTATAATGTGATCTTTAATAAGAAAAGGTGTAAGTATGTACACGCTTGTAGTAGTCTTGGAGTACGGATTGTAGGGAAAGAATAGCGAATTATGTGGCATTCAAAAAGTGTCTAAAAACACTTACCAACTAGTTCATGCAAGTATTTTCACTAACGGGTCAAACGGGTAGCATATGGAAAGACTTATTGCATAGAACTAGTTGTTGAATGTATTGATGTCATGTTTGAATGATGTAGAATGAATACTAATGTTTGAATAGGTAAGTTCCAAATTAGTATTCTAACACGACATGTTGACTTGAAAGTATGCTAGGTACAAGAAGCTTAAAAGTCAACGGGTCAAGTAGATATGATCTCGAGCTAGGTGAAAAGCTTGGGACTATAAGTCAAACGCGTATAAGGCGACAACACTCCTACGGGCAAAGGTAAGTGACTTATGATGCAAACTCTTGGTTTAGTAATTGTATGTTTATGTATAAATGGGAACAAGTATGAAATGGTAATTTATAACAAGGTAAGCAAATTGATGTTGTTGGTCAATGGGTATAGTTCACCATACAACAATGAAAGTAGTTAGGATAAATGGGCAGCAAAAATAAATGAAGTGAGGGTAATTAAGCATGAAATAAGTTCAAGATTAACAAATATGACATAAAAATGAATGGTAAAATGTATGTATTGATAGGTGTGTATACATATATATATATAGATGAATACATTTAATCATTGGTGTAACTATTTAGATTGAATTGTATAGTTATCCAAGGTCACACAAATGGTAAACCATTTGGTAAGTGGAATTATCACGTGTTGGATGCTAATGTAATAGAATGTGGGCATATTTGCTTATGCTCGGGAATGTGTTAAAGTGTTTTGTATGTAAAGGTTGGTCGTTATGTGTAGTTTGAGTATAGGTTCGGAAACGTCATGTTTGTCCTCGAGAATACATGAAGGAAAAATAGTATGACGGGTCAAGATAACTTGTACAAGGAATTTGTACGTGCGTGTATATTGTAGTGTTATTAACCTTTTTGTTATGACGATGGTAATAAAGATGCAGGTATGTAAGGATGAATGCATCGAAATTGGAGGATAGGATCCGGAGACCGGATCCGAACTTATATAAGGCATTTGGATATGACCATTGAGTATTGTTGATGTTATTTTCATATTGTGAATATTTGCATGAAGTCACTTAATGAACTAACGAAATGGTTATGTGGTAGTTGCAGGTTGTCTAATCAAGCTCACAAAGCAAGAAATGGTTGGAGGTCGAGTGAGGACACGAATTGTACGGGGTCGCGGTCACGGTCACGGTCACGTAAGCTAATAAAGATGAGTTGTTTTGATGTAATAAGAAACAATAAAAGATGAAAGTATGAAACACCTATAATATTTAGTAGATATGGGTTCAAAACATACAAGAATGTTTTATCAAGTTAGAAATTTTCTGGTTCGTATTTCCGCTGTGTATTTTCGGTTAAAAGGGTTCAGGGTGTTTCAAGTTGGTATCAGAGCCGTGGTTTGAGTGAAATCTCGTACAAGGAAGTAAGTACTTGAACTCAAACTTGTGTGCTCTTGAAATCAGTGACCCGTACAATCCAAGACTTGATCAAGGACCAAGGGTAGAATTTAATATTAACTCACATGACAGGCTAGAAACTAATTGTGGTGTTTATGTTAAGGTGCGCTTTTGTGGATAATGAAGAGGTCTCAAGGACGCGATCCAAGATAGATCTCAGAAATTTGGGAAGGATAGAATGCTCGCAGGTACGTAGTATTAATACCTTGGTATCGGTGGGAGAGAATTCTCAGGGATGGTAAAATTTAGATGGAAAAACAACTAGGTTGTTAGGAAAGGATATTGGAAATGTAGCACGAAGCTGAAAACCAGTCCCCAGGCATAAGGTAATGATTACATGAAGGCACGTGGATAGCATGTGGACTGTACGCCTGGCCAGTGCACAAGAAGCATGCGATGCACGTGAGACCGTGAGAATCATCACTGGTATGCCTGGTAAAATTGGAAAGTAGGTGGTCGTGTGGGTGAATGGGTGGAATGAAACTTCTATAAAAGTGTGAATGTGAAAGGGGATTCCCTTAGTAGATATCCAACTAAACGTATGTATATTGTGCCTATAAATTAATTATGGCAATGAATGATTGAGTAACTAGACGTCAGTTTTGGGTAAAGTAGACGACTCTCAAGTGATAGAGAGCAGTCTATAGGAATGAAAGGTTTGAGTCCGTAGGTAAGTACGGATCAAACCTATATGAATTAAAGGTTTGAGTCCGTAGGTAAGTACGGATCAAACCTATATGAATGAAAGGTTGGAATGAAAGGTTTGAGTTCGTAGGTAAGTACAGATCAAACCTATATGAATGAAAGGTTGGAATGAATGGTTTGAGTCTGTAGGTAAGTACGGATCAAACCTATATGAATGAAAGGTTGGAATGAAGGTTTGAGTCCGTAGGTAAGTACGGACCAAACCTATATGAATGAAAGGTTGGAATGAAAGGTTTGAGTCCGTAGGTATGTACGGATCAAACCTATATGAATGAAAGGTTGGAATGAAAGGTTTGAGTCCGTAGGTAAGCACGGATCAATCCTATATGAATGAAAGGTTGGAATGAAAGGTTTGAGTCCGTAGGTAAGCACAGATCAAACCTATATGAATGAAAGGTTGGAATGAAAGGTTTGAGTCCGTAGGTAAGTACGGATCAAACCTATATGAATGAAAGGTTGGAATGAAGGTTTGAGTCCGTAGGTAAGTACGGATCAAACCTATATGAATGAAAGGTTGGAATGAAAGGTTTGAGTCCGTAGGTAAGTACGGATCAAACCTATATGAATGAAAGGTTGGAATGAAAGGTTTGAGTCCGTAGGTAAGCACGGATCAAACCTATATGAATGAAAGGTTGGAATGAAAGGTTTGAGTCCGTAGGTATGTACGGATCAAAGCTATATGAATGAAAGGTTGGAATGAAAGGTTTGAGTCCGTAGGTAAGTACGGATCAAACCTATATGAATGAAAGGTTGGAATGAAAGGTTTGCACCCATAGGTAAATACGGATTAAACTTATACGAATGAAAGGTAGAAATAAAAGATTTGAACCCGTAGGTAAATACGGATCCAATATCTATAAATTAAAGGTAGGAATTAAATATATGAATCCATATGTAAGCCCCTTCACTTACTCATTAGTCGGCTCATCCTTGATAACATGAGAATGTTGAACGACCGTAAAGGGTCAAATGGGTGAAATTATAGAAATTGTAGAAATGACCTTGAACGGGTCAAATAGTGGAGATGTAGGAATATAGAATAATCCAAGTAATGGGTCAAATTGAGTAGGATGTTGTAGAAATATAGAATGACCCATGAAACCGGTCATTTGGATAGGAACGAAGAAGAGAATACATTTTCTCCAACCAAGGTAAGACACAACGTTAATTAAATATGCATGTTGCGTGGAATATAAAAATGCATATATATGTAACGGAAGATAGTAAGACGACATTGATGTGAGTTTATTTCAGAGACCTATGGAAACGAATGAATGATATTATGAATTGCAAGAATGAATGTAGAAATTATTATAAAGTAGTAGGATATGGCACATTTACCTTGAAAAGTCAAATTGTAGAAAATTTGCAAGATGGTGAACAAAATGTAAGGATCTTGCGTAAGGGAGTGGAATAAGTAATGTAGTATAGCTCATAAACAGGAGATCAAAAAGGAAATGTATATGATTAGACATTTTGGGTGAAAGAAAACTTGCATGGACCGATGAAGTTCAATTTTATGAATGTAAGGTATATGTCTAACCAATGATTTTGTAGACACGAATGGTCGAATCTATGGGTATGATGGAATCCACAAGATAGGTGATATGATGTTGACGAGTTGGAACTTATTGTGAACGAACTAAAGCAAGCAAAATATGGCGTGGACATGTGAAGGAGCAAGTTAAGCCGACATATGGATGGTTAGATAACGTTGTAAAAGGAAGGTTAGTAAATTTAGATATTTTGTGATTGTTAAGTAGAAAATTTATATATGTTGAATAGTACCCACGTATGAAAGAAGGGTAGTTAAAGCATGATGTAGTTGGAAAGTTTGAGTTTTAAAGGTCAAAAGATGAATGAATCTTGGTTAGACTCGGTGTTGTTCAGCAATGGACATATGCGTTACAGTAAGTAGTGCATGAAATGAACTAACAAACGAAGTAGTGTGAATAGAATGACTTTGAAATTTACCAAAAAGGGGGTGGGGTGCATATGGTAGATGTACCGATTCGGTAGTGCCTAGGTAATTATGCCTAACTCTCAAGTTGAGGAGAGTGAATAAGGAATGAAATGGTATGTAGGTTGTGAAAGAGACAACCACGATCAAAGGATTTGGATATACGCAGGTATATATATAGTCTAACTAATTACACGATTGAAGTAATTAAAAGGAATTTATAATAGTGGAATATTTTAGTAAGATAATGATGAATACTAATTATGATTAATGCAATAATAAAAGATCAATAGGATTGATGCGGTGAAAGATGGCAATGATAGTTCGGTATGCTTGATACTTGCATAAAGGCTTGTTGTTAATACAAGAAAGTGTGGATATATAATTATGTTTAGTCACGATTAAAGTTGTAGTATAGTCTATAATGTGGGCTTGCGATGTGGCATGAAACTTTGAATGAAGTGACAGAGTAAATAAGTAAGTAGAGAATGCCTAGTATGGAAGTGATGAATGAGGTTTCGGGGACGAAACCCTCTTTAAGGGGGGTAGACTTGTAACACCCCAAAACTCAGTTTCGCTTAATTACGCCATTAGGTGTGATTAAGAAAAATAATGAAACTGGGCTTAGACGATAAGAATACGGGTTATGTTCTATTATGGAAATAACCTAGTAGGTGTTATTGTTTATATAAATGAGCAAATTATGTTAGAAACTAGCTTGATTAGTTAGTTTTTAGAAAAATATAACATTGGGGTAAAGTAGAGGGACTAAAAGAATAAGTTTGGGTCAAGATTAATATGAACAAAACACCCATTTGGGTACAAAAATGTGAGCAGCCCCAAAAGGGGATTTTAGAGCCAAAATCAAGCCCTAATCCTACCAAAAAGGGAGAATTGATGCTTGAGGTTGAAGTATTAGATGAAGGGTGTGATCTAGAGGGCTAATCTTCAAGGATTAAGCTTTGGTAAGAACCCTAACCCCCAAATTCGTGTAGGATTCGAACCCCACATGTGGGTTTTGAGCAAAACATGTTAAATTCATATTATTGCTTGAATTTATGTGATATTGATCATCTCTAATAGTTTAGAGAGGAGCTATTCACTATAGGTTGCTTGTTTGCAAAGGATGATGATATTGGGTTTTCATTAGTAGCCTTGATGTTGCTAAATTAGTTGTAAATCCATGTAATGGTATAAATAATGCGTAGTTTATGATATTCATGTGGAAATTGGTCATGATTGAAGGTGATTATGTGTTTTGGTGGAATGTGTGTAGTAGTAGCTTGTACAATGTGCTCAAAATATGGTACGCACACCAAGTGTTTGATGAAATGCCTAGATGAGTATGATATGTGAATTTGTATGCAAGACTTGACAACTATGAAAGTAATATGATAAAAGATATAATTGATAGTAGGTTAACATGAGGATTGTGTTTTAGATAGTATTCATGTGAGAATTTACTTAATTGTATGATATGATAAGAAGTATGCATTAGTAGCATGTACACTATGCTTAAGTGATATGATGCACACTATGTGTTGGATTAACTGGTAAGATGAATGATCTTGTATGTTAATGAGATATGAATATGTTGTTTGTGGTGAAATTTGGTAGTGTTAGTTGATTTGGTACAAAATAGTGTGAAATTCGTCACTTTTGACAACCCTAGAGAGTCATCTTGTAAAGAGCATATCTCATTCGTTATTAGGAGTTAGAAGACGAGCCTTATATCGTTGAAAAGCTTGTTGCACATATTACATTTCATATTTAGTCATAAGAAGCTGATTCTAAGTTGTAGTGGGTCAAAACAGCATCTAAAGTTAGCATTTCAGTTTTGACAGCAAAGCTGTCTGGTCAAAATTATGTTTCTGACCTGATCTTAAAATATTCATATAAAATCATAGAAAAATCGTTAGGAGGTGTTCTTTATATTATTGGAAAGGTCTTTGAATGAGGCACATTTTGTATTTGATAGTCAAGATCTGATTCCGAGGTTTAGAAGGGGAAAACGGCCTTGAACAGCAGCTGCGCAGAAAATCGCTGCACAATTATAATGTGATCTTTAATAAGAAAAGGTGTAAGTATGTACACGCTTGTAGTAGTCTTGGAGTACGGATTGTAGGGAAAGAATAGCGAATTATGTGGCATTCAAAAAGTGTCTAAACACACTTACCAACTAGTTCATGCAAGTATTTTCACTAACGGGTCAAACGGGTAGCATATGGAAAGACTTATTGAATAGAACTAGTTGTTGAATGTATTGATGTCATGTTTGAATGATGTAGAATGAATACTAATGTTTGAATAGGTAAGTTCCAAATTAGTATTCTAACACGGCATGTTGACTTGAAAGTAAGCTAGGTACAAGAAGCTTAAAAGTCAACGGGTCAAGTGGATAGGATCTCGAGCTAGGTGAAAAGCTTGGGACTATAAGTCAAACGCGTATAAGGCGACAACACTCCTACGGGCAAAGGTAAGTGACTTATGATGCAAACTCTTGGTTTAGTAATTGTATGTTTATGTATAAATGGGAACAAGTATGAAATGGTAATTTATAACAAGGTAAGCAAATTGATGTTGCTGGTCAATGGGTATAGTTCACCATACAACAATGAAAGTAGTTAGGATAAATGGGCAGCAAAAATAAATGAAGTGAGGGTAATTAAGCATGAAATAAGTTCAAGATTAACAAATATGACATAAAAATGAATGGTAAAATGTATGTATTAATATGTGTGTATACATATATATATATAGATGAATACATTTAATCATTGGTGTAACTATTTAGATTGAATTGTATAGTTATCCGAGGTCACACAAATGGTAAACCATTTGGTAAGTGGAATTATCACGTGTTGGATGCTAATGTAATAGAATGTGTGCATATTTGCTTATGCTCGGGAATGTGTTAAAGTGTTTTGTATGTAAAGGTTGGTCGTTATGTGTAGTTTGAGTATAGGTTCGGAAACGTCATGTTTGTCCTTGAGAATACATGAAGGAAAAATAGTATGACGGGTCAAGATAACTTGTACAAGGAATTTGTACGTGCGTGTATATTGTAGTGTTATTAACCTTTTTGTTATGACGATGGTAATAAAGATGCAGGTATGTAAGCATGAATGCATGGAAATTGGAGGATAGGATCCGGAGACCGGATCCGAACTTATATAAGGCATTTGGATATAACCATTGAGTATTGTTGATGTTATTTTCATATTGTGAATATTTGCATGAAGTCACTTAATGAACTAACAAAATGGTTATGTGGTAGTTGCAGGTTGTCTAATCAAGCTCACAAAGCAAGAAATGGTTGGAGGTTGAGTGAGGACACGAATTATACGGGGTCGCGGTCACGGTCACGTAAGCTAATAAAGATGAGTTGTTTTGATGTAATAAGAAACAATAAAAGATGAAAGTATGAAACACCTATAATATTTAGTAGATATGGGTTCAAAACATACAAGAATATTTTATCAAGCAAGAAATTTTCTGGTTCGTATTTCCGCTGTGTATTTTCGATTAAAAGGGTTCAGGGTGCTTCAAGTTGGTATCAGAGCCGTGGTTTGAGTGAAATCTCGTACAAGGAAGTAAGTACTTGAACTCAAACTTGTGTGCTCTTGAAATCAGTGACCCGTACAATCCAAGACTCGATCAAGGACCAAGGGTAGAATTTAATACTAACTCACATGACAGGCTAGAAACTAATTGTGGTGTTTATGTTAAGGTGCGCTTTTGTGGATAATGAAGAGGTCTCAAGGACGCGATCCAAGATAGATCTCGGAAATTTGGGAAGGATAGAATGCTCGCAGGTACGTAGTATTAATACCTTGGTATCGGTGGGAGAGAATTCTCAGGGATGGTAAAATTTAGATGGAAAAACAACCAGGTTGTTAGGAAAGGATATTGAAAATGTAGCACGAAGCTGAAAACCAGTCCCCAGGCATAAGGTAATGATTACATGAAGGCACGTGGATAGCATGTGGACTGTGCGCCTGGCCAGTGCAAAAGAAGCATGCGATGCACGTGAGACCGTGAGAATCATCACTGGTATGCCTGGTAAAATTGGAAAGTAGATGGTCGTGTGGGTGAATGGGTGGAATGAAACTTCTATAAAAGTGTGAATGTGAAAGGGGATTCCCTTAGTAGATATCCAACTAAACGTATGTATATTGTGCCTATAAATTAATTATGGCAATGAATGAATGAGTAACTAGACGTCAGTTGTGGGTAAAGTAGACGACTCTCAAGTGATAGAGAGCAGTCTATAGGAATGAAAGGTTTGAGTCCGTAGGTAAGTACGGATCAAACCTATATGAATGAAGGTTGGAATGAAAGGTTTGAGTTCGTAGGTAAGTACAGATCAAACCTATATGAATGAAAGGTTGGAATGAAAGGTTTGAGTCTGTAGGTAAGTACGGATCAAACCTATATGAATGAAAGGTTGGAATGAAGGTTTGAGTCCGTAGGTAAGTACGGACCAAACCTATATGAATGAAAGGTTTGAGTCCGTAGGTAAGTACGGATCAAACCTATATGAATGAAAGGTTGGAATGAAAGGTTTGAGTCCGTAGGTAAGCACGGATCAAACCTATATGAATGAAAGGTTGGAATGAAAGGTTTGAGTCCGTAGGTAAGCACAGATCAAACCTATATGAATGAAAGGTTGGAATGAAAGGTTTGAGTCCGTAGGTAAGTACGGATCAAACCTATATGAATGAAAGGTTGGAATGAAGGTTTGAGTCCGTAGGTAAGTACGGATCAAACCTATATGAATGAAAGGTTGGAATGTAAGGTTTGAGTCCGTAGGTAAGTACGGATCAAACCTATATGAATGAAAGGTTGGAATGAAAGGTTTGAGTCCGTAGGTAAGCACGGATCAAACCTATATGAATGAAAGGTTGGAATGAAAGGTTTGAGTCCGTAGGTAAGTACGGATCAAACCTATATGAATGAAATGTTGGAATGAAAGGTTTGAGTCCGTAGGTATTTAGATTGAATTATATAGTTATCCAAGGTCACACAAATGGTAAACCATTTGGTAAGTGGAATTATCACGTGTTGGATGCTAATGTAATAGAATGTGTGCATATTTGCTTATGCTCGGGAATGTGTTAAAGTGTTTTGTATGTAAAGGTTTGTCGTTATGTGTAGTTTGAGTATATGTTCGGAAACGTCATGTTTGTCCTTGAGAATACATGAAGGAAAAATACGGGTCAAGATAACTTGTACAGGGAATTTGTACGTGCGTTTATATTGTAGTGTTATTAACCTTTTTGTTATGACGATGCTAATAAAGATGCAGGTAGGTAAGCATGAATGCATGGAAATTGGAGGATAGGATCCAGAGACCGGATCCGAACTTATATAAGGCATTTGGATATGACCATTGAGTATTGTTGATGTTATTTTCATATTGTGAATATTTGCATGAAGTCACTTAATGAACTAACGAAATGGTTATGTGGTAGTTGCAGGTTGTCTAATCAAGCTCACAAAGCAAGAAATGGTTGGTGGTCGAGTGAGGACACAAATTGTACGGGGTCGCGGTCACGGTCACGTAAGCTAATAAAGATGAGTTGTTTTGATGTAGTAAGAAACAATAAAAGCTGAAAGTATGAAACACCTATAATATTTAGTAGATATGGGTTCAAAACATACAAGAATGTTTTATCAAGCAAGAAATTTTCTGGTTCGTATTTCCGCTGCATATTTTCGGTTTAAAGGGTTCAGGGTGTTTCAATTTAGTATTAAGTTCGAATTTAATCCAGATAAGTTTTACTACAGTGGTTCTTTATATGACGAGTTTTTTTCTCGAATTTATAGCTTGGTGGACTTGAATAGCGAAGTGTTAATTCACTAACAATTTAGGTGATAGTTGACTATTAAAAAAAGTTACAGGATAACAGGCAATATTATTATATTAAGTTCGAATATTTTTATGCACTTTTTGGCACGAAAGAATTGAAGGGGTCAATTCTCAATCATATATCTCCACATCTATCTATACATATAATAAACCAAAGTCATTTTGATGACATGGCACTCAAAGAAGCATTCTCTTCTTTGAGTGTTCCATGTGTCATCCCATGTGACAAGTGGTATATATAAGTTATAAAAAAAAACTACATCACATTAAAACCATCGAGTCATGTTCTGCTTCAAACCCTCAAACCCTACCTAACTACCATCGAGTCATATTCTTTTAACAATAATAGATCTACGATTTCTTCTAAAGTTCACGGCTATTTTCTTCTATCTTCTAAGGTTCATGGCAATAATCAGGTATATGTTTTGTGATTGATTTGGAGTTAATGGATGATGTTAATAATTTAGGGGTTATTATTATTTAGTCGTTCAGATCTGTTAATATCGATATGTTTTGTTATTGATTTTAGTTAATGGATGATGTTAATAATTTAGGGGTTATTATTATTTAGTCGTTCAGATCTGTTTGTTTGTGTTGTATTATATTAAATCGATTTGTTATGTTATTTATTTCGAGTTAATGTATGATGTTAATAATTTAGGGTTTGATTTCTTCTATCTTATTGATTTGGCGTTAATGTTCTTGCGAACTGGGTTGATCTTATTAGTGGTTTTTGGTAGGTTTTTATGATATTCTTCTCTAATTTTGTTATCTAATCCCATACCTAATTGTCACAAAAATTAATTTCTTAACCTTCGGTTGTTTGTGGCAAAACAATAGCAGGAAAGATGGTCTAAAGTTGCTAGATTAGTGCAGCAAACAAAACAGCAGTGTCGACCATTTCGGTTGTAGTTTTCGGATCTATTTATGGCGTACGGGGCAGTCGCTATTCGGAATGTTTGATGTCAGGATAGGAAGTATTATGGGGCTGAAACTAATGGCAAAACGCTACCAAATAGCAACAGTTGTGGCCTGGCAAAGTGGACTATAAACTGGGGAGAAACGTCACACTTTCAAACAAGATTTCAAGACGGAATTGTGTGGTACAATGTCGTAGCGAGTTGGGTGTTTTTGGTGCTGTTTGAGTGGTACTTCATGGATGAAAATCGTGTCCAAATAATCATGGAAAATGTCGATAAGGGCTGCCCAAAACTGATCGAGAACTAGATGACAACATCGAGTGTTTCGGAGCACGGTTTCAAGAGCCATTCAAAAACACGTACCTATATTATGTCTTTTTGCCATAGTTTAGGAAAGGTGTGGGTTGATTGTCATCTGGAACTCACCCAGATGTGAGCTTACGGACATATCTATGCATAGATTAAGGTTGGGGTTGCATGGTGATTCTATAGGCTGCGCATGTATATGCATCTAATTTTGTAAGAAAATTAGTGTGTAATGGGAGGTCATCTTCACATGGAGATGAGGTATGTCCATGAAAATCTTTATGGCTTTGATTTAATTGTTGAATTGTTTATGGCCATGTATGTTGGGTTCTGTTTGCCGTTCAAACAAAAATCAGAAAGATATACAAACATAATACTGAAACTATGCCATTTTGACAAACCCCCGTGATGATCCTCAACCATATTAATGGATAGTTTGTGCCAATATAAACTAAAATCGGTGTGTCTTGCTTGAAAAAGTGTCTCAGAGTCATTATAGAACATGACCGTAGGTTGTGTGTCTCCATAATTGGCTGCATAGGGTTAGATAAACGTTGAGACAATATGCGATAGGGTAGTCAGTCAGCTGGCGAGAGAGGCACACGATTGGGTCTTAATTTATAGAATAACTGATTATATAAACGATCTCTTATGCTAATCACCATGTCTTTGATCAAGGAATTTAAGACATGTATGAAATATCTTATCAATGACAACTATTGATATTCATTTGTGTTCATTAAAAGAATCACGCTGTAGTGCATCATTTGATTGTTAAAGTGGTTCTATCCGGAGATGAGGATAGTCTCCATTCCAAGAAGGGTAATAGGCATGACGTCGCAAAGTAACACAAGCAACACGTAACACAACCAACCAGGCTGATCAAATAGAAATTTGGTAGCTTTTGAAACATTTGTTGAACACATCCTTTGAACCATGTTATTCATTTTCTAGCACAACCAGGCAAGTAGGAAGAAGCAATTTGTAGCTTTTGGAACACGTGTTGATCACAACATTTATACCATATCATGCAGCATGTTTGTAATTGTTAACTAATCTTTGTTTACCCTCAAAGTGCTATATCCACCATCCAATGCAAAATAACAAAGTGCATTATCTCGCAACGCAAACATAAAAAGTCACAAAGAATGTTCGCGCCGCAACGCTCACGGGTTTGTAATATTTGTCATGTAAAAATCGAAAAAAAAATATTTTTGATGATAATATGTATGGATATTATGTTTTTAGGCTTCAACATCAGGTAGTGTTCATAATGAACTAGAGGTGGAGATAACACTTGCTGACAATATTTCTAGGATCGAAGTTTGCGGACAATAGGTATCCTCTTTGTGTTTTTGTTTTTATTTTTATATATATCTTAAATTATATGATAGCCTCAACCTCAGATTTTTGGATATTCGTAGGTTCATCACCAACCTTAGTCTGTTATAAGGAATAGATAACGAGAGGATGGAAAAAAAAATAGAAAGGAGACAGATTTAATGTACACGCGGGTAATGATTATAGTTTGTTGAATGTTAATCCGCATGATTGAGTTTATGATTGGTATGTTTTCTTTATTTATCAATTTTGATTAAGTCATATTAGATTTTTCAACCTCGGGACGCTCCCGGGTATAAGCTAGTTTTTGTTTATTCAAAAAGAGAAACCAATAAAGTATATGAGAGGTTCCCATTAACGCAACATGACAAATTACACCTTTTTTGCAAATTTAGTGTTCTCACGTGTCACCTTTTGTGCAAATTTTATTGTGGCTATAAATAGTACTTACGTTTTTAATAGGAATATATTTTAAAGAGTTAATTATCAAAACCGTCGCTATGCTTTGAGCCAATATGCCACTTTAGTCTAAACTTTTAAAAATTGCTTGAACAGTCACTGACTTTGGAAGAAATAGGTCAAAATAGTTCAAAGACTTAATTAGGTTAAGTCTGTGTCATTAAGTCAGAGGCAAAATTGTCCATTTACTTAAATTTCTATTAATTTAAATTTCTTCTTACAAGAAAATTTATTTTCATTTAAACTCTCCACTATCCCAATATAACACCCCACCCCACTAATAACACTAAAAAAAGTTACTTTACTAATAACACTTCCTTGTTCTTAATAATCATAATAACCAGGGCCGTCCCTGAAAATTCAAGTGCTTGGGCCAAGCCGCGAAATATGTACCCCTTGGTTTTAGATCCCACCGAAATAAATAACGTAAACTATATTTTTTAAACGACGATTAAAGTAATATCAAATTGATGAATCAATTATTCACAGTTTACTCTATCCAACAATACGTTCTCGATAGCCATCATTGCCAATCCGTGAAGTTTTTTTTAAGTTAAGTGTTTTGAGCCTAGGCGAGCAAAAAATCGGAACCAACGTTAAAATAATAGGACAAATGATTACCTTTAAGTTATTGTTAATCTTAAAAAATAATAGGTGGCACCACTGTAGGTTTTTTTTCTTTAAACATTGACATATTCTAGTGTCTATAATAGGCACGTTATTTTCTAGCATTTACACTATGTCACCATCTTCCTCAAAACAACCTATTTTATACCCTGTAACACCAACACTATGCACATATCATTTAGATTTTTTCTGATGAATTTTATTCCATTGTCGCCGGTCACAGTGGCCGTTAGAAATTGAGCCCAAGCCGGGAGTCCTCCCCGCACCCTCTCAAAACCGGCCATGATAATAACACCCCACCCCACTATATAGGCAAAACGCACACATCCATAAAATTACGAAATTTTAGTAATTTTTATAGCCTGAAACGGAATGCGAAATTTCAACACACCAATTAAGAGAACGTACAATTTATTCTAATTTTTATAAAATACTTAAACTTGATATCTCTCCGTGTATACACGTACCCACAATAATAACAAAAAAAGGGGTTGAAAATCTAAAAGAAGAAGAGTGAAAGAGACCTTGGTACATACTATACACACATTGAAAAGTATCTAATTATATCATTATTTATTCCAGTATTCCACAAACATTATTCTCCTAAGTGTGTGGATTTGTAAAGTCAATGAATATTTATCATTTAGTGTGTTCACATAATGGACCATCTATAGAAGAAGAAATTCACAAAGAAGTTCCGTAGCAGATTGAATTCCCATCTATGTCTATGACAATTCATCACTACGTATTCTCACTAACTGATCATTCTTATACCATCATATATGTATATATATATATATATACACACATACACATACACATACATGCACCAATCCCTAAAGAGTACAATAGTGTTTCTGTAAATAAACTTGTTAGAAAATTATGGACTCCATTTTCAATCTTGAAGAAGCCGAAAGATATATTTTGCTTCGAAAAATTGTTCAGTCTTACGGTTTCACTTACATTTGCCTTTGGTCTCATTCTCCCCATCAACCCAAGTACGTCTCTCACTCTACATTGATTCTCTGTCTATATGTATTATTGTATTAATATACATAACACACACACAAACATGTTAATATCCGCAATTAATTTATTCTCACAGTTGCTTGATCTTCATTGATGGAGTTTACAAAGAAGAAAAGAACACTGAAGCAAGCTCACCATCTGGGAGTCTTGCTATGAGGTCTTTTCTTGACTACCAGAAGTCAATGTTCTTGATTGATAATTACACTGGGTAAGAACATTATAAATGCAATCTTTTTTTTTTTTTAAATATATAGTTTTAATTTGTTTAAGTACTTTATCTATATAGACGAGTTCCGGGGTTTGCATTCATGCACAATCTTGCATACATGGAGCATACAGGATTGGAGCTTTTAGAATTGGCATCAAGTTCAGCACAACTACAGTTTTATCAAGTTAGTACAAATCTAAAAAAAATTGAAACTTTTATTATTTTGTTGGAAGGCAGTACTTGTTGAAGGATTGTAACTCATTGATACATGCATGCAAGATTTGAATCTAACACTAGACCTTATTTTTAACTTCTTGCAGGAAGCAAAGATTAAGGTATGCAAAACGTGTATATTGAAATTGGCTAAAACAAAACAGATGGATTTGTTGTTGGTAGTTTCTTGATCAATCAAACAATGATGATAAACTTTCATGACAGACTGCAATTTTTATGGGGTGCAAGAATGGAGAGATTGAACTCGGCATGTCCAATGGCTCATCCCAAGTAAGAAATCTAGTTCCTTTCTTTTCCTTCATATTCAGTGGCAAGGAGGTCAGAATCTGTTTTAGGGACTTCAAATTCAAACCTATGCACCACCCGCGAATAGGGCTGCAAACGAACCGAACAAACACAAACAAGGCCTTGTTCATGTTCGTTTGTTAAGAAAATTATGTGTTCACAAATAGTTCATGAACACTTACCGAATGCAATTTTCTGTTCGTGTTCGTTTGTTATGAAATACTCATATTCGTGTTCGTTTGTTAATTTTGTTCATGAACGCACACGAAGACAAACGGAAGCTAATGAACACAAACAAGTATTCATGAACACAAATTAATGAACACAAAGAAGTGATCATGAACGAAAACAAACATAGACAGACATATATTAACTTTTGAACAACATCAACTTCACATACATTAAGACATTAGCTAGATCCACCCAAATTATAACCTAATTGTCCAAACATATTTAGTAATGGAGAAGGAAGTTGGAGGTGGATGACAGAGAGTGTTCGAGGTGGAGGGAATCAACGCTAGAACGTGAAAACATATAATGAGTTTGGATACAAAAAGTAGGTTTATTTATCTCATATAGTCATATAGTTACCTCATATATATTATTTATTGGGTAAAATAAATATAACTAAAAGAATATAGAAAAATATAAAACTTAAAACCTTAATAAACTATCGAACACAAACGAACATAAACGAGCATGTTACCGAACATTCACAAACATAAACGAACAAACGTGACCTCTGTTCATGTTCGTTCTTTTAACTAAATGAACATAATTGTCTGTTCGTGTTCGTTCATTTATTAAACGAACAAACACAAAAGAACTTCCCGCAAAACGTTTCATAAACTGTACGCTGAAAGTTCAGTTCGTTTGCAGGCCTACCCGCGAACATTATTTGGCGGTGGGACTAGTTGGTGGGAGCACTTAATGGTGGCTAAGATCATTTGTTCTTATTCTATTTTCTTACTCTTGTTAATTTCATGGTTTGAATGTAGGTTAACAATGAATACGAGTTAAAGAAGTTGTTTCCTGGTGATTTCCCTCAAGAAGTGCTACCCCTACCACTTGATCAACTTCGAGTTTCATCTTTTTCACCGTCTTTAAGATCATTATCAATGGGACAAAACATGGATACTCCGCCCTTTCTCTTTAACATGCTTCATACATCTTCATATATGCAGGAAATATCCGGTTTCAATGAACCATTTTCAAACCAACAAATGCTAGATCAAACAGTACCAACTTCTTCAACAAGGATATTAAAGGATCCTCTTCAACAAGCTCTAATTCAAATTAGAGCCAATCAATTGATACCTTCAAGAGAACATGAAGAAGCCGCAATGACAACAGCAATTCTTGCTGTCGTTTCTCCTCCTCCTTCTTTCTCACACCAGCTTCAAGCTCCGCAAGTTGCTAGTGCATTTAAGAGATATCAAACATACTTAGGACCTACAAAACGAGTTCAAAATCGACAAAATCTCAAAAGAAGATTACTTTTATTCTATAGAAATCTAAGTGAGGCTCAAGCCCAACAAGAAGATCTAACGGTCCATCTTACCAGACCAACAAGCAATCAACATCATCACATGATATCAGAGCGAAAAAGACGTGAAAAACTCAATGACTATTTTCAAGCTTTGAGATCACTACTTCCTCCAGGGTCCAAGGTATGTATCATTAGTTTTGCTGCCATTTGTCTCACCAAAAACAAAGAAACCCTAGCTGGCAATATTGCATTCTTTTTCCACATAATAAAACTGTAAACTTTACTCTTTTAGAAGAAGACGACATTCTTCAATCACTTGAATTCGAGAAAGTTTACAAAAGTTTATATTATATACAAACTCGGTTTTTTTTTAAAGTTTCGCCTTAGCTACAAATCAAACACTTATTCATTATTTGATTTTAACATGGTGAGAGTTCTAGTCTTACCTGTTGAAGATTACTTAATATTCTTTTCTGTTGTGTTTTTATGGGTTCTCATTTTAGAAGGATAAGGCGTCAGTGTTATCAAACATAAAGGACTACATAGTTTCTTTAACGTCCCAAGTTGAGGAGCTTAATAAAAGAAACAAGATTTTGGAGAATGAGCTACCAAGAAAACAAATATTTAACCAAGATTCGGGTGGCTTTTCCGGTGAGAGACTAAATGTTCGAATTGTGGATGTAGACGAATCAACTTCGGATTCACAAGTTGTTGATTTGGATGTGAATGTAAGTGGGAATTTGATACTTAGTAATTTGGTGGTTCGAGTTATAGAGTTCATGAAACAAGTCAAGGATCTAACTGTAACGTCAATAGACGCTGGGACACGAGTGCTAGAAACAGAAATTACCATGAATCAGGTTGTTTTGAGATTAAGAATTCAGGTACATATCTGATCTTTGTAGTGCATGTTCGTATGTACATTTTCTTTACAAACATATGAATTCAGGCCACATGTTCGGTAGTACATTTTCTTTACAAACCTATGCATTTTTAACTTTATAAAACACTAGCCGATTACCCCGGGAAGGTCCCGGGGTTGATAGGAAAAATCCTAAACTCTCATCACAGATCACACACCATTCCACTTAATACATGTATCAATTCTCTTAACAAATTAAACTAAACTGATATAATGGAACTTACATAACCACCAATACCTCTATCAAATCTGTTAAGAGTAAACTTAAGTGACATAAATTAAGCTTAACTGAATGTAAGTAAACTCAACTTAAAGTAACTAATGAAACATGTAACTCAACTCAGCTTTAAGTACCTAATGAAACATAAATCTATTATACTATACAACTCAACTGACATTGACACAGACCTATGAGTAATAGATGTAAACAATCTTCCAATACATGTATCAATTCTCTTAACAAATTAAACTAAACTGATATAATGGAACTTACATAACCACCAATACCTCTATCAAATCTGTTAAGAGTAAACTTAAATGACATAAATTAAGCTTAACTGAATGTAAGTAAACTCAACTTAAAGTAACTAATGAAACATGTAACTCAACTCAGCTTTAAGTACCTAATGAAACATAAATGTATTATACTATACAACTCAACTGACATTGAAACAGACCTATGAGTAATAGATGTAAACAATCTTCCAATACATGTATCAATTCTCTTAACAAATTAAACTAAACTGATATAAATTAAACTTAACTCAACCTAACAAAACTCACCTCTCTACAAAAAATAAAAAAGAACAATAATCTATTATCTATTATCTATTAATATATATATATATATATATATATATATATATATATATATACTAAAAAAACAAAAACTAAATCTTTAAGCATGAAATAAGGTGAATAACAGTAATAATATCATACCTTCGATCTAACCATGAACCTTATGCCTCGAATGCCACACCACAGAAAACGAACCTGATCCGAGCTGTCTCCCTACCACGTAATCCCCAACCGATCGACCTCTGTACGAAGACTGAGTCATAATAATAATAATAATAATAATAATAATAATAATAATAATAATAATAATAATACTATTCTTTTGGTCAACATCAACATCTCCATAAACTCAGCCTGCACTTCCATATTCACAAACTGAGACTCAAACTTATCCATACTTTCAGACATCTTCTGCAAATTGCCAGTTGCCAACGTTGACTCAAGTGATTTGACAATCGTGCCCATGGATTTACTAATTGTTGTCATCTTGGATTGAGTATCGAGCCTAGCGACAACCGCGTCAAGGCGGGAGGATAATCGGAGGTAATTCATTTGTTCGCTGCGTTTACGGATGGCGTTTTCGGCGTAGATTCGTGCTCCGTCCATGTTGCCTTTTTCTATGGCTTTTTTGACTTTAAGTTTCTCGGATTTTTCGTCTTTGGCTTGGAGATGAGCAGGAGAGGTGGTGTAAGGTTTTTAGGGTTTGGGAGAGTGAATGAGGAGGTTAGGATTTAATAAGTTTAGGGTTTTATCTTTTTCTTTTTTTTTAATTAAAAAAACGAAATAATTAAAAAACACCAAAAACATTCATTAAGGATGCCATGTGGCACTATAGAGGGGAGGTTGGAGGCACCATTGAACGCCACGTCAGCAAAAGGGCTTTGTTTTATATATATATATAGATCATTGAAGAATGTTCTTTTCATTACAATACATGCATATCGGCACATAAGTAATTATATTATAGAACAAAATGCTTGAAATAACATTAAGTAGAAGTCTACTTCTTATTTGATTTAAAACACGATTCAGTGTCAATTAGGCAAATGTATCATACTATAATCCTAAGAAAAATACCAATTCATAGCTAAAATAAATATCGGTGACATGATATTTAACCTTTTATTGTCATATTGCGCATGCATATTATTAGAGTTAATAATAATTATTAGAATTGATAATCTGATAGTTGTAAGTTTCCATAAACATCTTACAAGGTTTTCTTTACCTACCAAAATCATTTAACAATTCAAATATGTGAATTTAAGTTGACAGAATTCTTTTGCAACATCATATATAACCTTATATTACATAAAAATACAGTTTTATATCCCAACAAATTCCTATTTTGCTCTACTAGTAATTTTTTTTTTGTTACAAATTAATTGAAATAATTGATTTAATAAAAATTTCCGATAGAATTCTTATTAACTATAAATATAAATTTCTAAAAGAGCTTCTTTGTACAAGAATATAACTTGCTCAAATTATTTTCTTGATCTAACAATACTGATTTTTTTTTATGTAGGGAAGTGAATGGGATAGATCAAGCTTCCAAGAAGCACTGACTAGGGTTCTTGATGACCTGGCACAATGACATGGTGTCATTCTTTTTTGACAGGTGTAATTACTTATGTTTCGGATATTCAGAAAACCTAACCATTGTGTAGATGCGCATATATATATCGAGTTTAGTTGGTTTACTTTATGTTTTTACTTTGAAGCAAGTGGAAATGTAAACCCAATAGAAGCATCCTTAGATATTACATCGTTCTCCGGAAAATTTTATTTAGAAACATTGTGGTTATTGGTTGTAGGGATGGAAATCAAATCGGAACCTGATGATGTATTCATATTTGGATTTACTTTAGACAATCTTTAATTTTGGGATATTTTAGAATCTATCTATACTTTCAATAATAAGAGAGTCGTGAGTGATGTAAGAAAGCTTAGTTGGCAGTCATCTAGAGCTTCAGAAGCTGATGTGGCCAGCATACAAAGGCTTGGGTGATGCAAGTAATGATGTCATCAAAATGTCATCAAATCTGATTAAAATATTCAAGAAAAATCGTGAGCCACTCATTTAAAGCAATTAAATAATGCCACTTGCAAAATGTGGGCCAGCCAGTAAAAAAAGCTTAGCATCTGCTGTTTACAGATGACCACTCAACAACACCTGTTGAGTATAACGATTCAAAATCGACAGATGTTTATAGAGAGGGAAAACATACCACTTTTTATTTTAAGCTCCAAATTCAAAATTTGAATTACTCTGCCGTCGCTCAATTACTCTCATCTATATAAACGGAGAGAGAAAGCAAAAATCATCAGATCAGTTAAAAAGATTCGCTCTCTCCCAAATTCTTTTTTAATATATATCAAAACACGATCGTCTTCAAATTGATTTAATTAAATTAATAATTTACATGTTCTGAGATTGATACTTTTTTTTATGGTTATTTTCAGGTTCATACGATTCAAGTTTCTATCAAGAAAGTTTTGATCTTTTCTTCAAATCTGTTTGTTTTTATTACACTCTTCAATTTTTTTGCTTTGTGTATTATTATTTATTTAATATTCAATTTTGTTAATTATACATCTTTTGTGTTTGATCGTGTTGTTTTTGTTTATTGATACTTTCAGCTTCATATGATTCTGCTTTGTCTGAACAAAGTGTTGTGCTTTTCTTCAAAGCTTTTGGTTTTCTATTATTCACTTTCTTTTAATAAGTTTACATGTTTTGTCTTTCATACTAATTTTTTTGTTTATGGTTATTTTCAGGTTCATAACATTCAACTTTCTATCAAGAAACTTTTGTGCTTTTCTTCAAAAAATTTGTTTCTTTATGTTTTATGTTTGATCTTCATGTTTTATTTATTGTTATTTTCAGGTTCATATGATTCAAGGTTCTATGAAGAAAGTTTTGTGCTTTTCTTCAAATCTGTTTGTTTTTTATTACTCTCTTCAAATTTTTTTGCTTTCTGTATTTTTATTTATTTAATATTTAATTTTATTAATTATAGCTCTTTGTGTTTGATCTTAATGTTTTTGTTTATGGTTACTTTCAGGTTTATATAATTCGGTTATGTATCAAGAGAGTGTTGTGCTTTTCTTTAAAGCTTTTGGTTGTCTATTATTTTTTTTATTTTAATAATTTACATGTTCTGAGATTGATTCTAATTTTTTGTTAGTCTTATTTGCAGGTTCATAACATTCAACTTTCTATGAAGAAAGTTTTGTGCTTTTCTTCAAATCTGTTTGTTTCTTATTACTCTTTTCAATTTTTTTTTGCTTTATGTATTTTTATTTATTTAATATTTAATTTTATTAATTATATGTCTTTGTGTTTGATCTTGATGTTTTTTCTTATAGTTACTTTCAGGTTTATATGATTCAGTTTTGTATCAAGAGAGTGTTGTGCTTTTCATTAAAGCTTTTGGTTGTCTATTATTTTTTTTATTTTAATAATTTACATGTTCTGAGATTGATTCTAATTTTTTGTTAGTCTTATTTGCAGGTTCATAACATTCAACTTTCTATGAAGAAAGTTTTATGCTTTTCTTCAAATGTGTTTGTTTTTTATTACTCTTTTCAATTTTTTTTGCTTTCTGTATTTTTATTTATTTAATATTTAATTTTATTAATTATAGCTCTTTGTGTTTGATCTTGATGTTTTTTCTTATAGTTACTTTCAGGTTTATATGATTCGGTTTTGTATCAAAAGAGTGTTGTGCTTTTCATTAAATCTTTTGGTTGTCTATTATTTTTTTTTATTTTAATAATTTACATGTTTTGAGATTGATTCTAATTTTTTGTTAGTCTTATTTGCAGGTTCATAACATTCAACTTTCTATGAAGAAAGTTTTGTGCTTTTCTTCAAATGTGTTTGTTTTTTATTACTCTCTTCAAATTTTTTTGCTTTCTGTATTTTTATTTATTTAATATTTAATTTTATTAATTATAGCTCTTTGTGTTTGATCTTGATGTTTTTGTTTATAGTTACTTTCAGGTTTATATGATTCGTTTTGTATCAAGAGAGTGTTGTGCTTTTCTTTAAAGCTTTTGGTTGTCTATTATTTATTTTTTTTTTTAATGTGTAGCATCTTCAGTATTGTAGAAGGACTGAATTTCCCCCTTGATCATGTTAAGTTCAAGAGGATACTGAGCAGCTAATGGAGTATCAGATGTTGGAGATTTTGTGGTGATGGTTGGTTAAGTGTGTGGTGAGAATGATTGGAGAAGAATGGCAGGAATGGGTTGTGTTGGTGGTACGTGGTGTGGTGGCTACATTTTCTTCTTGTATAACAAAGGTAGATTTTCTCTTCCTTTTATACAGAATGGTTGGATATGGTGGTGAGTGTGGAGTGTTAACATCTGTTGGCACTGGTGAAGCACCAGCAGATGTTTGAGGTTGTGATGGAATGGGTGGTAAGGTCAAGGCTAAGGCTGTTGTAGTGGTTGTGGATGTTGTGGTAGATGGTTTGACAGTTGTTTTGGGTGTAGCAGCAACAGAAGTTTTTGATCTAGATGATGGAGGCTGCCTGACATGAGAAGCAGGCCTCTTTTTCCTCTTTGAGATACCAACATTATCCTTTTCTTGCTGTTCTTCTTCTTTCTTTTTAGAAAGATTCTCTGCTTTGGTTTGTAAGGTCTCAGCCCTGATCTTTTTGGCTTCAGCAATCTTTTCAGCCATTACATTGGCTGATTCATCAACCTCTTTTGTCTTGGCTGCTTCCGCTTCAGCAGTGGTTTGAGCAGACTCTGGTTCAGGTTCTGGAGCAGACTTTTCAGAAGAAGGTGGAGCCCCAAAAGGTTTCAGCTTCTTTAGTCTTTCTCTACCACTCTCCCCCTTTTTGGCATCAGCTGCCGTGAACTCATCATCATCTTCATCCCTGAGTATGGTTGTAGGGGCAGAGCCAGTAGTCTTTAGCAGATGATCTTTGATGACTTTGATGTCTGCAACTGTGTCATTGAATCTAGCATCCACCATGTTCCTGATCACTTGCATATATGTTTCTTGAGTCTGATCAGCTAATTTTTTGTGAGCTATGATGATAGGATTGACAGATTTCCATAACTCATTAGCTATCTCCTCCTTTGATGGTTGACTTTTGGTGAGTGTCACCAAGGTGTTCATAATGGTCTTGATATCATCTTTAATTTCAGACACAGAAGATTCAATGGCATCCACTCTATCCGTCAATTCTTTGTATCTTAACCCATCACCCAAGTTAATGGGATCAACTGAGTTCCTACCAGAGGTGGTAGTTGTATCTGGTGCAGTCCTTGGAGGAGTATCCATAGGAAAGAAACCAGATGCCCCTTTGTCTTGGTACCGGGGACTTCCAATTGGAATAGAGGTCAATCTTGTTGCCTCCGCAGTTGTTGCCTTCAAGGAAGTCTGATTGATGTAACCACTATCCTGAAGTGAGACAATGGTCTCTACAACAGTAGTGGCTGCTTCACCTGAAATACCACTCTAAGTTACATGTAACTCAAAGGGTGTGGCCTCCTCTGTTTGTGGGTTGACCAAATGACTTTCCTCTAGACCAGTCACATGTTGAGGTGCACTCTCGGTGATAGGTGGTTGAGAGGAACTGGTTGTGTCAAGAGTTTTGTCAATGGCCTCAAACAAGGGTTGCATAGTGGGAGGAATTGATGGTGTAGGTTGTGGAGTGACAAGAATGTTAACCCTGGGAGATGGACTTGTGAATAGATGTTCAAGTGAATCATATGCCCCTTGATGTGTTTCCCCTTGGCTTACAACATAGAGAGGATACATGAGGAGTTTGGCTAGGCTGAGATTTTGCCACCTGTTGAGAGGAAGTATCAACAGTGGTTGTTTGTTGCTCTTGTGTTGCAACAAGAATATTCTCTTGTATCTCATCTTCCTTTTTAGTGTGTTTCTTGGGGGGGGGGGTTTATGGATGGAGTTTTCTTTTTAGTGGTGGCTGGTGTGGGTTTCACAGCACTGGATGTAGTGCCATGATCACCAGGAGCAGTGGGCTCAGCAACAGAGGTTTGCACAACAGTTGTTGTCTTAACCTTCTTTGCTTGTGTTTTAGAAACTTTTGGTTTGACTGGTTTTTCTTGGGTAGGACCTAACATCCTTATAAAAGTTTCTTGAGACAAGCTATTCATTTGAAGGCCTTGTCCCTGAATGTAATCCTATTTAGGTAAAAGCTTTTGTAGGATTACACTCAAAAGTCTTGGATACATCAAGAAAGCATTGTTTGACCCAGCCTGAACCCCCTTCACATTATTCACCAAATCCAAAAACAGTGCTTGAGATTAGTTGCAATCAATGTTTGTTAAAATGGCATATCCCAAGTACTGGACTTTTAAAGGAATTTCATTAAAAGATGTTGTTTTGGGAGAGAGGCATACAAGCAAGGTATGAAAGAAAAATTTCATGTTCGGGGGAAAAAACTTTTTAAACATAGTTGCCCCAGTTAATTGTCCCTCATACCCTCAATGAACTCTGGATGGAGTTCAGTTTTGTCAAAACTTTCTTTACCTGCCTGATCATTCAAGGAGAAGGTAGTGGATATGGTTTCAGGGGTGATGGCAACTTTGGTGTCGCCAATTTGAGAAACGATGGATGTTGGCTTTTTGTCAACAAACAGGACTTCAGCTTTCAACCAGAAAGCTTGAAGTGTGTCCTCGTAGATGAGTGCTTTTGAAGTCAGGGCAGTTTTATACTTGGATGTATTCAAGGTGTCGATAATGGAATGAAAGTGTTGGTTTTCATCTGTTTTAGTCAGATATGGAAGATAATTGTGAGGCGCTTTCATTTGAAGATCCATTTTATGGATTATACTGAAAAAGTCGAAGGCTTTTTAATGGAGGAATTAGGTTTGAAGAAAGCGGTTTTAGAATTTTGAATTCGATGAGATGGTGGAACAACTGCTGTGGAAAACAGGGGTTTATATAGTCTCAGGTGGAAACCGCTGATGCGGCCAAAACACTGCTTTTGTGAGCAGACGAGGCAAACATCTGATGGAAGGACTGTTATGGTGGATGACAGTTGTTTATAACAGCTGTTTGACTTTAGTCAACAGATGTTTGTGAAAATAGTTGTTTCATCTGATCAGATGTTTGAAACAGATTTTTCAACCAGCAGTGGTTTAATGAATGAAACAGTGGTTGTGTTATATGATCAGTTGTTTGAACAGATTTTCAACCTAAACTATTTTTAAGGATGAGTTTTTGATTTTTCTAACAACATTTTAATGCTTTTATTCATGAAAACATTTTGATTTTATTCCATGTTTAGCATACCAATTCGAGAGATCAGATCTGCAAAGGTAGATGTGTCTAAAGCTTTGGTCAACACATCTGCCAACTGATCCTCTGTTGGAACATGATGTAGAGAAATCAAACCTTTTTAATAGTTGTCTCTAACAAAATGATGTCTGATGTCAATGTGTTTTGTTGTGGAATGGGTGACTGGATTTTTGATGATATTTTCAGCAGCTTGACTGTCCAGCATGAGTGGAGTCCTCAAGGTAGTTATACCTAAATCCAGTAGCTAGTTTTGAAGCCACATAAGTTAGGTTGTACAGCTTGCAGCAGCAATGTATTCAGCCTCTGCAGTGGATGTTGAAACAGCTGCTTGCTTTTTGCTTTGCCAAGAAACCAAGGCATTGCCTAGGAATTGGCACCCTCCTGAAGTGGATTTCCTTGTGGTTTGACAACCAGCAAAATCACTGTCTGAATAACCTGAAAGCTCAATGTTCCCATTAGCAGGGTACCAGATACCAAGTGTGGGAGCACCTTTTAGGTATCTAAATATCCTTTTCACAGCAATAAGGTTGGATTTTCTAGGTGATGCCTGGTATCTTGCACAAACACAAGTGGCAAACATAATGTCTGGCCTAGATGTTGTTAAGTACAATAAAGACCCAATCATGCATCTATAGTGTGTTTGGTCAACCAGTTCATCTTTGTCATCAACAGTAACTAACTTTGTGGTACTCATGGGTGTGCTACATGGTTTACAGTCATTCATTTCAAATTTTGTAAGTACGTTTTTAACATACTTATTTTGATGAATAAAAGTTCCATTTTGCAGTTGCTTCACTTGGAGACCAAGGAAGCACTGTAGTTCACCCATGGCAATCATTTCAAACTCAGCTATCAGAGTTCCCTAAACTCTTCACACATTTTGTTACATGTGGACCCAAAAATGATGTCATCCACATATATTTGAACTATCATTAAATCTTTTCCTCTCCATTTTAAAAACAAGGTTTTATCAATTTTACCTCTTGTAAAGCCAATGGATAAGAGAAAGGTGGAAAGAGTTTCATACCAGGCCCTTGGTGCTTGTTTCAGGCCATACAATGCTTTATTAAGCTTGTAGACATGATCAGGATGAAATGTGTCTTCAAAACCAGGTGGCTGACATACATAGACTTCCTCCTGAATTTTGCCATAAAGGAAAACACATTTTATATCCATCTGATACACCTTGATGTTGTGGTTGACAGCAAAGGCTAGGAAAATTCTGATGGCTTCTAACCTAGCTATAGGAGCAAAGGTTTCATCATAATCTATTCCTTCTTCTTGTCTAAAGCCTTGAACCACAAGCCTGGCTTTATTCTTGACAACAATACCCATTTCATCTGTTTTGTTCTTAAAGACCCATTTTGTGCCAATTGGACATACATCCTTTGGCAACGGAACAAGTTCCATACATGTTGTCTTTTAAACTGAAGGAGCTCTTCCTGCATAGCTTCTACCCAACTGTTGTCTTTCAATACCTCTTGGTACTTGACAGGTTGTGTGAGAGATAGAAAACCAGCAAAAAGACAAATGTTTGAGGATTGACTTCTTGTGAGCACCCCTTCACTAATGTTGCCAATGATTTAATCAGGTGGATGAGCTCTGAGGAAGATTAGATCTCCCCTGTATGGAGCTATGACATTTTTGTGGTGAAGGACAGAGGTTTGAGGTATCAGCTGTTGAAACATCTGTTTGCACTTCTGTAGTGTCAACAGAGGTTTGAAATGGAAGTGGGGGAATAGGCTCAAATGGTGTAGAAGTGGATGGACTTTTGTCAACAGAGAGTGGACTTTTGTCAGGAATTAGTGGATCAATGGTTGTGCTTGCTGAGGCAGTGGTTTGATGGTAAGACTGACCAACAGTGGTTGACTCAGCTCTGGCAAAGTTTTGAACATCTGTTTGCCCTGAATTAGGATAAATTTTGCAGAAAGACTGTGGCATCATAATGTCATATCTGTAATCCTGTTGTGAAGACTGTAGTGTACCTGCATTGTCAGTTTTCGCAGTGATATCTTCAAATTTGAATTTATCTAGGTCAAATAGTTCTGCAGGATTTGCTGGGATTTTCAATGATGAAAGTTCATTGAACTTCACATTCAGAGTTTCCTCTATTGTCCTAGTCCTTGTGTTAAACACTTTATAGGCCTTGGCAGTAGATGAATATCCCAGAAAATATCCACAATCTACTTTGGCTGCAAATTTTGAAATGGAATCTTTTAGATTTAAAATGAAACAAGGGCAGCCAAAGATTTTGAAAAATGATATTAAAAGTTTGAGTTTGAACAGGACTTCATAAGCAGTCTTTTGATGTCTAGGGTTGATTAAAACTCTGTTTTGAACATAACAAGCAGTGTTTACAGCTTCTGCCCAAAAGGACAGAGGTAAACCAGAATCTGCTAGCATTGTTCTTGCAGCCATAATGAGTGTTCTATTTTTCCTTTCAACCACCCCATTTTGTTCTGGTGTTCTTGGAATGTTGTACTGCCTTACAATTCCTTTTGACACGCAGAAATCATCCAACTCCTTATTCTTGAACTCTATTCCATTGTCACTTCTAAAGACTTTTACTGTCAACTCATATTGTTTTTCAACTTTGGTGACAAAGTCCTTCAAAATACCTGCAGTCTCATCCTTAGAGTGTAAAAAGTAAGTCCATGTAAACCTAGAAAAATCATCAACAATAACAAGACAAAATCTCTTTTTCCTAAGGCTCATGAATTTTAGACTGTTGGTTAACAATCATCTCAAAACCTTTTGATGATTCCACCCATTTTTGACATTCAACCTGGGTGGACTCAAGCTCTTGTTTACAACTTTGATATTTGCTTATCATAGTTTGGAGCTGGTCTTTGGTTATACTTGCTTCATGTTTTAAACTACTGATTTCAGATTCTTTTTCAGTTAATTATGATTTTAACTCTTTGGTGAGTTTTTCAAACTGAATTTCATCTTCCAAAATTTTCTTTCTAAAGTTTTCATTCACTTCTTTTATCTTAGCAAATACTATGATACATTTATCTGAGCACAAGTCATTTAAGATTTGTGGTGATACCTTAGCATCAGCCATCAAGGCACAGTTACACTGGCAATCACAGTCATTAGTACCCCATGGGTCTGAGAGATTCACAACTTCCACTTCGGATTCTTCAGCTGAAACAACTTCATCAACAACATCATCAGTCACATTTTCGGACTTAGACACCACTTCCTCAGATTCAGTCTCTTTAACAATTGTTTCTAGTGCCATGAAGCAGAAATTTCCTGGTTCATTTTCAGATTTGGCAACTAGAGCAATGTTTTCATCAGTTAGCTCATCTGGTAGACTGCTCCAATCAACAAAGCCTTGTGTGAAAAAGCTCTGTTGGCTTTGCTGACTAGTCTCTGCAGGAGCAGAGGATGGAGTAGCAGTCATTGGCATTTGTGCCTAAGCAACAGGTGTTTGGACATAATGATACTGAGGAACAGTGGTTTGGACATACTGCACAAGAACAGTGGTTGAGGTCTGTGCAAAGTGAGAAGTGTTTTGCACATTTGGTCCAAGGGTATTTTGGGAATACTGATAAGTGTTGGTCTGAGGCCTTTGGTTTGGATAGGTAATCATAGGTGTACCATTTTGACTCCTACATTCCCTAGCAAAGTGACCCATTCTATGACATTTATAACACTTGATCTTTGATTTATCCAACCCCACTTTTGACCCACCATGTAAACCTGGATACCTTCTACCAGTTTTCTTATAGAAATTATTAGTTCTAATACTGAGCAAGGCCAATTGATGCAAAATGTCCATTTCTTCTAAGTCCACAGGGTCAATCTATTGAAGGTCATTATACACAAAGGATGTATTGTCAGATGCCTGGATATCACCACTTGCTGCAAAAGCATAGTTGGGTGATGAGTAAGAATCAGTGTTAAAACCAGTGGTTATATCAATGTAATGATCATAACCCTGATCCTTACTACTTCCAGGTACCTCATCTTGACCCAAAAGTGCTGTATTACCAAACACATAATCATCAGACACTTTTCCAGAATCTTGGAGCTTCTTTTTCTAGTTAAGCTCTCTCTCATAGGTCAAGAGCTTACCATGAAGCTGGGTCAAAGTCATGTCCTTAAAACCAATTGAGTTTCTCATAACAATTGCAATAGTGTCCCATTTGTCCTGAAGTGATCTAAGAAACCTATGATTCAAAGTTGAATTTGGGTAAGTTAGACCCACCAGTTTTAGTTCACTTATTAAACAATTGAACCTCTCAAATTGTTGTGTTAATGACTCTCCCTTCACATGACTGAATGTTTCATATTGTTGATTAAGTATATGGTTGTTTTCAATTACATCCTCAGTCCCACCAAATTGTTTTTTCAAAGCATCCCACAACTCCTTTGCACTGTTACAGTGTAACAGCCCAGCATAGATATCATTTGGTAGAGCCATGGCTACAATACTGAAAGCCTTAGCATCTAACTCAATTTTTTTAAAATCCTACTCGGAGTAGTTCTCGACACTTTTAGGTACTTGGACCTTGGGATCTTCGGTACTCGGCACCATGGGAACATGTGGTCCAAGGACAACCGACTTCCAACACCCAGTGTTTTGTTGAGCTAACACATGACTCATCCGACGTTGCCAGATATTGTATTCAGATCTGACAAGCATCGGTGGCTTGTTGCTCGTGCCAGTGTTATGTGGATCTTGATTCATAGAAGCCATTCTCTGATTGTTTATAAAACAAAGTGTGTTTAAAAACTTTGAAAGTAAATTAAACTTTTACTCTGTTTTCAATCAACAAACAAAGTGATATCAATAATATTGAGCTGGTCTGATTATATTAAATTGATTGATTAGATCGAATTTAATTGACCATGCTCTGATACGAATTGTTAGGATCTGAGAGTTTGATTTGTTAAGATTTGTTAAAGAAGGAAGAATATGAATGAATACTAATAATGAAAAGTGCAGCGGAATAATCACTATGCAATCTTAACAAAAAGAACAATTGCTTTCAAACGAGTACATTTCAGTCGTCATCACAGATTGAAATTAAGTACAAGTTATTACAAGTTCTCTCCCTCAGCCTTATCACTCAATTGCTTTGTTTGTGCAGAGAATATGTTAGTGATGAATAGAACAGTACAGGCACTGTTCTATTTATAGACAAACTAAACAACTGATGACCTATGACTGACGTCACCTAAGTCAGTGACAGCTAAGTACCTTAACAACATAAAACATCTGCTATACAAAACTACTGTTACATTAAATAAACCACTGATAGCTAACAGCTGATAAGGAACATCTGATAATCTTCAATCATCTGCTGGAGCCTAAGTGTTGTTGGCTCCAGCAGACCTTTAGTCTTGATCAGCACTTTGTCTTTATTCCTTTGTCAGCACTTTGTTCATCAGAGGTTGTCTTATCGTAAACAGCACTTTGATCAGCAGCAATTTAGTCATCAGCAGTTTGTGTCAACGGTCTTTTGGGAGAAAAACCGTTTTATTAAGGATCAGCACTTTGAATATTTTGGCTTTTAATCATCTGTTCTTTTTCATGTCAACAAACCCAACAGACGATAAGATAAAGTGAACTTTTATCCTTGATTGAGTATCAATAAGAGCCTGTGTCTGATTCTCAATTTGTTAGATTGATATTTGATCAGATAAACCAGAGCTCTGATACAAATTGTTGGATCAACATGTTCTTTAACAGTTGATATTCAATGAACACTTATGTGTTTATTAATATATCAAAGCAGTAAGCACAGCGGAATAAGTAAAGTGTTCAAGTTAAAGTTTCACTTTTATCAGGAGTTTATTACTCCCCCTTGACTAAAGCAGTTAATGAGAATCTAAACAATAGAATGCATATAACAATAAGTATAAGTATTGAATGATTCTCAGATGTGAATGGTTTTTATATTATAAAGCCTTTGAAGAATTTCAGTTTAAAATTGATGCCTAAAATAGTGGGATAACCTATCCATTTATAGACTAATACATACATACAGGCTAAGTAAACAAGAGCTTATAATAATGTAAGATAATACTACAACAGGCTGTAGTATTGGAACTTGTTCAAAGACTTTAACAAAACAATATAATACTAAACTACGGAAGTACTAAGGGCGGTTAGAAGCTTCTTGATGTGTGTGGTTTAGTAATTAAAAGATGTCATTTTCCCGGTGCCAAAAACTTTGATGTTTTAATTCAGAAACTTTGGTTTGGGATAAATGATTGATTTTACTAAACCAATTTTACAAAGTTTTAAATTTATAAAGTATACAATATTTACTTTTGAAACTAAAACCAACACATAGGCAGAGAACTTGACGTGCATAGTATAGTTTCTTGGTATGTATTGAGTATCGTATCCCTAAGGATCACACATTCCCCTACTCAACATTACATCAATTTACTGATCGGGTTTTTAAAAAGAAAATTAAAATGGAGGGGTTCTTTAAAATAGTATTTGTAAAAGGTTTTGGTTTTATAAAAGAAAAGATAAAAATAGTAGAGTAGTAAAATATGCATATCTCGAGGTCCATTGATTAAAAAGTTAAGTTTATTATTAGAAGTAATAATTTAAGTTAGTTAATCTTTTGGGGAAAATGAAAGGGACTTGAAGTGTTGACTCCTTGATAGAGAAGCGGAGGCGACTACTCACGTAGAATGCTGAAACTCTCCAGCGTGTGTCCACCTGGGGTCTCCGCCAGGGCCTCGCGTATAGCGGGCTCCTCAAACCGCGGTCAAGTATCTGGTCTTCGATCTCGTCTGCTTCATAAAGCGGAGGCTTCACTTCCGACCTGGAACACCGTACACTTCGTCTTAGCTCTCGCGTTTCGTACCGAAGGGTCTCGCCTTAGGGTCTTCCCGAGTAGGCCAACCACGAATCCCCATTGGTTAACGAACTAGGTCGATGGATCTCTCTTACAGTTGGTATCAGGAGACCGTACCCCCATTGGTTAATGGCGTTGTACTAACGAGAACTAGATAAAGAATCCGTTTTTTTGTTATCTTTATTGTGACCATAACATTTAGTGATCAATTAAATATTAAGTTGGTTGAATTAATGATAACTTAATTACCCATACCTTAACCTCCCGAACTGAATAAAATCCTTGACAAAGGTGGAAACATAATCCTAAAGGCGTATGATACAAATGATCACTAGTGCGCTCGTAGGGAATCCTCCTAGTGCCAAGAAGATCACTCAGTCATCTGGTATGTACGAGACTTGTTTCACTCAGATCTGGTCCACTTCAAAAGCCATTGCTTAGAACCCGGTTCGGATATCAGAAGCCCAAGAAGATCACTCAGTCATCTGGTATGTACCAAACATGCCTCCCGTCGATGATGCAGAAGAGAAAGAACACTTCCCGCTCATTAACACCCCCTGTGCTGTCCTTTCTGGCCCCCAAGGTGCTGGCGATGATCATGTGGATCCACCTGTGCAGTGGGTTAGGAAAGCTAGATCTTTTGTGCTTCCTGGGGTCCCACTCAACCTCTAAACTTGTGGACTAAAACTCTGCAGCTATAACACCCTCGGGCCACCAGTAAAGACTATCAGTAAAGATGGGCTCAGTAATCTCCCTCTGCCTATACAATCACATGCGCACCCCGAACTCAGCCAAAGTCATCCTGTACCAAACCCGTGCCATCCTGAACCCAATACACCTGCTAGAAATCCTGTCATCAGCATCAACAGGAGGGGTGTACACAAATGAAGCCAGGAACTCTAGAGTGAGCTCCCTGTATACTGTATCCCTGATCCTGAAAAATCAATGCCACTGATGGGAAAGTAGGTGTGTGAACCTGTGCTCGAGCCCACCCTACTCAATAGCATCGTAGTCAACGGGTAGACGGGTCCCAACGATCTCCACTTAATTATCCTCAGCGTGTTACGAGCATTGTTTTCTGTTTCATTCCTGTTGAAGTATGTCCAAGGATGTACTGCATCAGGAATCTCCCTATCTGGCTGAAAAGTGTAGGTCTATGGTAAGGGTAGTGGAGGTGACTCTCCAGACTGGTGTGAATGAGGGGAACGGTGGGAGTCGGATGATACTAATGGTGACCTTAATGCTGCCCTCTTCATTTTGGGCATAAACCTGAAAAACAACACAATCGGTTTAGCTTTACAAACTTAAGCATTTTTACAGAATATAAACAGCTTAGGTCCAGTGGCTGCAAGCCCATGCTCAACTGATGAACATGGCCATGCGGCTCAGCCTGCAGCCCGTGTTCCTACTATTTTGACTGTTTAAACTGGTTTTTTGCGAAAAACATCCTAAAACTGCAAAAATAACATAAATTTAAAAGTTAAAAAGTTCTGGTGGGTTTCTGAGGTCAAGCACGCCCGTGCACTCATGTTTCACGGCCGTGCATATGCTGATGGGTCAGATCAGTTACGCGGGAAATTTCTAACGGTTTTCCTAGTCAAGCACGCCCTTGCACACTGCTGTGCACGACCGTGCTCCTGACTGATGTGACGGGTTTTCAAACCTGTTATTTTCTTGAAACATTTTTCATCAAGTTTCTCAAAAATCTCAACCACATTTCGTTCCTAGTATTCCCCTAACCATTTTCCTACAATAACATACTCAGATTTGGGCCACAAACACTAGAAACCTAAGATTTTTATTGAAACCTAAACTACTCAAAAACTCAAGAAAATGGACAGATCTAGACATAAAACACATAAAAGATGTTAGGGGTCAAGTATACATACCTTATAGTGAAGAATTGAGCCTAAAATGAAAGAAAATGGTGAAAAAATGGAGGTTTGGTGGGTGGGGCGATGGTTTTGGGTGAGAGGAGGAAGAAGAAATGAAGTTTGAAAAGTCAAAAGTGACTTTTAAAACCCAAATCCTCATCTGCATGTCTGGCACCGCCGTGCTCTCCTGCTCAGACTCCCGTTTTTCGCGTTTTTCAATTTTAAAACTGTTTTTAAGGGTTCAGTTTTAAAATTTTTAGTCGGGTTTCCCCAAAATAATTTTTATAACCCCATTTTAAGTTCGAAAACAGATTATTTTTAAATCTTTGAAAAACTTCACCCGGCCTCATTTTTCACATTTTCCGCACTTACCTGGCGATCTTCAAGGGATGACAAACCGACCTCTAACGAAAATAAAGAAGAAATAAAAACCCTCCAAAATAAAAGTTGATGACTTTGGTGGTCTCAGCTGTCCTCACAGGAATTCTCCAAGGTGGCCAATCTGGAAGCAAACCTGCAAAGAAAAACAAAGACAACCTCAATCATCGAAAATAAAGCAGAAATAAAACGAAAAAGAAAAATAAAGAAGACCAAAAAAGAAAGAAAAATAAAGTGAAAAGAAAAATGAAAAAGAAAAATAAACCGATCAGCAAAGTGACTTAGGTCTTTCTTTGGAAAAAAATGTGTTTCCCCGCAACGGCGCCAAAAACTTTGATGTGTGTGGTTTTAGTAATTAAAAGATATCATTTTCCCGGTGCCAAGAACGTTGATGTTTTAATTCAGAAACTTTGGTTTGGGATAAATGACTAATTTTTACTAAACCGATTTTACAAAGTTTTAAATTTATAAAGTAAACAATATTTACTTTTGAAACTAAAACCAACACATAGGCAGAGAACCTGACGTGCATAAGATAGTTTCTTGGTAAGTATTGAGTATCGTATCCCAAAGGATCACAATTTTCCCTACTCAACATTACATCATTTACTAATCGGGTTTTTTAAAAAAGAAAAATAAAACGGAGGGGTTCTTTAAAATAGTTTTTGAAAAAGGTTTTGGTTTTATAAAAGAAAAGATAAAAATAGTAGAGTAGTAAATTATGCATAATAGTTAAGTTTATTATTAGAAGTAATAATTTAAGTTAGTTAATCTTGTGGGGAAAACGAGTGAGACTTGAAGTGTTGAATCCTTGATAGAGAAGCGGAGGCGACTACTCGCGTAGAATGCTGAACCTCTCCAGCGTGCGTCCACCTGGGGTCTTCGCCAGGGCCTCGCGTATAGCGGGCTCCTCAAACCGCGGTCAAGTATCTGGTCTTCGATCTCGTCTTCTTCTTAAAGCGGAGGCTTCACTTCCGACCTGGAACACCGTACACCTCGTCTTAGCTCTCGCGTTCCGTACCGATGGGTCTCGCCTTAGGGTCTTCCCGAGTAGGCTAACAACGAATCCCCATTGGTTAATGAACTAGGTCGATAGATCTCTCTTACATTTGGTATCAGGAGACCGTACTCCCATTGGTTAACGGCGTTGTACTAGCTAGAACTAGATAAAGAATCCGTTATTTATTTATTTTTATTGTGACCTTAACATTTAGTGATCAATTAAATATTAAGTTGGTTGAATTAATGATAAGTTAATTACCCAAACGTTAACCTCCCGAACTAAATAAAATCCTTGACAAAGGTGGAATTATAATCCTAAAGGCGTATGATACAAATGATCACTGGTGCGCTCGTAGGGAATCCTCCCAGTGCTAAGAAGATCACTCAGTCATCCGGTATGTACAAGAAATGTGTCACTCAGATCTGGTCCACTTCAGAAGCCATTGCTTAAAACCCAGTTCGGATATCAGAAGCCCGAGGGATCTGTCTGACTACCGGTTTCCTCGCCTTGGATCTAGTCCGGACAACCAGAAGCTGATTAAACCTCTAGTTATTATTTAAGTTAATCAATTATTATGATTTCGGATGAACTCACAAGTGTGTGGGTTTTGACACACCACGGGTACACTCATGAGTTCTCCTAGTAAGTTAATTATTGATTTTAGGTTCAAGTTATCACCAAAGCAACATGTCCCAAAGATAAACAAATAAGGATTAGAAGAAGAGGACACAACAAATAACTAAAAATAAACTACTAGCAATAATAATAAAAGTCTACAAATCAAGTGGGTTCATGAATGATAGAAAGATACAACCATAAACATGATCAACACAACAACATGGCCGCTCATAAACAAGCTATCCACCTCCAAGTGATATGTAACTCTCTTGATCCTCACGACCCTCGATATTATTGCATAACTACTCTACGATCCTCTTCGTGGCTAAACCGATCAAGGTGGGTCGAAGCCTAACCATTGAGGGATGTTAGGATGGCAAGAAGGCCTCCCACAAGACCCCAAGATCTCTGGAAGAAGCTTGGAGTTCGGCCCAAGAGAGCACAAGAAGGGATGAACAAATGGTGAGGGTTGGCTTACTATTTATAGACCTCCCAGGGCTTGCACGGGCGTGCACAAGGGTGTCGAGGGTGTGCTTGTAGTTACACGTACGTACTGTTTCTGCATGGCAAAGTCTGTCTGTACTGTGATGTTTGGAATGGCCGTGCAACATTACTTGGCACGGGCGTGCAATGCTCTTCAGTCTCTGATTTCTTGCCCTCCAAGTTTCCTGTGTTGTCTTCTCGCGTGCATGGCCTTCGTTCAGGTGAGCGTGGGCGTGCAAAGTCATTCCGGGACTGGTTTTAGCATTGGTTAAGTCCCGGAGTTGTCTTCTGAACATACAGGGAACAGGCTTGAAGTCTAGTATCTTCAGGAATCTCCAGTTTTTGCATATTTTCACCTGGAAATCCTTTGTTTCCATCTTGGAGCTCTAGTTTCCTGAGATAATCAAATAGCAACAAATTAAGCATCAATTATAACTAATGTAAGCCTAATTGTGACTTATTTTGGGCCTGTTTATGCCTGTTTTATATGTTAATTATGTGAGTCATCACTTCTATTAAAACAGCTTAAGACAGACAAACTACTGATGAGTAGATTTGTCTTCAGTAGTTCTTCAGAGTCTTTGTCTGGTTCGTCTTCAGAACTTCTGATGTTTGGTCTTCAGTACTTTGATAAACTCTTCTTCAGTACTTTGTTTCTTCTTTTTCAGCAGTTTCCATACTTAGCATTATTTGTAGAAATATGAATTAGACTAAGGCTTGCAAAAGTGGTTTCGTCAATCCTTTTTGTCCTTACATGGATTTTGGCAACAGTTGGGATAAACACTTGCCTTTGATCAAATTTTCGTATAACAGTTACCACACTTCTATTCAGTGTGCGCCTTTTGAGGCATTGTATGGACTCAAGTGTAGGTCTCCCATATGCTGGACTGAAATTGGGGATAGCCAACTGACAGGTCCGGAACTCGTGCACGAAACTTCTGAGAAGATAGTGCAAATCAGAAACCGCATGGCTGCTGCTCATGATCGACAGAAAAGCTACGCTGATAAGCGTAGGAAACCTTTGGAGTTCCAAGTTGGGGACATGGTACTATTGAAGGTGTCGCCTTGGAAAGGCATGATACGATTCTGGAAATGGGGAAAGTTGAACCCGTGATATGTCGGACCAACGGGTTCGCAGGGTTTACTTGTGCTTGACACTAGTCGTCACTTAAATGTTTTCACAACATTAAACATTTTGGACAAACGAGTTATGTGGTGTATGGTATGTACACATATACTCACATGATGTCACATATAATAAGGAGTCGGTAGCACGTCCTTGTTTGTGAAGTTTGGATTTTTAGCTTGCAACCTAAGGTGAGTTTCACTACTTTTTCTCAAAAGCATGCGTCTCTGGTTGGGGACTACTTTTACATCCTGGGTTTTCAGGTGTTTTGGTTCACGGGGTGTATCGGGTTTTACTAATTCATTTTTTTATGTCCTTGATGAACTAAAGCAACTCTATCATTGAAGTCCTTCTAAATACCGAAGGAGTTGTCGGCGTGGCAAGCGAGTTACTAGTTGATAGCGCTATTAGGTTTCACAAACCTCACATAGTGCTGGGAGCACGGGTGTGAACTATAGCTTAACCTATTATTATTGTTGATAGGCAATGATGCAAGGCACTTTTGCTCAATGATGTGGGATCTCGTTGTTTAGCAGTTCAGTATTACCTGTGTTTAGTTGTCATGAGTGGGTTAGCTACCCTGGGCAATTAATGAATTAGCGGTTACGTGGTTTTGGAAACATACGCGTTTATTTACTCATTTACTTTTCTTTGTGAACTCACCTACTTTATGTTGACACACGATAGCATGATTTTGCAGGTCGCTAGATTGGAGCAGAAGTAGGTCATGCATCATATGTGTCATGGGTTAATGAACACTTTAAATTCTTTCTGTCATTTACTTATTTGTTTTAGGCGCGTTTGTTTTGCGCATACTATTTACTTAACAACTTTTGATTACGCTTCCGCAATTACTTAAAACTTTTGGTTGACTTTAAAACTTGGTTTTTAATAACGAACTAAATGGTTTCGGTATTTAGAGTCGTTCATGTGACTTATAGCTATGCGATCCTGGTGTGTCACGTGCCTCGCGGTAAAACCCCGCAAGTGGAATTTTGAGGGTGTGACATGTTATCTTCAGGATGGAGCTATACCTGGAGGTGAAGTGTGAGATCCTGGCCAAAATATCCTGAGGGCTAAGACCCTCGAAGAGGGAAGCATCATGTCCTGAGGTAGCAACAACAGTCTTCCTTTTCTTTGAGGATTTAGCCTTTAGCTTAGGAGGAGGACTCATCATCCTGGAGCTGGAAGGGGAGGCGACCTTGACAATCTTGGAGACATCCTGGCTGTCAATGTCATCCAGATCATAGAAAGCTGCTTTCTTGGCTGAGAGTAACAAAGAAAGAAGTTAGTAATTATAATATGAACGTAACATCCTCAGGATGTAAAAGGTAACTTACAAGACATCTCGATGGCTTGACAGGTGGATACACTCTCTTCTACCTCAAAGGTTCAGCTTGAGTTAAGTCTCTTACTTGTTTCACCATCACAAACGCGTCGTTAAGAGGAGGAGCAAGCTTTGTAAAAGAAGCACCAATAACATAAAGTAATTTTCAAAATATTAGTGATATCCTTATGATATAACTATAAAAAAAATAATTTTTAAGGATATTACCACTTTTTAACCATGACATAGGGATGTTATCTCCATCTGGGATAGAATCCCTTCTAACAAAAAAAAACTTTGATTTCCAAGACCTTTCGGATTTAATGAAATTATGCAAAAATGGGGGATTGTGTTAATCAGTTGAAGCACAAAACGGTTTGACCCATGTGTTTTGAGTTTGTAAACATAGGACAGGTCCCCTATTTGTAGAGGAATGCCATAATTCTCAATCATCTTGTTGTATATCATCAAGATCTTCCAATCCTCAGGCATAGTCTAAGCATATGTCATCCCTGTTCTATCAAAGAATTCTTTGATAAAATCAGGAAAAGGATATCTCAGGCCAAGATGGAAGGGAAGATATAGAAATCACACCCAGACCTTGGATGCAAAGTCAGACTTAGCATTCCGGTCATAAGGCCAAAATACTATCGTCTCAGGGAAGGCCCCTGATTTTTGCAGGGCCAAGATATCTTTGTCTGTAAAGGTGCAGACCTCATTCATGGGCTCCTTTAGCAGGTGTTTTTCTATGAAGTCACTAGGGACTCCAACAATGCCACTGGCCCGGGTGGATTTCTTGCCCATGTTCGAATTTTTGATAAAAAATTTCAGAGGTTTGGAAAAACAAAGGAAGAAGAAGAGAATGTACCTTTCGAAAAGGACTTGATGTGGTTATCAAGGAAGGATAAAGGCTGTAAATATAGGCAGTGAAAGGATATGTGTAACGGCCATCCCTTAATTATTTTCTAGGATGTTACTGTTGATCAGATTGACACACGTCAAATCAGGAGATACAGATGAAAAATTATTACCATTAAGATATTAATGGTAACATATTTTGGGGACAATTGTTGGTGGTGAAATCTTCAGAATATTATTTACTTGTGTTTACTATTTAACATCTTCAGGAAACTAAAGGCTATGCCGGATTCAGGATATAACTGTATATTATCTTGTGTACATCCTAAAGATGGACTAACAGATTATCTTAAATTTATGTGAATGTAGGTAAACTTAGACGATACTAAGTCTTGTAGATCTTCCTTAACTGCTCTATTAACCTACTCTAGTCAAAAGAGAGGAAAATGGAGGAAGAAAATGAGTGAAAGAAGTCTCTTGATGAAGAAAAGGTCAGGACGTAACTGCCTGAAATGAATATCAGGCGGGAACCTTGGAATTAGTTAATGTAACGTCCGTATCGGCTAATTCTACTTTAAAGTTATGCATTAGTTGAGCTGAAACAGTCAAAGAACGTCTTGAGGATGGCAGATTTCTAGGAATTCTTGTTAACTACTTGCACTATAAATAGGGGTGTTATGTACGAGTATAGGACACTTGTGATTAGTCACTCTTTCTTTCTATAAGCTCACAAACACAACACTCATTGTAATCATAGCAACTCGTCCATTTCATTTCCAACTTTGTACTTTGTATTTTTTGTTATTAATAAAAACAAGAAAGGCAGGGTCTTTGACTCCTCCCTAGGTTTTGTGCTGGCAATCGTCATTGATCAAGGGTTTTCCTCGTATATCGAGTGTTCTTGCATTGTTCTATTTCATTTTATCTTTGACAGTTCCATCCTGAGGATATAACTGTCTGTCCTTATCGTTTCCTTTGTTATCCTGAACATAATTGTCAAAGCTTATTCTTTCTACATCATAAACGTGACATCCTTAAAATATAACTGATTTGAACGTAACAAATATAATTTAGCACACTACCTCACATTTCTTTCTGATTTGGAATACAAAATTGTTTTCTACTTGATAATTTTTTACCAAAACAATATGAACCCGAACCCGACCTGAATTTATCTGCTTGACCCGTACCTCACACGTTCAAAACCTGGTATTTTTTTTATTTTTTCGCAAACTAATGTATTGAAATTAAAATTTTACTAACAAAAGCACAAACATATATAAAACATTTATATTTTATTTGTAAAATCCCATACAAATTTCTATTTTAAGTTATAATTGTAGCATAAAATACATAACAATTTAATTTATAACATAAAACATATTGTAAGAAAATAATATATAGTATAAATAGGTTAAACAGGTTAACCTTCCAATCTGCCCGGGTATACCGAACCCGACCGGTTTGCCTAAATAGGTTCGCGGGTTCAACCCAACCCTGACCCAAACCCATTTAGAGTGTAGACGAAACCCAAACCCTCTAATGTCGGGTTTGGTTCGGGTCGTGCCAGAAATTCACACCCCTACCTCCCCTTACTTCCCTTCAAAAGTCTTTTTTTATATCTTGGTTTCCCCACAATTTTTAAACGTTAATAACTTTTATATACGAGATTTTTTAATTACACCAAATTAACAAGCGTTTTATTATTTTTCCAAAGAATACCATAGTGCTATATAAAAAACGAAAAAAAAATGACTGTTTTTGATGGGTTTTTGTTCATACAGGGAAAAAAACACAATGTGTTTAGGTAATTCATTAATCATGTATAGGCAAGTCACTAATCATGTTCAAACTAGTAATATGAATTCTATTTTCATCCAGAGACAGTAGGTTAAAACCACTCATTTCCAAAAAAATTCACATCTTCAAGACTACCGCCTCAATCACGCCTTGCAATGATTGCTTCTAGCTCTACTCCTTATCCAAACATATATCTTTTTTTCCTCATATTGTTGTCTTCTATGTTAAATCATATTGTAGTACATTAATTTCAATGTTACATCATATTATTGTTTTCCCATATTGTTGTTTTCTCATATTGTCGTACATTAATTGTTGTTTTTATTTTTATTCACATGATTAAAATTGTTGTTTTCTCATATTGTAGTACATTAATTTCTGTGTTACACAATACACATATTTTAACACTTCATATTAGATTTTTCTATCACGGAAGACTTTCAAGATATAATCTAGTAACAAAATATATAAAAGAAAACTTTGCTACAGTGACCGAAAAAAGTCTAGTCAACAAGCTTTGACTGCAAAAATGTATAAGAAAGTTGTTTGACCCAAAAAAGTATTCACTAATATTTTAGAAAATTCATATTGATTTTTGATATATATATTATTGCATTTTTACTAATATTATTTTTTAGTAATACGTGACATGTTGTGTCAATCACTTTTTGGTGGAGTGGAAGCCCATGATCTTTCAATGTTGAGGTTGTGGGTTGGAGTCTCATATTGTCGCAATATTTGCGACTGCTCTTATAGTCGTAAAATGTGGGTCGCAAAAATATAACAGTGGTCACAACCTAGTCGCAATAGGGCATTTGCATTAGGTGTTTTTTTTCCAACTGCATTTCCAGTCGTAAAGTGGTTGCAAGATGGCAGTTGCAACCGTTTTGCGACCGGAAATGCGGTCGGCAAAACCCTGTTTTGTAATAGTGAAAGATGGATTAGCGTCGAATGCAGCACAATCGATAATGGATGTATTTAAAAAATTGCGTTAGCCTCATTTTTTTAGTATAAAGAAAGAATAATTTGATGACCTAAACAAATATCCATAATTAAATAATAAGTATCAATAATTAAATTGGTATCAAATATCATTATTATTTAACATTATTTTTAGTAAGAGAAAGAGACGGATTTTGATTTATCAAATATGATAGATTTTATAACATAAGAGTAGAAGCAAGTTTCACATTTTTTAAACCTTCTTAAACTTAGAAAACCACTCTAACTTTTTTTAAGGTAAGTAAAACTCCATATAAGAGTAATCAAATACGTTGTTGCATTATGGTCATGCCGTACAAGACTTTAAGATTATATTGATGAGGTTATATGACAAGACTTTAATTTAAACAAAAATGATAGATCGGGCATTGAAATGTCATAAACATTTGAATTGAAACGGATTTTTTTGGAAAACCAAACTGATAGAAACCAAAATTTATTCAAACAATAAATAACTCTTACAACAAACTTTATTTATTATTTCAATTCATAAACTCCAAACAAATTGCAAAAAACAAAACTAGTAAACCGTTGTCATTACAATTCTACTATGGTGAGGAGGTTCAGTAGGGCCTCCAGGTACATCCCTATTGGGATTCACATCAAGCGCCTTTCTTTTATAGTATTCAAGATCAGACACTTTGAACCCTAGCTTACGCATCAAAAGTTGGCTTGAATCGTTGGTTTCCATGACTTGATTGGCCTCAGAGGTGATGAAGTAGATGAAGAAGAAAAACAGTAGTAGCAACACTTTTGAACATTTTGTGGTAGTTGCCATTGTGATTTGGCTGGTATTTGTAATAATTTTGTTTTGGGGTTTATGATTGTGTGTTACCTGGGTATACATAGTATTTATAGGACACAGACTATAATGAGATGTAATGTGATGTAATAGGATACAATCCAATGTAATACATGTAATATAACAATAGGGGAAGGATCCCCAAATGATATGTCTTTCCGTTTATGTCTCTTTATAAATTAATTTTTATGTTCACTTCTAGTTTTGCCTGTACTAAAAACCTAACAAAACGAATGTATCGTTAAAAACCAAAACAACTAAAGCAAAATATTTATTATTGAATTTATGGGTTATAAATTTTACTTTTAATTATTAAATGATTCATACTTTAAAAGAAATTAGTAAATAATTATGGTGAATAAATAAATATATGCCTAAATATGTAATAATCAATTAATTATAAAGTAACAAAAAAGTAAGATGTCGTTTCAGCCCAAACTAATTATCAAATTAATTATTTTCATTGATTTTTTCCAACAAAAGACTTCAAGCCTCAATGAAAAAAAAAAACGTATTAACAAACCAAAAACTGGATACACCAATAACAGATGTTTTCAAAAGCCCAAGCCATTTTCTTCCTGAGGCTGGGTGTTGTGGTATAAACCCCTAGGCGCTTTAAAGCGTTATGTCAGCATCACAACAAAGACTCTTAAAGAGTGGGTCCTTCAAAGCCCATACTTAACTAAGCGTTTATGAAATAAAGTCTCTCTAATCATTTTCGAATAATTTATTTATATTTTTTTCAAATTTAATTTAATTCGTTATTTTTATTTCATTTTTGTTGGAAAACAAACAAAATTAATAAAAAAACATACTCAAAACTATTCATGCTAAACAAACTACATTAAAGCAAACCATAAATAATTATAATTATTCAACTCGTCACTATGGATGTTGTAGATGCACGTTTTGCGATTAATGCTTTGGATTGTACATAAAAGTTGTTTTAGTGAAAACGGTGGGTCGAAGATGAGTTTTGGGAAGGTCGTATGTAGATATTATGGGTCGAAGGAAGCTTATAGTGGTCGAAGGAAGACTTGGAAGATAGAAGCGTTAATTCGAACTCTTAGATGGGTCGAAGGTACACGTTCGACCACAGCGTGGGGTTGAACGTGCAGGCTATATAAGCAAAAAGTTTTGTTTATTAATTAACTTTTGCCATTTTGCATATATGTGTTGACTAGGTGTTCTCTTTGAGTTCTAGAAGAGTCTGTAACTTGTTTATTTCATCTTAAAAACATATTGTAAGGTTTTATAACAATGTTTATGAATGAAAACATGATTGGAAAGGTGAATTACTGTGTTTGATTTGATTTCTATCATTTTGTAATTGATCTAGGGTTTCCGCACCTGGATTGATAAACTTGTATGATCAAATAAGTGTTTTTGTTGAAAACGATCCTTTACAAAGTGGTATCAGAGCCTATCTGGATCATATAACTACAAATTGATAGATTTTGAACAGATTTTGACACAAAATTGATCAAAATTTTTCTGTTTTGCAAGAACAATGAGTTTTGATGAAAATTGATTGATTCGGACTAGATTTTACGGATAAAATCAAAATTTCCATTCATTAAAATTGTTCGAAATCAAATCCGAAGCAAAACCTGCTAAAGATCATCAAAATCCATAAACTTTTGAAAAATTGGGATCAAAATAACTGATTTTCAAAGAACAACCGTTTTTCAAATGGGTCAGGTCGAACCAGAGAGAGTAGGGTCGAACGTGTAGAGTTTTGGGTCCAACCAGGCTGTTTTAGGTCGAAAGTGACTTTGTTTAGGTCGAACTAAGATTTTGTTTGTGTTGTGAGTGTTCATTCGACCTATTGTAGTTCATTCGACCTACCGGGAGGTCAAACGTGGATTTTTAGAGGTCAAAGGTGTGTCTAGAGTGTTTCATTTTCACATTCAAATCTGATTTAGAGGGTCGAACCTAGCATAAGCTACATTCGAAACCACGTTTGGATATCAGAGGTTGAACCAGGCAAACTTTGGGAAATTTTCTAAGTGTTTTACATTTCAAACTTCATTGACAACATGTGGGGATTTCCTACGACACCTAGGCCTACAACAACACAGCAGCAACACGTTCCAATGGACCCTTGGGCTATAGCATCACAGAAGACGAACACTCAACCATCTCAACTGATCAATTACCTCGCCATGAGTAATTCGATTCCACAGACTGTTACTCAACCTCCACAGCAATCAATGAATGATTATTGGGGTGTTGCAGCAGCAGCGGTACACACTCAAACTACTAATGCTATTTCTACACTAATCAATGATTTGTCTTCAGGTAGTGGAAACCGTCCACCAAAGCTGATGGAAATGGCAGAATACAACCAATGACAGAAGAAGTTCAAGATACACCTTGAAGGTATGGGACTTGTAACATCCTTAAATTTGGCTAAATGATTTTTTAATTGAAACGAACCAACCGGGTTTGTATTGAATCAATCCGTTGATGGGTTTTGTCGCGTAGAGGTTATTTAAGAAAATTTGAGGGACCAGATTGTCATTTATTAAAGACGTATATAGTTACTTTGGGTTCAATATGGTTATAGTCTATTGTGAACGGGCCTTTAGGTAAATTCTATTGTTATAAAACAAATTATGCCAAAACCCTAGCATCAGCCACCGCCCGACCTGTCTAAGACTCGAATTTTTTTTTAAACATATTTAGAAGATAACAAACACCCATTATATATACATAATTCATAATATCTTGTCAACAACTACCTAACCATAAGCTACCTTAGTTTAATTACAAAACAAGATATCCAAGTTAGCTACCATGTGAAACTTGACCCATTTTCAAAATCATGAACACAACATTTTGACACCTTTATATGACCCAAGTTTCTTCCATTTACATGGTACCCAACCCAAAAGCCAAGAGCGTGCAAAATCCGACTTCACTTGAGACTTGATCTTCACATAGGTGCTTTACCTAATCAAACAACAAGACAACCGTTAGTATGCATATGTACTAGCATCACTTATCCAAGGGAATTAGACACTCCATGGGTAACCCATATTCCTACTATTGACCCTTTGAGGGTATTTCCACATTTTGACCCATTAAGGGTCCTTCCACTATGTTGACCCGTTAAGGGTATTTCTACCATTTTGACCCGTTGGGGTACTTCTACATTTTTCTTGACCCATTAGGGTACTTCTACCTTTTGACCCGTTAAGGGCGTTTCTACTATACTACATCATCCTACTACTAGCACTTTGTGTGGCCACAAGGTGCTTCATACCACTTCCAAGTACATCCATTTTTTACCAACAACAACACATTCATAACCAAAAATGACAATTATATATATTCGCAATTAAGTTGGTAGTAACCAACTTACCTTGATCGCGTGCACCTTGCTCCTTTTGGTTACTTGAGCCTTCAACCTTCACACCTATATAGTGAAGGAAATCCATACTTTAGTTCTCATACTTTCACCCATTACCATACTTTGTTTAAGGTTGATAACCTAACATGATTTCATAGTTATATATATACTACCATCATGTTTATCATTCACTTCTCACAATTTCACCTATTTTAACATGCTAGGCATTTTATCATACAATTGGTGTGCATAACCTTACATTCAAGTGGTCATAACATTTTATGATGCAACATCTCCCATTATACACTAACATTTACAATCTACCTTTCTAATTAACAACAATACATAATCAATGGAGTTTTCTTGGTGTTTAGGTCCTGTTTGACTTTTAAAAGTCAACAGAAAGCCTTCATTCCAACACCCACTTAACACATTCTCAATTCAACCCTAATACACCCAATTAACATACAATCTCTTCAATTTCACACTACTACACATACAAGTATGCTTTCCTAACCACAATAAGTAATTATCACAACAAAATCATGAAGTCCCACCACACTACTCACAATCCTTACTAAAACTAGTTCTACAACTTACCAATGAGGTTTACACCACAAGATGGTTAATAATTTGGGAACATGCAGGAGATTAGAGGTGATCTACCCCTCTAATTCTCAGCCTTGGATGAAGAAGATGAAAACTCCTCTTTGTGGTCTCTCTCTCTCTCCCTGCGATTCTTTTTCTTTTCTCCCACAAGACCACCATTTTCCTTCTAACCCCCCTTATTTAGTTAGTCTTTCAATTTTCCCAAGACTCACCCCTCAAGAATAGTGTTGAGTCATGTCCAACCCTTCCCTTTTTACCACTAACTTCCTACCAACTAACTAAGTGGCTAACTTGGTTAGTTTTATTTTAGTTACGTGTACAACTACCAATGCACTACTTACAACTAGGGGTACACACACACATATACATACACATATCCACGCATACATACACATTCGCAATAACGTGTATATAATTTCTACTCTACTATTATTACTTAATATTTTTGGGGTGTTACAAGTCTACCCCCCTTAAAAGAGGTTTCGACCCCGAAACCTAGATACGTACCGAATAAAGCCGGATAGTGTTTTCGCATTTCCTCCTCGGATTCCCACGTGAGATCCGAACCCTTCCGGTGTTGCCATTGTACCAAGACTTGGTTTATGGTCTTGTTTCGTATTCGCTTTGCCTTGAAATCTCGTATAGCTACCGGTTTCTCTACATAATTCAACTTGTCGTCTATCTCTATATCTTCAAGAGGCACGTATGCGGTTTCATCCGCGAGACACTTCCGTAACTGGGACACATGAAATGTGTCATGGATCCCATTCAAGGATGACGGTAGCTCTAACCGGTAAGCCACTTGCCCGACCCGTGCCAAGATTTTGAATGGCTCAATATAACGCGGGCCCAACTTCCCACGTTTACGAAATCTAATGATGCCCTTCCAAGGGGAGACTTTTAATAACACAAAATCTCCCACTTGAAATTCGATCGGGCGTCTTCTACGATCCGCATACGCCTTCTGTCGGTCCTGGGCGGCTTGGATTCTAGCCCGTATCTGGCTAATTTTCTCATTAGTGAGGGCCACTAGATCATTTGGAGCCAATTCTCGCTGACCCACTTCCCCCCAGCATACCGGGGTTCTACATTTTCTCCCATATAGCATCTCAAATGGTGCCATCTGGATGCTAATGTGATAACTATTATTATATGAGAATTCCACTAATGGTAAGTGTTCATCCTAACTTCCCCCAACGTCTAAGACACATGCCCTCAACATATCTATGAGGGTCTGGATGGTTCTTTCGGTCTGCCCATCAGTTTGAGGGTGATAAGCGGTACTAACTAACAACTTGGTACCCATTTCATCTTGAAACTTCCTCCAATACCGGGACGTGAATCGGGTGTCCCGATCTGACACTATAGACACGGGTACACCATGTCTGGATACAATCTCATTCACGTAAATTTCCGCCATCCGTTCAGAGGTGTAAGCCTCTCGAATAGCTAGAAAGTGAGCGCTTTTCGTAAGCCGGTCCACCACTACCCAAATTGCA